>CP136069.1:130785138-131152638 GCA_032622095.1 Siphonodentalium dalli
GTTTATTTGGAGCCCAAGAGTAGGTAAATATGTATTGTTTACAATAATGCAAACAAAGTCACACCCAGAAATATTTGCAGCTCTAACTTTTGCTGTGGAAATGCCCATTGAAAATTGGTCACTTGACCTCCTACTTATATTTTAATCAGTTTCAAGGCGAACTCTGTTTCATTTCAAGGTTCAATTCAACAACAACAAAATATATATAGGAATCTGCTCTCAGGTGCCTAATAATAGTTTCAGCACGATTATTAATTTTGGAGAAAATTCCCAAAGGTCACTGGTATTATTTGGCATTGAGACATAGAGTGAAATTGTCATCACTATTATTAATTTCAACCTAAATCCTCACCCATATTATTAGCCCATCACTGTTATTAGGCACCCAGCTGAGAGTACTCTTACTTACAATATACACAATAAAAGCTGTCTCTTTTAAGTTATCATGAAGCTCATCAGCTCCTAAAATGTGGTTATTCTGAAAGAAGAAAAAAGAAACATTATCTATTGACTAGTGCACAGTGTGCTATCTTCAATTTGATTGGTCGATAGCTTCACAAGATAAACCTGTGTTGTGTGAACAACATCGAACCCCATGATATTTCTGAGAACCACACATAAATTTTGCCATATCGTCTATCTGCCTCGATTCTGGTATATCATATTGTCGATTACATCACAACTTGGAAGTACACCCCCATGATATTTCTGGGGACCACACAGAAATATTTCCATATCGTGTATTTGTCAAACAAAGGAGAGGAACGCGTTATAAACTTATGATGACAATATAACTTGCACAATGAAAAGTGATGGTCAAGTGATATATATTAGCATTCCTCAAACTATGGTGCCAGACATTTGCAGAATGAGGTCCCCAGAGGGCTAGCATCACTAAACTCACCCTCTGGGGACCTCAAGCAGCTTTGGCCTCATCTTCTCTGGAAAGTTTATTTATTGTCAAATTGACAAGTTTTTTAGTTTCTTTAGAATTT
This sequence comes from Siphonodentalium dalli, assembly GCA_032622095.1. Classification (NCBI taxonomy): domain Eukaryota; kingdom Metazoa; phylum Mollusca; class Scaphopoda; order Gadilida; family Siphonodentaliidae; genus Siphonodentalium; species Siphonodentalium dalli. The sequence continues at coordinate 130,786,134 of CP136069.1, forward strand.
ATAAACTTCTTTTCCTTTATTAATGTAGTTTCTCTATATCCCCAAATTGGCAGACGACACATTGCATAATCGAGGTTCCCAATGGGTCCACATCACAATATTCACCATCTGGGAACTTAAATCTGAGACTAGATCTCCCATAGCAGATGAGGCCATGCATAATGAGGTCCCCAGAGGATGAATTTGTGACGCTAGCCCTCTGTGCTGCGTGGTAGCTTCACTAAATTCACCCTCTGAGGACCTCATTCTGCAAATGTCCGGCACTATATTTTGAGGCCTGTTTATTAGCAAAGTGACCAAAGTCCATTTACATTTACATTTACACGAAGATGGCTTTTTTTAACCAAGATAATTCAATTCTGGCAAAAATAATCAGATAAAATTTAATTAAAATTAAACAAATCAGGTGTTCTGTGTCTGGATATTTGCAGACAGATATGTGGGGTCCAGGTGTCTCAAAACTAAAACTCTACATAAAATTGGTCTGATCCCAAACCTTGAAAAATAATAAATAACCCAATAATACGTTTTATTATGGAGAATCTACAACACATAGACAGTTTCACTGGTTCCACTGTCATTGGTTGGTTTAACTGCTAAAGCTCTGATGTTGGTAGAACAAGCATGTGTTAACCTGGGAGCTGCGCTGGTGCAGCATTAAAAATCATGTGCCAGTGCATTCTCTTGGGGAGTCTCACATATAAAAGAGAATGCACTGGCTTAATACAAGGTCAAGGTAAATATTGTTAGGCCAATGTTTTCTCTTATATATGTGAGGCTCCCATAGGAGACTCGCATATATAAGAGAATGTATTGGCACAGGTTTTCCCAAAATTCAGGAAGCTCCAGTCATGGAAGGGTTAAGAAAAGATATTTACCACAAATTTTTAATTTTTGCGGTCTTTGGTAAATCATAAGATACTATTGTTTAAACTCACCGGAGAAGAGAATAATATAATTAGAGCGGCACCATTGATGGCCAAACCAGACCCTGTAAATTAAGATAAATATAATTTTATATATGAGTTGAGAAAGAAATACGACAACTGAGGGGCACAATAGTTACTGTTAGTAATCATAAACCTATACATGTATACATATTCTGGTGTCGTAAAGATCTATTTGGACAAATTCCCTAACTGATGAACATAGCCTTAAAGGTGGGGGGTATAAAATATTAGATCTGAATCGATGACTCCTGTCCGGAAATGCTTCTATCGATTAATATTCATTTTATTTCTAATATTTTCTGGTCTAAACAGGTGTGGTTGTTTAGCTAACGAAAAATAGTGGTTACTGTTAACAGAGACCAAAAATTTTATGGTGTAGTTTTGTCACAAATAAACATTAATTATACTCATTATCTCTTCTAACTATGGAATAAAACAATACAACCAATCAATCTAGGACATTTGACGTTCGGTAAGTAGCCATAGGAACAGCCTAATGCTCCCTATCGCTATATGGTATCACCCGAATGGTCTGTTCTAAAAATAGACAAATAAACGGTTCCAATAAAATATTCAAAATAAAATCAATATTAATTGATAGAAGCCTTTCCGGACAGGGGTCTTCAGTTCATATTTATTATTTTATACCCATGCAACTATTTAAAATTTGATATTTAAAGAGATAATCCATCTTTAAATCGAATAAAAGTTGAAAAGTTACTGAATGTCTTGCTTCTTAACATCCGAAGGACTCCTGAATCAACTATACATCACATGAATTTTCATTGTAAATTATATTTTGTTGAGTTGGACTTAATATTATATAGGTCTGCGTACCTGTTGTCTGGCCCATTGCACATTTTATTTACACCCAAAAAAAAATATGACAACTGAGTGAAAATATTAAAGATGGTCGACATCTCTTTCCAGCAAGCTTTATATATATTCCAGGGTATAAAATTGAAGACACCTATAGGTCCGGTAAAGCTTCTATCAATTAATATCAATTTTATTTAGAATTTCTTATGACATTCATGGGACAGTTTTAGTGGCTATTTTTAGAACAGAAAATCTGCACAAAAAGTTTGGAGCATACCAGGAAGGCGAACACTATCTTGTTAGCAACCTCAATCATGGAAAATTGCAGATCAGCCCTTGAGATTTATCTCCAATAAAACACTTTTATGCCTTTATAGACAAATAGTATAACCCATCATCAGTTTAGTCTGTATTTTAAAAATGATGTTGTTGTTGTAATTGTGTCCCAGAAGAGATCAACTTTATTTAAAGATCAGGGAACTTTCTTTGGTATGAATCAAATGTGTCAAAAGTTGGAGCATGTCTTTTATTTAATTACATATTTATTCTGAACTAAAGAAATTTCTGGAGTTCAGTATCAATTAACTTCCGTTGTTTTTGATTGATTGACTGTTATTATATAATATTTACATAGCATGTGTGTTACACTAAATCCTGTTCGATGATCGGTCAACTGCCAATTGGATCATGAATGTTATACTCTAATAAAACACACCATAACACAAACCGACATAAAAGCGGTAGATAGAATAACTCAGCCCTTGAAATTGACTCTTTTCTTCTATGGCATTCATTGCTTCAGAATTGCATGAAATTCTATATTGGCTACTACAGCATTTTCTATGGCATCGCATTTGCCATAGCATGTATATGTAATTTAATGAAAAGTTTTATGCGCTGTGTGAGATTACTTATATAATAACTTACCAAAAATCTGTTCAATCTTGATTTTCTCCTTCAGTATAAGACCAGAGAGAAACAAATTGGCTGAAAATAAATAAATGCATGATTTATACCTCTCCTCTACTCATTTGCTGAATTTTTCTTGCAATCAAAAATCCCATTGAATATCCCGAAGGTCCGATACTCTGAAGGTCCGATACTCTGAAGGTCCGATACTCCGAAGATCCGATCCGATACTCCGAATGTCCGATAATCCGAAGGCTCAATAGTATAAAGGTCCGATACTCCGAAGGTCCGATGGTCAGATTATAAGGGCTGTCAATTGATATGCATATGTAAATTTAATTATTTTAAAGCCTCTACCATTATATGCAAAGGTATAAGCATTCAGTGATGTTTGAAGTATTAGACCTTCAGACAATTGGACCTTCGGAGTATTAATTTAGCCTTCGGAATATCAGACCTTTGTAGTATTGGACCTTTGGAATATTGGACCTTAGTAGTATCGGACCTTCAGAATATTGGACCTATGGAGTATTGGCCATGGGTCTTCGGAATAAAGGCACGTAACCCTAACCACACATTAGTCATAAGATATGTTTTTCACTATAAGAGATTATCTTCCCAAAGTTTCATCGCATTCTGATTACCACATCTAAAGATATCAGGGAGGGGGACTTATTTTTGTTTAGGTGACTATTAACCATTCAATGACTGGAGCTTCCTGAAATGTTGGGGAAAACCCTGTGCCAATGCATTCTCTTATATATGCAAGTCTCACATAGGAATCCTCGCATATATACATGTAAGAGAATACATTGGCCTAACAATATTTACATTAAACCAGTGCATTCTCTCATGTATGCGAGGCTCCCTATGGAAGACACGCATATATGAGAATGCACTGGCACATGATCTTTAATGCTGCACCAGTGCAGCTCCCATCATGAAATGGTTAATACACAGCAAAAATATGTATAAAAATATGTATAAAACTATTATGTAAATATTATCAAGTACCGGTAGTTGATATCTTTGGTGTGGTGTGAGTGGAAAAGCCCAGAATATATTCATAACACTAATGTTACATAATGTAGGTCATTATAGTAGACATTTTGCTTAACCCTTTTTATACTAAATGGATTCTCCCACCAAGTTAAAAAAGTGTACATCGGAATGGTCTATTATTTATTTGGAGAGATGTATATAAGCAGACGACAGATAATAAAAGTGCAGAAGGAGTCCTATTTATTGAGGGAAATGTTCAGATAATAAATTTAACAAACGACCATTGGTATGAACATTTCCTACGGGAACTACTCATCAATGACTCTTCAGTACAGAAAGGGTTAAACTTTCTTTTTTCTGATGATCTCTTATACAAACCAAACAAATTTGATATATCGGACAATCAATATCTAGTAAATGGGAGTGTTAACCCTTCTATGACTGGAGCTTTCTGAAATATTGCGAAAACCCTGTGCCAATGCATTGACTTATATATGTGAGTATCTCATAGGGAGCCTCTATGGGAGTTCGCAAATATAAGAGAATGAACTGGCACAAGGTCTTTAATGCTGCACCAGTGCAGCTCCCGTCATAAAAGGGTTGATACTCACTTTAATTCTTTCTTTACTAAACAATCATTGTTGAGTTAGTCCCTTTAGGAAATGTTCAGACAATAAGTTCAACAAACACCATTTGTTGAACTTATATTCTGAACATTTCCCACCAATGAATAGAAATCCTTCAGAACTTGTATTATCCTTTCATCTGTTTGCTGTCTGCTCAGATTTCCTGAACATCCCACCAGAATGTGACCAGATGAATAATAGACCATTCCAATGAATACTTATATCAGTGAATGAGAGAATCCATTTAGTATAGAAAGGGTCAAAACTATATCAAAGTAAATGGATGCAACGAGATGCAAAGAACACGTACCAACAACGGTTGTTGTTCCTAATGGAGCGACCAATGAGACAGGAGCGAAGCCATAAGCTGTAACGTTACTGAGTTCTCCGATTGCCATGAGCAACAGTCCGAGCCACCAGAGGCCATCCTTCACGTAATGCCTTGGAATGTCCCGCTTATCATTTCTCATGTGAGTATATTTCTGAAATACACAATGAGAAAGTTTGGACTTGATCACATGCATATGGAATAAGGAAACGCGGTCACAACATTCAAAGGTGATAGAAAACATCCAAAGAAGGGCAAGCCTTGAAATAGCATGTCTGTCATTAGCAGAATGAGGTCCCCAGAAGGTGAATTTAGTGATGCTACCCCGCATAGCAGGCTAGCATCACCAAATTCACCCTCTGGGGACCTCATTCTGCTTACACCTCAGCAGAATGAGGTTCCCAGAGGGTGAAATTGGTGATGCTAGCCCGCTATGCGGGGTAGCATCACTAAATTCTCCCTCTGGGGACCTCATTCTGCAAATGACAGACACGCTATTTCAAGGCTTGAAGAATGGTTACCAAACTAGTTCCTGATCAAAAGAAACTATCATGTGTATGTTGATCTTTGCTATTTGATTGGAATTTGATACTGTATATTCCCCCCTGATCAGTTAACTACAAGACCACATGGCCCCACATATAAAGAGTGGTTCTAATTACCTGTCTCAGATTTATATTTTTGAACCGTGGTATTCCACATCAGAAGTGCCATTCAGAACTCATTATTAGTAGCTCCAATATAATAGCGTCCAATCAAAATGATTAACGTAATGCGATGTGAAGCAATTTGGAGGACACCTGCGCGCCTCCAGAAATGACATTTTGACAAGACTATGATAGACTCAGTTTATCAGTATGACTCTGAGTTTATGTTTACAGAGAGTGATTCCCCCTGAACTCACTGAGACTGCCTCAATATCGATTAATCCCCTTTGAAATCTGGATACACACTGCATAGAGTATTCCTGCATAGAGTATTCCTGCATAGAGTATTCCTATTAGCTTCGACTTATCTGATAGTAATTGTTGACCATATAAATGGAACAATATACTCCAATCCATTAAAGATCCTGTGCCAATGCATTCTCTTAAATATGCAAGACTCCCATAGGGAGCCTCACATATTTAATAGAATGCACAGGTTTACAAAATATGTCAGGCCAATTAATACATCCTCTGATATATATGTGAAGCTCCCTATGGGAGACTCGCATATATAACAGAATGCATTGAAACAGGGTCTTCGCGCAAAATTTCAGGAAGCTCCAGTCATGAAAGGGTTAAAACATACAAAATAGGTCATCCCCTTTAACACCCCTGTCAAAATAACCACATGTAAACATGTGAATTTGCAGATAAAATAAAAATACCTCGTTTAATTAACATAGGCATGCATGAATTAATTCAAATTATCTATAACGCTCTTTGTCACACATACTGCCAATACATCAAAAATAGTGTTTTTAATCCCACCCTTTGATAGCAATAAGTCCTATGTGTACATCAAAGATAATAAGTAAACCCACTGATCACCCATGCATGGCTGTAGAGTTTCACATTCTGTAGTTTAATTCAATTAAGATATGAATTGATTATAGACCAGGTACAGTAATGCCCTAAATAACTGACTCCTTAACCTTCAGTGAGAGCTTTCCGATGAATGACAACAAGCTATATTTCCGACTAAATCCTGAAAAGTTACCCATAATTCTGCTGTGGTTAAGATGTCGATTATTTAGGGCATTACTGTATATTAAAGGGTTAAGGTGGTAATGCAGATAAGGCAAATGGCACTCACTACCTATACCCCCTCTCCCTGTAGACAGTGCATGTACTAAAGCACTAAGGAATAAAACCTCGGACAAAGGTATACCCATGTATGAACATTTTCTAAGTAAAAAAAGGTGGATAACTCAACAAAAAAATTTGGACAGACCTCATAATCGTGCACAGGTTCCCATGGAACTAAATATCTGTGCCAAGTTTTTGAAACAATTTACCAAAAAATGTAGGAATAAAAGCTCGGACAAAGGTATACCCCTATATTGAACATTTTCTATGTAAAAAAAGGGGGATAACTCCACAAAAGAAAGTGAAACAGACCTCATAGGTGCCGTTTACACATAGCCGGTGAGTGATCTAAGCGGCGAACCCGTTAACCGGCGAAGGTTACTGCAGAGTGTTTACACATCGCCGGCGAAGATACGCATATATTCATGTGTCTCCTTTACTTGTTAATAGTTTTCCTTTTAGTTCTCACTAAACTGCAATATGATATTGCTGTACACCTGTAAACATCTAGTCGCTTCCTGTTAGAGATATGGTTGGGCAGTATAGTGAAGTGAAAATTTTTAGAAATGGAAATGCCGAAATTACTAATATCCAACTCAAACTTTCAGGTATTGCTATTGGTAATTTTAAAGATATTTAAACAACATTGATAAAGGTTTGTTTGAGTTCATAGACAATCTGCGAAGTGAGTGTCGCGCCAAAAGCATGTTCATTGTCAGTTTTGAGATCTTTTTTTGCATACATCTACAAATTGGTGTCTAATCATTCGGATTGGATTGTATATTATATATTATATATATATATGTTTTTCGTTTTATTTGGCCGTTTACCATGTCCATGGATGTATACAGGGCCGTGATGATGGGGGGGGGGGGGGGGTGTGTGTCTCATCCCAACTTTAATCAAAATATTCAAAAGCTGGAAATTTCATACCTGACAGTCGACATTAGTTGCGAAATTTAACATCAACAATATGTTGAAATTGTTCTTGTAGTTTGATTTTCCAACAAGTTATTAGTGCTTATTTTTTATACCAAATTATTGGACTGAAATGGCCATCAGTTGGAAATGATCCAACCTTAGAGGTGTGTCAAGTTTGGAATATGTCCAACAATGGAAATCTTAAGGAAAGTCTGGATGCTAGGATTTTGCAATTTTCAGGGTTCTGATTTTCTCACACCAGGCCATAACCATGGTCGGTCCGATAATAATATGCCTTGGTCCCGCCCTCGTGGTCAGTCAAACATGTATCTAATTGAACTGAATCAAATCGGGTTCAAGTTGCTTGACGTCAGACCACTACACATGCTAGGATTGGGCAATTTCCAGGTTTAGACACAATTTCAGATCTAAAGGAAATCGCTCAATACGGGGACGCCTATAGAGGATTACTGTGAGTGGAAAGTTAGATTAAAGCCCATGGGGGTGTGTGAATGGATTTACACGGACTTGTGAGTTTGGTGAGTTTCAAGATTTGGTGCAGTTGGAAATTCCAAAGATGAACAGTCACATGCCTCCAAATCAGGCCCTCTAGACCCGTCCCTGTATATATATATATATGTCCACGACGCACTCAGATTTAGATTATTGAACTAATTGTCGATTTCGTTTGAATCCATTGAAACGTGCCATCACATTTCTTCCATATATATGAACATTCATGTACATGTACATGAACATGCACATTTAATTCCCTCGAATGCGCAATAAATGTACCGTGCACATGCAGAGTACATGTACCATCATCAGTTAGTATTTATAATAATAGCTTATAATCAAGGTGCGTGACCACCGATGGACGGCTGATTAAGAGACAATCAAACTGACACATATACACAGGCGAAAAGCAGACTGGTCTATCAGTGCTATTAAACACCACACTATTGCTCGAGTTAATAGTTGAAAGGCAATCATCCATGACGGCATGACACTAGATAAAGATCTAACTTAAATGCAGAGCGAATTAGAATCTATACGACAACAAGTTGCTTGTATTGAATAATTTAATCCAGAAAATGAAAACTGAATAGCTGCATATCCGGATAGCTGAAATTCTTACCCAGCGAAGTATAAACACTCTATTGTTATCGTTACCGGCTAAAGCGAATAGGATCTTACCGGCTAATGTATAAACACCCCCATAATCGTAGGTGCAGAGGTTCCCATGGTACTAATAATCTGTGCCAAGTTTAAAAATAATTGTCCAATAAATGAAGGAATAAAATTCTGACAAAACTGCTTATGCAAAATAACTTATGTAACTGTTGAAAGGAACAACTTTTTTAGTCATATTTCTTATGTAAATCTCGAAATCAGAATCAGCATGCAATTATCATATTAATTATTGGAAATATTTAAAAAAAAATAATCATTAGGTAGGTTTTGGCTAAAATTTGAGGCCATTTAATTTTCAAGTCAACGATTATTTGTTTTATAGTGCCTTCATTTTCAGTCATCAAAATAAATAGAATTATTCCCCTTCCATTCAAAATAAGATACTTTGTGCAGAAACTTGAGCACAGAACACAGTTTCTCAACAAAAACAACATGTTCCCAGTTTATTACATCGAATAAGTTGAAAATACAATGTTTTGGAGCTTCCTCTTTCAAATGGTATATAATATGGCATATATTTTATAAAATGTGAGCTGGGGGTTCGAAAAAATAAGTGCATGGGCCTTTAAATTATATACATGTAGCTGAAGACATTTTTTTTTTTTTATAATTTCAGTTAATTTGAGTTCATGCAGGTTTTAAGTTGTTTTCAGAAATGTCAATGCAAAAATGGCTGCAGGAAAAAAGGCCCATTTTTTACTTCATGAATCAGTGATTTCCATGACAAAAAGTAGTGTTTCCGAGGCATATAAAACTCATATAAAAATATTTCACTTATTTGTCAACATATCTTTCGCCCAAAAATATGACAATAGGGACCATCAATACTGGTGGGTAAAATTTGACACTAAATACCACTACAGCCCACATAAGATCAATAGACATACAGGGAAATGTTACATGCTAAATGACAGTTTAATTGAGCAACACATTAACTGCTAGTAACAGGTGTTAGAGATAAGAACCAAGTGGTTTATATATATTGCTAACAATTTCCTGAAATGAAGTATTGCAATTATTGTTTTCTTTCCGGGTCTAGAAATTTCACCAAGTAAACTGAAATGATATGGCTTTAGGATACCTTAAGGGGTTTCCATGCCTGAGCTATGTCAGGAGGTGGAAGGTTTTGATTGATGTACACAGAAAACTACCTAATTGTTAAGCTAGTACAACACATGAAGGAATCTATCCTATATGAATCCCACATCAAGCATATTATATAGCAATGAAAAATTGTCAAAAAGAATTCAATCATAGTTTTAGAATGGAAATTTTGGGAAGAGCGTTCTCAGCAAGCATACACATTGAGTGGAAATGAATAACTGCCACAACAAGTACAAGATCTAATCTAGTAGAACTTGTCTTGAATGCAGGGGCGCCGGAAGCATCCAAGGGCAGGGGGGGGCAGAGCCTACAAAAAGGGAACTTTTCTGCAAAAAAGGGCATTTTCTCCACAAACTCGGGAAAATAACCACAAATTAATTGTGGCAAAAATCCCTATTTTAATGGTATTTGTCAGTTTTTATGGCCGTTTTGTGATAAAATTGACAAAAAATTAATACTCCTTGTGAAATTGGTGGTATTTGGACCAAAAAAGTCACATTTTGCTATAAAAACATGAGATTAAACACACAAAAAGCATTTTCTGTCTCCAGAAAAAGGGCAAGTCCTGCCCCCGCTCGCCCCCCTTGGTCAAGGGCAGGGGGGTCAGCTGCCCCCTCTGCCCCCCTCTTCCGGCGCCCCTGCTTGAATGGCAATTGAGTTCAATACTGCTTCAAGTATCTCAACATTATGTTAGGTGTGTGCTGGAAAATTATGAACTTCCATTTTGCAAGAATTGATATACACCTTATGGGTTGACATGAGTTTTAGCCTCACTTTTAGGACGTATGTCCATAGACAACTTCCCAGCTTACCAGCTACATGTATCTCTAACACTGTGGACTATTGTTGATTGCTCCCAGCTTGGTTGGACTGACATTCAGCTAGTTCATTGAGGCACAGTTCATGGTACACACCTAACAAATGTTGAGATTCTTGAAGCAGTTTTGAACTCAATTAAATTGTCATTCAGTCTTTTAATAGTTCAGATCATGTACTTTTTATGGCAGTTATTCTTTTCCACTCAATTTGTATACTTGCTGAGAACCCACTTCCCAAAATTTCCATTCTAAAACTGTGATTGAAGTCATATTTTTGACATTTTTATTGTTATATAACATATGCTTGATGTGGTATTTAAATAGAATAGATTCCTTTATGTGCTGTAATAGCTTAACAATTAAGTAGTTTTCTGTGTAGGTCCATCTAAATTTTCATAGATCAGGTGTGGAAACCCCTTAAGATAACCCTTCAATGATCATAAAGGTCATACCGAACATGATGATTCTGGACCAAATAAATGGCTGTATGTTCTGCAAATTGTGCCAAGTGAATATCATCTACTAGGAGGTTTAATTTCAAAGTTTGCAAATGCAAAGGAGGTTGATCACAATCCACAGAAGACTATTTTTTGAAAATAACTGTTCTCGTAAAATAGCTGTGCCAGGCTAATAATGGGCAAATTGTCCAAAAAAAAACTCAAGCTCAGAGAGGGGGCTTAGGGGCAAAAACTTGGTACTGATAGGCTTGATTAATCTTCAGCACATTGGTGGTTTAACCCTTCAATGACTCGAGCTTCCTGAAACTTTGCAAAAAAAACTGACAAATTTTAAATGCATTCTCTTATATGTGCGAGTCTCCCATAGGAAACTCACATATATAAGAGAATAAATTGGCCTAACAATATTTACATTGACCTTGTAAGCCAGTGAATTATCTTATATATGAGAGGCTCCCTATGGGAGACACTCATATATAAGATAATGAACTGGCACAGAATCTTTAATGCTGCATCAGCGCAGCTCCTGTCATGAAACCATTAAATGACCATTATGGTCATACACAACATGTTGTCTCTGGACCAAATAAATGGCTGCACCAAGTGAATGTCATCTACCAAGAGGTCTAATTTCAAAGTTTGCAATGGCAAAGGAGGTTGCTTGATCACTATCCAGGTTGATAGAAGACTACACCCTGTTAGTACCCATCTTTTGCTCATAATTAAATGCGCTCGGAACGTCGCTATGCCAAGCTAATCATGAGCAAATTGTCAGAAAAAACTCTAGCTCAGAGAGAGTGCTTTGGGATAAAAATTTGGTACTGATAGGATTGATTAACCCTTCCATGACTGGAGCTTCCTGAAATTTAGCGAAAACCCTGTGCCAAAGCATTCTCTTATATATGCGAGTTTCCATATGGGAGACTTGCATATATAAGAGAATACACTGGCACAGAATATTTAATGCTGTACCAGCGCAGTTCACGTCATGAAAGGGTTAATCATTGATGGTTTAAGAAATTTCCTTCTTGGAAAACTGGACTATTTTCTTTGAAAAACTGTACTTACGGTGACATTAAGAGAAATGCTAATGAGTAAATTGCCTCCTATAGCAAGCAAGCAGCCAATCAGAATGTCCTGTGGATTGAAAAAGATAAACAGAATACATTAACTTTATAAATCTATATAAACACAAGTAATTAGATCATTAAAACTACACATTGTGTTGAAACTAATTATTATTATCATACTAAGTAATTTAATCCTAGGATATCTTCCCCCATGGGGGGGAGATATCCTGGGGGGGGAGATCACGTGTTACACCGGTATCATTCTAAATTTAACAATTGTCGTATTATGACCTGCACAGGCAGGACTACATTTACATATAAATTAGCGATGACCAAAAATCTAAATCGACATTGACCATCAGACAACATCGACCACACATTGGTAATTGTTTAAAATCAGCTTAGTGATCAATCATGGTAAAATTTCTGATATGGCAATGCTTGTAAGAACTACACATACATACATGTATACAAGACTCATAGCCATATTGACCAGGGGAGCTGGAGCCCCACCCCCCAAAACTTTTTGAGAGCTAAAATTCAAGCAATTTTCGGACCAATTTTTTTTAGATATTTGTGGTCAAATTTGGGCAATTTGTGTTTCAGGGGGAAATTGCGGCAAATTACAATATTTTTCAGATTTCTAAGGTTAAAGGCACTGGCGGCGTTCGTTACAGAAATATTCATATCTGATCAAATCGCCATCAACAGAAGGAATGTTAAAATACATATAGTTTTGTTCATATGCCAAACATAATCAGCGCGTAAATAGTATATTGTCTTCAATTTTTGCTTTTTGTTTACATAACAATAGAAACAAAATTGACAATAACATACTGTTTATAATTATGCCATATTTCTGATTGGTATAAGAACAAAGTCTGTCTATATTTTACTATTCTTTCTGTTTATGGCGGTTTTTGACGGAGCTGAATATTTTAACAGCATACAGACCGCCAACGCCGCCTGTATCTTTAATTTGAATCTATTGTGTTATATTTCTGTGTATATACATGATATATTCTGCAAAAACTGTTACAACCATTAATTTTTCATGTAAAAAAGATTCGGGCAAAACGTTTCAGCCCCCCTAAAGACTTGGGCACCCATACAGCTCTGACCAGACTGAAGGTGCAGGAAAGCAGGTCTCCAATGCTAAAATTAAATTAAGAAAACAAATACATGCTCATGCTATCTTAGAGCTGAAACGGTTAGACGGATAACCGGTTAGCATCCGGTTAGCGACGTAACCGGTTAGAAAAAAATGAACCGGACGTAACCGCAATCCGTTGTCAGGTGAACGTGAATAATCCTCAAAATATTAGGTTAAATGATGCAAAACTAATACTAAATCATGTGTCACTGATAGTAGAGTGCAATGCAAGCATTAATTGGTACACGCGGTAGTATCAGATACTTAGTAGCAATTCTCGAACTGCCTGGAAGTGTCGGCGACCTTCAATCAATTCCGACCCTTTGAAGTTTTCTCTGATCTTCCGACAAAAGCATGTGTGCAGTCACTGTGTATCAAGTCTGAATGCACACAAGGAAGTGACAACGTAAAAGTGGCGTTGTGTGGCAATGCGTGCTTTCGTAACTTAATATTTAATACTGCACGAAGCAACATGGATTCAAATTGGAATCACACCATGACATATACTAAAACTGTTTTACAGTAGGGTTTATAAAAACTATGTAAGTCGACAAAGATTGAAGATTGAGATCAGCTGCACAATGTCTTCACTCTTCACGTTCTTCCTCCCTATTGTGATCTAATATGATCAATTCAATTGGGTGACCAAACAAATATCGTAGTTGAAGCAACCCAAAACCTCTTTAACTTCTTCAATGATCTTCCCTTTTATCAAGGAAATTGATGCTCCATGCTAATCAGTAACTGGTTGTGCCTGTGGGACTGATTGACACTCAATTTGGCAGTAATTGCTACCTATATGTTACCAAATAAAACGAAACCGAAACGTAAATTCTATAACCTTCCAACACTAGTGCCCGCGATCATGATACCGACGAATAGCTCGAATACTGAATAGGACTGCGAGTCTGACCTAACTGACCTTCCTTTTTGTTCTATAGTTATTACTTTCTTGTCTTTATATAATTCATTGGAGGATATACCAATGATAATGATATATTACAGATCTTTAATATATAGTTTTGTTGCTCGTTTTACCAATACCCATAATATTGTTACTCGTTTTACAAATGCCCAAACATATGCTGATCACGGCAAATAAGCGATCACGCCTGCCATTCACAAATTTCACTTGCTCATTCCCCATCACGAGAGCCAGCAAACGAACAGTGAATGTGTGTTTTTGAATATCGTTAAATGCCGTGAATAAGGTCTTTATTTCAGCTACTACCTCTCACCTAGGTTTGTCTCTGGAGCATGGCATAATGTCGACATAATTAGTGTGAGAGAAGTCCGCTAGAAATTAGCGGTTAACCAGTTGAAATCCGGCTAACCCCGATGGTTAACCGGTTAGAAGAATGGGTCAACCGTTTCAGCTCTAATGCTATCAACACGATATGAAATTGTGAGTTTGATATTTTCACTTTGTGTGTCCATGCATGTTTCCATTATTTTGAGTCCATGACTCCATGTTATCCATATTTTAATTGCATGCATACTGTTTTTTAAATATTAATTTCTGGTGAGAACCATTCAGTCTCCATCAGTCTACATCGGGTATAACGGGTACATATGGTGGCCAAGATAATGGACATCATGAATCCGTTCACAAATCTGCTCCAGGTGCAGTCTATCATGGTCAAAAATAGCCACTGAAGTGACAAATGTCAGTGCAAGCACAAACAGATGAGGAGATTTTTGGATGGCAATAGTATCAATACACTGAGGAATTAAGCTCTATTGCTTGCTATAACAGCAGAAATTTATATTATTATTATGTCTGCCAAATAAACCAATGCACATACTAGTTAAAGACATATTATTGACTTGTTCGTGTGCGTGAAACTGATATAGTTAGTATTCAAGCACTATGCTACATGTAACTGGAGGAATATAGCTTTTTACTAACATCGCCGAAAATATCAAGCAAATCGACCGTACCACTTCATAGAAAACATCATCCAAACTATGCTCAATTGTAAATATTTACGTCTCGATTCGGGACGCAACTATCGGAGATAAACTAATAAAAACGATTTCGTCACCGAGAGTCACTGCATTTATTAATATATAAGAATGGCGATATGTGTTGTCATTGGATATAATATTTGTAAAAATAACTACTTTGAGCAAAATTATTCTCCATTTCTATTTAATCAGCAAACAGGAGTGTTTCACATTAAGTTTACAATGAATCAACAAGTTTGAAGATGTAGCTTTGTTTATAAGGTTTAGTTTTTTAAAATGTTTCCATTATCTACCACATACTGAAAGCCAACCCTATGCCATCTTTAAAGCTTTGAAAAACATTTTGAAGATGAAAAATGTTAGGTATTCAACACTCCGGATCAATATGTCACAAAATTATGGTTGGGATCAGTCCACCTTTGAATGCAATCTCATATACAACCATCACTCACATTAATTCCAAACGTATCCATGAAGAAAATCAGCACTTAAATCATCACAGAAAATAAAGAAACTGACAAACTCAAGCTTTCTAGATAAAAATGTCTCAAATACAGAATAAACTCCATCCACAGAAATTCAATACATCTCAAATGCACGATACAAAAAAACTTCCGAAATGGAAATCACGAGAGATTCAATTTAGTCTGAGTGACCAGGACATGCTGAGTTACCATACTTATAGGTCTATAGATTAACAGACTGTGCAGTATTATTAGATTTATTTATAGATCTCTCTCGCTCTGTGTTTGGGGACACTTAGAAATAAAAGTTCTAAAGCCTGATTAAACTTATTGGAAGATGAAAAGATTTACCTGAAAAGATTTACCTGTATGCAGTGTTGTTGATTAATTGTTATATGCTCTTTTCAGACACATATATTTGTATATAGCCAGCCATATCATTGTTGGAGTTTAACCCTTTCATGATGGGAGCTGTGCTGGTGCAGCATTGAAGATCATGTGCCAGTGCATTCTCTTATTGTGAGCCTCACAAATATAAAAGAATGCACTGGCTTACAAGTTCAAGATAAATATTGTTTGGCCAATGTTTTATATTATATATGCGAGGCTCCTTTTGGGAGACTCGCATATATAAGAGAATGCATTTATTGACACAGGGTTCTACAAAATTTCAGAAAGCTCCAGTCATGGAAGGTCTAAGGATGAGGTCAATTAAGTGACCAATTTTGAATGGTGATTAATTTCCATGCAAATCTGGGGTGCAAAAGTTAGAGAGTTGGAAATATTTATGAGTGCGACTTGATGCGGTATTGAAAACAATATATATTTATCTGGTGGGTTGGCCTTAAACTTTTACTTCCAATAGAATGTTGGTAAATTAATTTCAAAATTTGCTTTTTGTTATGGAATTATCACATTTTTTTTTTGGCATTTAGTTTTGTTTTAGTTCTCTCAATTTCCTATATTTTGGATTTCCAATTGCCCAAAATCTCTGAATATTGGCTCAAAAACTGGTCAAAATAATTTTCTGACCCTGTTCAAATATGATATGTTAAATACCATAGCTAATGAGGTCGTTGTAATGTGCATTTCTGTGTACATGGATGCACACCAGTCTCGTGTAATGTCACAATTGATAGGGGTCATTGTCATTTATTAATGTTAAGACCGACCAATGGCCAACTTTTATTATGGCATTTTCACCATTGTGATTTTTACCAGTATCAGAAGAAAATATGAAGCAGATGACCGAGACTACATAGTGTGAATTTATGTATACATTAACCCTTTGAGTGCCAGGTCCGATTTTTGTATCAACCCATATACCCTGTGCCAATGCATTCTCTTATATATGCGAGTCGACCATAGGTCGCTTCGCATATATAAGAGAATGCATTGGCCTAACAATTTTTCATCATTTGTTATTAATTTTTACAATTTTTTTAAATTTTAATAATTTTTTTTAAATCTAAAAAAAAAAAAAAAAAATATTTTTTTAGGGCCGATTTTACAAACCATAAATTAGGGCCGATGAGATCGGCCCCTGGCACTGAAAGGGTTAATTCACAGGGTGTGCATTTATATATAGAACATAACGACAATGACCACATTATAGGGTCTTGCAAATCAGGGGTTTACTTACAGTCGAATCAAATCTCGAATCTAATCAAGGGTGAGATTCACAAATAAAATCAAATCTTGAATAGAATATGAGCCAAACACCAGTTTCAGCAAGCCTGGGAAACATAATACCACTTTTGTGAACCTAGTTAATTTAGTGCACAAAACTGTTGGATAATGACCAATTCAGCAGTATTACTATGTGTAGTGGGGCAAAATGTGATATGCAATTACAGGGCATATGATGGGTGATGAAATGTGTTACAACCTATCTTGACCCACTGATGAACAGCTGGATGATGAACTCAGTTGCAATTATAAAATGTACAGTTTGTAGTCTGCAAGTATATTTTAAGAATGCCTGGACAAACATATATCTGATTGATCAAGATTTTTGCATTGATAGAATGTTTTCAATGACTCCCTAGATATACCTGCATGATCAGGTGAGAAATAGAGCATCAATGTACAACGAGTCCCCAGTTTATAGTGGATTTTTACAAAAACGTGTCCAGTAAATTAGGTCTGGACCAAGCTTTTGGCAAGGTCCAGACCTAATTTACTGGATGAGTTTTGTAAATTCCACTATAAACTGGGGACGAGTTGTAGATTCTTTTTATTACATGATCCAAAACCTCGATAAAACATACATAAATCAACAAATGGGACGTGAAACTAACATCGGCTTCAATAAGGCATGCGATGACGTTTCACATAACTATGCGATGTTTGCTGAAGTAAAGAAATAGTCCCAGATAAATAAAGACTCTTTGGCGTATTTAATGGCGTATATTTAATGACATAACTTTTCAAACTCTTCATTCATTATAGTTTGTTGGAAAAATATTGGAAGCCATAGTATTTTCAGACGTGGTTCGGAATGCAAATAGACAACAAACTGTAAGTCAAAGGTTACATGGCACTATTTCCTGTTATTAAACGAATGTTTAATAACACAACTTATTGAACAGGTTTATTGAATGGAATAAGTGTAGGATCATGTAAGAAATACAATATATTACAGTCATGTTAATGGGAGGTATCAAGCCTTAAAATCCATAACATTTTGTGAGAATCAAAATATAGTATTTCTATAGCGAATCGGATGCTTTTACGAGAATCAAACTAAGAATCATGATTCTGATTATCATCAGATTTTAAGCCCTGCGTGTGGTACAAATCAATATAGCATGACAAAAAAACAGCAAGTTAGTCTAAATTTCAAGCCTTGAAGTGTTATTCTAATTGACCTATAGTTAAAATTGGAATTTAGAACTAAGTACATGTATCTCCAAACTATTTTAAAGCAAAATATGACCTAAGTTCCAGGCCCTGATATAATACCACGGCCAAGGCTATGGGGAAACCACCTGTCCAGCTCAAGATTGTTCGTCTTCGGCCACCCTCTGGGAGTGCCAGTCAAATGTCAAACTTAGTAAAATTTATTTTGCAACCTGACCCTAAAATCAAGAAACAATTGATTGTAACTCAATTTTCAGTAACACAAGGTCACTATAGTTGTAAAAAAATGGCCTCGGGTCAGCTCCGGCATTGAAAATGTACCATATTTATTATTACTAATACAACCAGTACCACCCCACCCTGTTAAAAACTATCCTTCTAATGTACATGTGACAGTGCTACTTTATATACCAAAACAGTATATGCCTTTATTAGATGCTACACATGTATACTAACTAAGTTATTATACCTAACTCACTAATATACATTTTATAGCTGCATTATCATTTCATTCCGCGTACTTGGTCCATTTCATTCCATTTCGCGCTATTCCGTTCTTTACACTTCCCGTCCCCAGCCGCATTACCTGTTCTGCATTTCGCTACTTCATATTCTTAACTTAGCCCAATCTCTTACCCGCTTAAGTCTACTCTGTCTATGTTAGCGCCCAATATTAGATCTAACTGTCTGATACTAAGTTGTCTTAGCCAATCACAGGTAAGCTTATTTGCCGCCTTTTGTCAGTTCATAATTAGCGTTCGATGCGACAACATCGTTCCGTTCGTGACACACTCAGTGTAAGCGTACATTCTTCTATGCCTGAAGAATGTAGAAGTTATATAGTTTAATGTAAACTACGTTACGACATCTTGGCCTATATTCCTACGATATGGTATGTGATATTCTGTTACGTTTTTACCCATTATTATATCTGTATTTTAATACTATTGTCTTCGTTTTGGATGTTTAGAACTACATCACATTTGCAATATATATTTGCCCAATAGTTTAGTGAAGTTGGAAATCGCACACTGCGTTCATAATCACCCTTTTTATACTAGCATGTAGGTTTTATTTCTAACTGTTCGTCACAGTTAGGATTGTGTCAAAATAGTTGTTTATATCGACAATAGGGAAGTTGGTTTATTGACACAATCACATTTCATATATTTATTAATATCCATACTGGATATTTATTCTGCAGCAACTACAACCTATGTATTTGTTCACCAGGGTCCTTTTTCTCGATTTGATGTCTGATGTTTGATGCTCGATGTGATGTTGTGGTGTTGCTGTCAAGCTGTATAGATGTGTTGTGATGTCATCCATGTGTGATGCTTGTTGGATGTGTTCCGTTTGGTATAGAATGAATATTCAATAAATGCATGATGAAGACTTTTAAAGGTAGGCGTAGTGTTTCTATAGACCCTGCCAGATGTTAAGACTCAGAGCCCATAAATGTTTGTGATAGCGACATGGTTCACTTAAGACCCACCCCTGTGCTCTACCACATACATATATTTCATAAAGCACAACGTTTGAACTATAAAGACATGTAAATATTTACAATATGGTTTGGACAAAATTAATAGCCAATGACGAATGCAAAGCAAACAGATTAAACATTTTCAATTTTAATCAATTAGTTCATAAGAATACACGCTATAACGGATAATTATATATCTACAATAATTGCTGCTCCCAGTTATATTATATTATTCTTGATGATGGGGGGTTGCCAGTGAGTTATAGGGGAGAGTCATATTCAATATAGGAGTTGCATTGTTGTGGATGCCCAAAATGAGTATGAATTTTAAATACAGCAGCATATATGAGCAAATGTGACTGTTCAATTGTTGGAATTGAATTAGCGCACAACTCAACGGATTCGAGGCCTCTCAGTTTTCTGTATATACATAAGCCTCTTAGGATCTCTTAGTGCATTTGGTTTTTCTGACAAAATAAAGTACATTGTATAACTATAGAATGCACTCACTGGACCTGCCTATACAGTAATGCCCTTAGTAATCGACTCCTTAACCACAGCAGAATTATGGGTATCTTTTGCCCATCACAAGTAAGGCATGTTTGTGGTGTCTTAACAAAAGTTTGAACCATGGGTGCTGGGCCCTCTTTTGTAAGACCGATAGCGAATATATGAATCAATTTTCAGTTCATGCATCGCTGAAATATTTGTGTGTACCGACAGAAAGTCACTATTATTTCCAGTTGCTCTCTTGCGCTACTGATGGTCTTACTAGATCTTACGAGTGGAATTTATAATTTACCGCACAAGCTTCCCATGAGTGGTGTAAATTTGGTATTCAGAAACACTACTGGTGCAAGCTAAGATATTGGGATAGCGAGATGCTGTTTTAGGTACGAAATTGTTCCGATACCGGTACCATTGCTATGACAGAGTTTACGCCCAGACCTGGTGGCAGGAATTGTAGTTGATTTTACCTAACAAATCAATACATGATATATATATATATCGGAAAGAGTGACATCTTGTGTTCATAATGGTGTATAAAAATCTAACTTTCATGTTAATTATGCATATAATATTATGTTTATTAGGACTAACATTGATTTGTTTACTTTTAAACTGAAAGCCGAAGTGTATTGGCAACATTCGGCTTCAATGCCAACAATCGAGTACACCCCAAAGTTACCCATAAACAATCGAATGCACCCTTACTCACATATTTAAGACATCGTGTGCTGTTAATATATTCCAACATCCCATCACTATTATGTGTTTATTATACGCCCTTTTGAAAAAAGGTCGTATTATGTAATCAGTCTGTCTGTCCATCCGTCCGTTCATCCGTCCGTTAACATTTTTGGTTTACGATCGATTAACTTCAGTTTGGATTATTTGATCTCAACCAAAGTTGGTATGTGTAGTTTTTTTATTGTAAGTGGTCCTATATTACTTATTAGTTAAACATTTCTTACATGGAACTTCATGCGATATTTATGGAATTATCAATTTACAAATTACGGCGTATACGCAATAGAATTAATTCAATTTAAAACCATTTGGTGTTGTTTATGTTTACCTTACGAGCACTAGAATATTTTCATTGGAATATGCCGATGTCATTCGTGAGGTCAATTGAGTTCGCATACTAAAAATATGTAAACACTGCGGTAAACGTCTTATTTCACTGCTTTCAATTGATGACTATATTTGCTTAGTCTCCCATGGGGAAACTCGCATATATAAGAGACTCGTATTTATGAGAGAATGCATTGGGTTTTTGTAAAATTTCAGGAAGCTCCAGTCATGGAAAGGATCCATATACATACCAAATTTCATTGAAATCCGATAACTCATGGCTTAGTTTTATATGTGGGCAGACAAAACAAATAAACAACTCCAGATAAACAATGAAGAATAACTTTAGAACGGAAAATGCAAGCAAGTCCATTTGGCCTTCCTCTGGATGCCCTTGTCAAGTTGGAAAGGGGAACATCCACACCAAATTTCGTTCCAGTGAACATAATATGTAATCGAGTATACCCTTAATCTTTGAGTGTAAAATTAAAAGTTGGAAAGGCTCAAAAGGGGCATAACTCTCTCAGAAATGGTGAGACCAAAATTTGAATTTGACTGGGAGTTTCTTCTATGTAAACCATGTATCATAGTTTTAGAAGTTCTGTCAGCTATTATTTAAGTTATTATTCAAATTTGTTCAAATATATCGATTTAACAGAAAGATGCCCAGATAGACATTGATCATTCCTCCAGTCACCCAAAATTTGTAATATATCAGTGCCAAGCCGGCAAATAGTGTGTCTGTCATTTGCAGAATGAGGTCCCCATACGGGCCCATAGGGTGAATTTAGTGATGCTATCACGCAAAATGGGATAGCATCACCAAATACACCCTCCGGGATCCTTCTGCTTAGGCCTCAACTGCTATGGGAAACCTAGGATCAGATTGAAATTCCCGAGTTGAAGCTCACCCATTATTCACCTCGATTATGCATTTTATCTTCTGCAAATTAGGGGATATAAAAACTGAACAGAAGGGAAAACTTAACTAAAATTAGTAATATCAATGTTAATTTGAGACTATAGATACATCCCAGAAGATGAGGCCTAAGCAGAATGAGGTCCCCAGAGGGTGAAATTATTGATGCTATCTCGCGCAGAAGGTGAATTTGGAGATGCTAGCCCACTATGCGGGATAGCATCACTAATTTCACCCTCTGGGGAACTCATTCTGCAAATGGCAGGCACACTATTTGCATGCTTGATCCGTACTCTCACCTGGGTAATTTCAATGCTCATGTTGTTCTGTCATCGAGTAATCATGTATCCCGGGTCAGCTGTAAGTTACATGTGATAGTAGTCAATCATCCCTCTGAACTCAGAAACGATTATTTCTGGAATCTAAGCTCACTCAGGCAAACCGGTCAATGAAACTGGAAATCCTGAAATTATAACAACAAAGCCTGAACTAACAGCACAATTCTGTATCATTCAGATCAACTATCGGAGTGGGCAAGCCTATATATAGTGTGTCTGTCTTTTGCAGAATGAGGTCTACAGAGCGTGAATTTGGTGATGCTATCCTGCACAGTGAGCTAGCATCACCAAATTCACCATCTGGGGACCTCATTCTGCTTCCAAAGGCCTCATTTTCTTTGAAGTATCTATAGTATCAAATTAACAATTGATGTTTTAAGTTAATTTTTCCATTCTGGGACAGTCTGTTCAGTTTCTATATCCCCTAATTTGCAGAAGATAAAATGCATAATCAAGGTGACTAATGGTTGAACATCACCAACTTCAACTGGGAAACTTTACTATGATCCTAGGGCTCCTATAACAGTTGAGGCCTAAAGCAGAATGAGGTTCCCAGAGGGCGAATTTAGTGATACTAGCCCGCACCAAATTCACCCTCTGGGAACCTCATTCTGAAAATGACAGACACACTATATGCAGGCCTGGGGGTGGGCTATTATTAATCTTCAGGGGTTATTCAGAAATATAAGCAGAGGACAGATGCCCACATAATAAAATAGCCTGTAAGCCATTCCTGAAAATTTCAAGTTTCGTTGCACCCCCATTGCATTTTTCATTTCTATATCAAAATGACGGGCTTCATCTGCTGGTCACGATGATACTTATCTGCCACTGTAAAAGGTGTCCAAAGGTAATAACGAGAGGCCAATCACAATCGGCATATGTTTAACCCATATCTTCTACAATATCAACTCGATCTAAACTGAATATACGCCTGTACACATCATGGAGATGATTGGAAAGATATATTACTAGTAAGGGGTTTCCATCATTTGCTTGTATACGTATAAATATGAGACTGATCAGATAAAATATTGCTTGGGATAGAATGTTTTCATATTATGGTTATAGGTTAAAACCGATAAATCAATATCAAGGTCTATACAGGTGAAGAGTGCATCATGATTAATCTGGATGTGAATTATGAGAGCAATCGGGTGAAAAATATTTTACTTCTCACACTGGATATATAGTATGAGTCTTCAGAACAGGGTTAAAGGCACGGGTGGCATTCGTTGCAGAAATATTCATCTTTGTTCAAATCGCCATCAACAGAAGGAATATTAAAATATATATAGTTTTGTTCATATGCCAAACATAATCAGCGCATAAATAGTATATTGTCGTCAAGATGTACGATGGTGTACGTAAACAAGAGCCTGCTCGTGATACAAAAGTTTTGCTTCTGTTTACATAACACAGCGCAATTCTATTGGTTAATCGCACACAAATGATATAAACGCTCTTTATTATTTCCATATCAGGAAAACAGTAACAAATAATGCTCTTTTATGTTTACCATATCCGGATCTAAAAAAAAACCAGGTTCTGTAACGTTTTTTGCTTTTGTTTACATAACAAAGGAAAAACATTTGACAATAACATACTGTTTATGCCATATTTCTGATTGGTATAAGAATAAAGTCTGTCTATATTTTACTATTATTTCTGTTTATGTCGGTTTTTGATGGAGGTGAATATTTTAACAGCATACCCACCGCCAATTCCGCCCGTATCTTTAATATGTGTGTACGGGTTTAATATTTTGAGGCAAAGAAACCAAATGACACCAACTATTCAGGTCAGGGGTGTGTCATCATAAAATTTGCCATGAAAATTAAACACAATCTGATGGCAAATATTTGATTTATCAAATCAGCTATCAAGTGTACATGTATGGTCACTGGAAGGGGTTAATATTTCCCAAAAATATTAAATTGACTTATCAATACAAAACAAGTCATAAAAAAATGTGACTGGTCCAATGCAATAGCCAATAAGTCAATGCCATAGAATACCGTGTTTACAAAAGAGGCCAAAATGTACTGCTACAAATATGGTCCAGCCATTGTCTAAACACTAGGAACAAGAACCTTGCAAACTTATTCATTTATTGATATTAAAGCACATGCACATGCAAAACATGGCATCACTTAAAATCTATAAAAATATTCAATTCAGTGGTTTCTTGTTGAGTGTTCATTAAAGGAGAAGGAAACTATCGCATAACGAAAAGGCATGTGCATTAAGCAAGCTGTTCTCTGTTCGTGTGTAAAGTTTTGAGCACAAATCTCCACACATGATCGGAGACAAGGCGTCTCAAACTAACCCGCGTAATCAATTATGCCGGTAACTTGACGCCACAATTTTGTAAGAAATATTATCTCCCTTTACAGTTTGTGACATCACAGCCTCACTTGGTTGTTTAACGCTAAACTGTATTGCGTACCATAGTCTGTTTTTAGATATGAATATAACCAAAACAGCAGATTGAATGATTTTGTGCACAATAAATGATTTTATCACATAATTAACCGCCAAAAAAAGCTTCATAATTATTAGTAAGACACACGTGAAATATTAGCACGTGCGAGGACGTCGCGCCATTATTTAAATGACTTGCGATTGCTGAAGTTTATGATTGTTGTTTTCGATGAATACTTCGCGTTGCTTCACGTTTATTTGATCATGTGATAAAATGTATCTCAAACTCGTTCTATTTTATACGTAATTTATCAACCTTGTCCACTAAATTCTATTTGAGCCTCGGTAAACCTCGGCTCAAATAGAATTTAGTGAACTCGGTTGATAAATTCCATACAAAATAGAAACTCATGTGAGATCCTCTATATCTGTTGTTATTGTTTAATTCTCGAAAGATTGTTTGGTTGCCATATTGCTCATATAGAAGACTGTGAGTTTGGCCGAGATAGTCACATTCAAATGTTATGTGACCATTAACTGGCCGTAAATTACTTGTTCAAAATTATAACGTAAATAATTTTGGCTTATAAGACATTATGCAGTCTAAATAAAATTAGACCGTGTTTCATTTCAATCAACTTACGGTCTAAGGACTCTCATGGTTAAAATTATTCCAAACGAGAGAAATCTAGCCAATACGCAGTGAGCGATACCTTGCTTGACCAATGAATAGCTTCCTGCAAATTCAATTCATATTCACTTATTCATACAAGCCACACCCGCGGCATTTGACTGCAATCTCGTGAAGTTATCGTATAAACTATGTATGCGTCACGTATCTTAACTGACCAAATGTCGCATGTTCAAAATCAAAACTAACATACGTTTATTCATAATTGGGGAATGATCAGACAGAACAAGTACATGTATACATAACAGAATTGTATTTGCAAAGATATTAAACAAAATTGTATGTTCTCCTAACCTATCGATATTAAGTCACGTGCCAAATAAGGATCATTACAACTTCATAGTAAATTCCAAGTGCGTATTCTAAATAATGAGATGATGCAACATGACCGGGGTACAGCTCAATAAGATTTATTATAGCGTGCTTATCGCTATATTTTCATGACATTGTTCTTTATTCTATAGCATCTGAATGGCAAAACTTGTATTCTGCATGTATAGTGAAGCAATTAAGCTTGAAAGAATTTTATTGCACGGAAATTGGTTAGAGGAAGAGTGACTCCTCTTAAATGTTCACATGACCTCAGGCGCAAGAGTGTAGATCTATGTATGTATCGCAATGATAATCACTGCCTTATGAATATTAATGGTTTTTCACAAAAAAATGAATTTCCCCCTTCTTCTCTGAAATCAGATAGAATCCCGGTGTCATCAGACGTATCTGAAAGAAATGAGACGGAGTCTGGATATTTATCAGACTGAACACTACAGTAATGCTCTAAGTAATCGACCCCTTAACCACAGCAGAATATTGGGTAACTTTTCAGGATTTAGTCGGAAATATGGCTTGTTGCCATTCATCGGAAAGCTCTCCCCGAGAGTTTTCCGATGAATGGCAACAAGACCGTAACAAGCCATATTTCCGACTAAATCCTGAAAAGTTACCCATAATTCTGCTGTGGTTAAGGGGTCGATTACTTAGAACATTACACTATGTAGTCTTCAATAGACTGTGATTGCTTGGATTTTGCGCAGAATAACAAACAAACATGCCAAAATAAATTTTGTGTGACAGCTTTACAAATATATGTACTAAGGACGAGTAACGCGGCGTGAGGCTGTGACATCATGATCTTATAAATATGGACGTGCTGTAATTAATGGGAGTTTTGAATTACGAGATGTGATATCGTTGTGTTTGACCGTAACCGAGAAATGAGAGTTTTTTTTATCAAATGTTTGTTGATATACTAAATATATTAACGGCCCAACTTGTTGAGGGTTTCCTTCCCCTTTAACCAATGAACCTGATTCCACAAGAGGGTTCATTTAATATTTTTTTGCATAATTCAAACAACAGTCATGTAGATTTATCTGCCTGTTACCCATTGCATACATGTAGATAAATCATATTGGCAATCATGTGTCTGAAGGGTTAATATATTTTTCAAAAATCAATTAATCAATTAATTAATGATACCAAAATCCATACAAGTGAATAATGTTCAAAGATAACCCTAGATAAGAGATATGAAGAAGAGCCCAATTACATTATAGCATGCGCCTGTGGGAACCTTGGAAAGGGTTAATTATTTTCTAAGCATATCAATGGATAATAGAAGACACTTATATACAGTAGGTGAGGGTCCCTTAACAGATACCCTGTAATGAAATTTCAAGAGAATAGGCGAAACAAGCGTCTCATGTAGTGTTGGAAGGTTATAGAATTTACATTTCGTTTTTTTGGGGTAAAAAAAACCTCGGTTTCGTTTTGGTTTTAGTATGCAATCACTTTAGCATATAGCAATTACTGCCAATTAGTCCCACATAACTGCTCAAAACAGGCACAACCAGTTACAGAGGTTTAAATAGGTAAGTTGGTGAACAGCTTGTTATATATGTTGCTAAGTTGGCTAATCCCCAAGTTTTGTTTTTCTGAAATGATTATTATGATTTAAATATGATATGACAGAAAATAATTCTCTTTATTCTGCAATCTGCAGCGTAACCATAAAAGAAAAAAAGAACATAGAAAGAATGAAACAAACAAACTTGAAGTCAATTAGTCACTCATGAGTCATGACTGAGCCCCAGTCTTAACACTTTAACAGCCTAAAACACTTAGTCTGTAGTCACTCACAGCCCATCAGGGCCATCACGGGTTAAGTTTTGGTTGAGAAAAACTAACTGTTCCGCAATGTCTGGTTTTAGTCAAGATTTTATCTCTGGCTGGGCTGGTAATTTCCGATAGACGGTCTACACAAGAACTTTTTGGCCAGAGAGCTTTCCGATGAATGGCAACAAGCCATATTTCCGACTAAATCCTGGAAAGTTACCCATAATTCTGCTGTGGTTAAGAAGTCGATTACTTAGAGCATTACTGTAGGTATGCTGCTATGAGGAAAGGTATCAACTTAGAGCAACTTGTACAACAGATGTTGTGGAACAATGAGGTGGATTATATAATGCTGGCATTAGTGACATTAAACCCCAATTAGCTAACTATTAACTAACCAAGAGTACATGTATGTCACATGGAATGCCAGCTAGAGTCTGAACTCAAGTCAGGTATAGATAGGGGGATAGAGCCATGCGAATCGGGTGTTTATAGTCAAATCGAAACTCAAATTGAATCAGGGGTGAGATTCGCGAATCAAATCAAATCAAATCTTGCATCAATTATATACATGAGACAAACCTGCAGGGAAATTTCCAGGGCTGTTTTGATACTTGTTACAGGTAACTCGAGAAGCCCAAATGACCCCAAATTCCTAGTGGACAGTATTGAGTCAACCTGAATTTTCAAGGCAATTCAACATTATGCGATGTAAATAACAAATCTGCAGTTGCAATACAGCCTTCATTTGCATGTTGAATTTTTAAATCAGAAATATTATGTCATATTTATAATATATGCACAGATCTGTATCTGTGTTGGTTCGGTGTAGAAGCCGTATTTTAAAGTTATATTGGGATACCGGTACATATCCTCTGCTGGAAACAGGTGTCCCCAAATTATATCTGGATTCTTCCCTGCTTTTGAAACCTGAGTATCAAATACCTGTTTCAACGAACCTGGTAACATAATACAAATTTTGTGAACCTGGGATAATAAGTTCCCAAAATCCATAGGATAACAAGACAGTCAATGACTGTGGGTCGCTCACCAGACTTTAAAGACTGAGAAGACTTAGGGACTCTGAAGACTACAACAGTCAGTACTTGACAAAATCACTTAAGACAAGAAGTTCTAAACATGGACATAGCTGGAGGTTCTCTGATGAGCAGGGCTCTTCACCTTGAAATTTCTAATTGCACACCACTGACAAATCTCCCCTTTTTATAGAAGACAACCATACCACAGTACTAAGTTCACCAAAATCCTTTTGCACAGCCCTCTTGGGTTGAATTTTACAACCAGTACCGGTACTTCAAGCTCTCAAACTTTTGAAATTACCAACCTGACATCCCCCATAAAGTTAAAATTTGAATTTTACAACTGGTACCAGTACTTCAAGCTCTCAAACTATTGAAAATTACCAACCTGACATCCCCCACAAAGTTAAAATTTGTGGCTAATTCGGTCCAACAGTTTAACCTGAAGTAGGAATATATGAACTGTTGGTTTAAAAACATACTGATTGGAAAATCAAATCAAATTATGAGAACAATTCTAACCTATTTTTGATGTGAAAATCTAATCTACAACTAATGTTGTACCAGGCATGAAATTTTCAACTGTTGAAAATTTGATAAAAGTAGGGGGTCAAAACTCCACCCTCTCTACACTCCCTACCCATTGCCTCAAACATTGCCCCCACAACAGGCAGCCTATAAATCAATATTATTATACCAGTACCAAACAGCATCGATACAGGTAAGGAGGGTGGGGGAGAGTTAAATCTCTTATCTCTGCCCTTATTTGAACAAATGTGAATCCCCATCTATGAGATCCATTAATCTAGTAATTTCAAAGGGTAGATTTAAGAGTTGAAGTGAATTGGTTTCCTTCAAAAGTTTCCTAAAAAATAACTATATTTGAACAAATCTGAACCCAAGGCCCTCCATACAGACAAACAGACAAATTTAATCCAATATACCCCCCCCCCCCCCAATTTTTCTTTGAAGGTATGATTTCACCTGGTTAAGTGGTGGTTAAGAAAATAATATTGGAACAGGCTTCCGAACAGAATTTGATTTTTCATTTTGATAATGACAACAGTCAGCAGTGCTAGCGTAGTTGTTTACACAAGCCTGTCCGATATATAGATAGAACCGCATGAATGTCTGGATTTTGACGAAATTATCGCACGAGATTTGTTGGCGGAGCGATACCTCGAGTGCGTTCCGCCAACAAATCGAGTGCAATAATTCGTAAAAATCCAGACAATCATGAGGTTCTATTTTTATTACATATCTCCGTATCATACATGTAGTAAGTTAACTCACAATCGTACATCTCCGATACAGAAAATGTGAATTTAATTGAGTTTTAACGGCATTTTAGAGTTAACGCAACAATCAGACAGGGAGTGGGTTGTCCTTGCATTGAAAAGTTAAAAATGTAAAAATAGTAACGGGAGAGCCAGTCTAACAACACTGAATGAAATAGTTCCGTCGACAGATTGCACTAGTGCGATTCTGAGAATGATCACACGCCTGGAACATCGTGCGATCATGCGAATTACGTTAATAGATATGTAATAAATGTTATTCTAATCTCAATTAATGACAATGATTATGTCTGTCTCAGTGTCTTTCTGTAGCTAATACATGACAGAGTTCTCTGGTACTAGTAGATTATAACTCTCTGCTTCTGGTGAGAGAGATAAGTTGTGATATGATATGGGGTGGAGGGGCTGTTGGTTGGGGTAGGGTGGGTTGGGGGCAGGGTGGGGTCTGGGTCATGTGGGGGGGGGGGGTGATGGCAAGTTTCCGTGATTTCATTAAAGATTAAAGTTTCATAACTCTGCGGATGTTATATTGGTGACATTAGTTTTTCAAATTTTATAACATGATTTAAACAAAAAAAAACAAAAAAACATATTTGTTATTAAATTGAGCAAGGAGTTTAATCTGATTTAAAAAAAATATCTTAAATTTGTTTTGAGTTATGTCACTGGATCTGTCCACATTCGACACAGTGACATCATTTAAACAAATCTGAACCACAGTCACCCAAGGACACCCTTTATACCAAATATGAACACATTCGGCCCAATGGAATTTGAGAAGAAGTCGTTTCAAGAATTACTATGGTGGGAAAGAGTTATGGTCCTAGCTTCGCAACTATTTAACCTGGTAACTTCATTTGAACAAATCTGAATGTCATTCACCTTGGGAACATCCACACCAAATATGAACCCATTCGGTCCTAAGGATCTGGAGAAGAAGATGTTCAAAGAATTGTTGACGGACGAATGGACGCTACAACGGACGGATGGATGGATGGACGAGAAGTGATGACTATAGCTCCACCGGAGACTTCGTCTCAGGTGAGCTAAAAACCAATTCAGCAGTATTACTATATGTACTAGGCATGAACGCAGCTAGAGGGTCCCCGTTGGAGGTGTCTACCTTGAAGTTTCTAATGGCACTCTCTCCCCCTCGAACCAAACTCCCAAGTTCACATCTGTCCATTTTGCACCTCAAGCTTTCCATCTGTTAGAAATTTCAACCTGACATCCCCCTAAGGTTAGAAAATTTCCAACTGATGGCCATTTCAGGAAACATATGCTACTGTTAGTCTAAAAACAAAAAATTCCACACTATAATTACTGGTTCGAAAATCAAACAATGGGAACAATTCTCCACCCCAACCCCAAACAACTAATTGTCATGTCCCTGCGTGGTACTTGGGCAAATGGGGTGCAATTGCAAGGGAGCCAGATGGGTGATGGAGCATGTTACAATGTATAAGATCCACCAACGAACTGCTGGAAGTACAGTCGCAAAAAATCTTTCATCCTCAAATTATAAAGTTTGGTACAGTTGTGTTTCGGAAAAAAAAAAATCCTCGGTTGTATTTGGGACCCATACCCCCCACACTTTATCCCATATTTGACACTTTTAAAGCTTTACTAAATTTTGTATTTATAATATTATTAGGAATACCATCCCAAATTTATTCCTTGTTCACTCTTGTTTCCAAACCTGTTCTTATTTTACAAGTAATTAAATATATGTGCCATTCTACCATATACCATTAGTTTTCACCATTATTATTGACTATAATTATAAAAATAAATGTCATGAAACAATTCTATCCAAATCTGCTTCAATCATATGGGAAGCCAAATTGACATTTAATAAATAATAAGGAATGTCTAATTGCATGTAAGCGCAATAAGGGAAGATCTATTTGTGCTTAAACGCAATAAGGAATATCTTATTGTGTTTAATTATTAAGCGCATTAGCGTAATAAGGAATCTATAATTGCACTTAAGCACAATAATGAATCAATATTCTTATTGCGCTTTTTACGCGCATTTGTGCGCTTTTTACGCGCAATTGGAGCTAATTAAGTGCAATAAGAGCTAATGACACTTAAGTGCAATTAATAATCTTCCCTATAAAACTTAAGCGGAACAGGGGGGGGGAATTTTTTTTTACGAGACGTGAGGTAGGGGGGGGGGGGGTGGGTGGGTACCGAGGCCGGAAACAGTTTTTGACAAATTTTTTGGCATTTTTTTTTTCATTGACATATTTTTAACTCTTTTAAACATATTTAAGTGCGCTCGCGCAACAGTATGGCGATCAGTCAGATTCGTAGGATTTCACTCCATGACGTCACCCTTACGCAGTACATGCCGGCGACGTTATGGAGTAGATTATAGAGTTGACGCCCTTCGCACTGACTTCCGTTACTAGCTCGTTGCTATATAAACAAACCAGCGATGTGGCTTTTGTCGAAAATTGACAGTCAGTACATTCGCCCTGTATACATGTACTTTCAGAAAATACAAAACACCACAACGTTATACCCCATGTCAGTGTCTCGATATCATAAGACCAAATTTCTTAACATGAAACCGCGACAGACACGGCGTGAAATACATCGCATTGAGTAAACAATTTCCCATTGTTTCAATTCAACTTCAAGATCGCGGTAAAATCAAAACCGCAATTTGTAAGTGGTAAACATCTGAAAAAGACATCAGGTACATGCAGAAACTAATTGTTGTGCATATTTATTTCTATTTGAGGTGGCAATTTTTCATGTTTATCAGTATTTTTAACGATAAGAGCGATGGTAATTGGGGGACTACATTTTATCTAGCGCATTAAATTTAAAATAAAAAGTCGTGAATTGGCTGAGTGTTTTCTATGACCGCACATTTCGTTGATAATTACGAGCCATTTGTATGTCTAAATAACATTTTTAAGTTCGAAGAGCATTAGAATGGGGATAACAGTGTGGTGTTTTGTGATTTCGGAAAGGTACATGGCGAATAAACTGTGGTAAATACCCGTTAATGGGCTCCGGCTCCGCCGTCGCCCATTAACTAAATTTGCCACAGTATATTCGCCATGTACCGTTCCGAAATCACAAAACACCACACTGTTATCCCCTAAATAAAATTATTAAAGACTGTAATTGTCTTTTTTTGCTAACATTAAATTAAATTAAATTAAATAAATTAAGTCAAATACAGTGAAATTATTTTTTATATATTTTTTATTACATTTTTGCACACGTTGGCATCTCTCTGAGTGCATTCTAGTTGTTTATATGTTGTGGCTTGTTGCAATATGAGAAGCACTAATACATTCAATATTGTTATAATTACCCCCATAAGTTGATATAAAATGGAAAAATAGTGAATATTGTGGGGGTGGGTCCCAAAATTTTCATTGATTTGTTTTGCATGCAAATTTTTTTTATTGTGTCTGTTTCAGCTTGCTTGGAAGTTTTTATAATGAAAATTGTCTAGTTCACGGTGTAGTTCAATAAAAAAATACTTCAGATAGCTCTAGGGTAGGGTGAACTTAATGCAGTCTGACAATATCAGCTAACAACTCATGACAGAATATTAATTACAATAATTCTTATACTCTTTATTCATACAGTTAGTTGATGCATGATCGAGTGTAATGTATGAAATAAGTATTTGTATCAGTGTTTGTACACTAAAATTGATTGCATATCAGCATATGTGATACAATTATGGCCATGTGACCCTCAAAACAGAACAACTCATTTTATGTTTAACCCTTCGAACACTATGGCCCCAGAGCATTAGTAGCACCCTGGCACGGGGCTCCCACTCGTTCAAATAACCGCCGGTATTCTCAATGTATCAGAATAATGTATAGTTAATAATATATAGTAGACACAGGTAGACATGCATATAACTAGTAGTAAATCAAGAGTACAGCCGGTATACTGTAAACAGAAGACCAAATTGGAGTTATCTTCCCTACACCAACACAATGACGTTACGCTTACGTTGACCTCATCTCCACGGTCACATGTCACTAAAGTGCACATCTGTGTATATGGATTTGGCACTAAATTGACCATCTGCGTTCAAACTCAAAGGGTTAAACATTATTTTAGGCCTAGTCCTAAGTCGTAATGCGAGGTTGGGTCGGTGGTCATGCAGGCATACATAAAAGCTAATTCATATGCACAT
Organism: Siphonodentalium dalli; assembly: GCA_032622095.1. Taxonomy (NCBI): domain Eukaryota; kingdom Metazoa; phylum Mollusca; class Scaphopoda; order Gadilida; family Siphonodentaliidae; genus Siphonodentalium; species Siphonodentalium dalli. The sequence continues at coordinate 130,820,645 of CP136069.1, forward strand.
TTTCATTTTTGGTATTACATGTATATACTATAGGCTCTAGGCCTACTAGTTGATGCTGGTTGATGTCTGAAAAAAATATAAATTTAATTTTGTGTAATTGTTTATTCTATTATAGGCCCTAACACTGGAATACAGGAGAAGTCGGCCCCGCGCGAAGTCGGCCCCATACGAAGACGGCCCCGCGCGAAGTCGGCCCCATTTATAACAGAACTATTGTTTAAAATCATTCTTTTATTTATTTTATGATATGAAATATGAAACTGAAAATAATGACAATATGACAAATTTCAATTAACAGATTCAAACAATGTCGTCGTCGCTATCGCTGTCGTCTGTGATGGCCCAGATGGGTGCTGAAATCTCTGCGATCTTTCGTAGCAGCTGACTTGTCGTTAAATCTCGGTCTCTATACAATTTCCACAGGTTAAAAATTTGCACACTCGATGCATATGAATGCAATGGCCTCGTCGGATGTGGCTGCTTCACGGTATTGTTGACGAGAAATACCTGTGAAATATAAAACAAATAAATATAATATATATTAAAATATAATAATTATAAAAATTATATGACATACCTACTCCCATGAAGCTCATATATCACAGGTTGACATTATTTTTACATATATTATAGAGGCCAAATTACACTATATACAAGATTTAAGTATATTCTCATATACTTGAGAAAATATTGAACAATGAATGTTCATATGCTTGAGAAAAAATGGAAAGTTTTATCAAAATTAAAATTTTAAATCACTTACTAGTACCTGTGTTACATATTCGATGAGTCCAGCGAGAACATCTGTCGCTAATGGCTTCGTTCGCTAAGCAGCAATCAACAGTACTTAGCGGTTTCTTTCATTGTATATCGGCAACCATCATTGTTTTTATAACTGAGCCGCTGTCAGTGACTGTCCATAAGTGAAGTTCATTTTGTTATTACAACTAAGAAAATATTGCGGACTTCACTATATATATTAGCCTACACAAACACGACCCTAAATCAATCAAATTAAGTTGGGGACCTCATAATTAGCCTAAATAAACACTATATCAATCAAATTAAGCCGATTTAATCCCTTCTAATTAATGGGACCGACTTCTCTGGGGCCGACTTCGCGTGGGGCCGTCTTCGTATGGGGCCGACTTCGCGCGGGGGCCGACTTCTCCAGATACCTAACACTGGCCCTAGTTATTTTTTGTTGTCATTTCAGGGGATTCAACATATTATTCATCTACTCACACAGATGAATAGGCTGGGTTATAAATTTACCAATATAATTACATCATATTCTACCTTTGTTGATTGCTTAGAGTTCAATTAGGTTGAGATTATCGCTGATTACTGCTGATTATCGAATAATTATCAGCCAAGAAAATATTTGTCTTGTACATGTTTGTAAACTGTTGCTGAGGAAGTAACATTTAATTTGGTCTTTCAAAGAAGGGACCAATATAGAGCGGTTGGTCGTTTTTACAGAGGGGACCAACATAAAGCTTTGGGGTTTTGGGGTGGGTGTCTAAAATTTTATGAAAAAAAAATGCAAGAAAGGCTGGGTGGGTGTAAAAAAAAATGGCAATGTAAAAAAAAACACCCCCACGTCTCGCAACTTTTTTACGCCCCCGCCCCCCTGAGCGGAAGCGCAATTACTGAATTAGCCACATTAGTCATTACATGTACGTAAACTCCCTGTAAATTGTAATTCAATTTCAAATACTGGAAATAGTGTACATGTACGTAGTCCATAGTGCGATGGGAAAAGTTTATTGGTGAGGTTTATCAGATATATTTTTATGTGTTGGCACCAATCACTGCTAATGCCATGGGATTCCGTACTATTCACTAATTGACTCAGTCTATTCAATTGAATTGTGACAATTTGCAGATGATTTGTATGTCGGCGGATGAGGAAGTTGTTAATTTAAAACTAAATTGATGATAAATACATGTATCATGACATATAATGATGTTTAACCAAATATATGTGACCGCGAGCTGGAGGAGAACAAGAAGGAAGGAAATTAACTCTTACTTTTTTCCCAGAGAACGACCAGAACCTCAAATTTGTTCACTCAAAACAATCAGAAACAAATTATTTTAAGCAAGTTTGTCTGCTAACAAGATCGCAGATCGAGCACACCCGTCCTTTATCGAGTACCAAGTTATAGCACGGACCAGATTTAGTCCGATTGTCAATATAATATCTTGCTTGCTTCTTGTGGAAGTCCCTCCTTTAGGTGAGGAGCACCCCATTATATTGGGTATATAAAATAATGGTAGTAAAAAATCTAGTAAAACTGTCATAATGATAACAAAAAGAGATTATTTGTGTGTGTATAATAACACATAAGAGCTTTTGAGTTGAGCTTCCATATATACATATATGTACACGTATATATTGACTGTACAGCTCGGTTGTTTGCTGAGTTATATGAATTGTGATTATCTGCTTCTGTTTTAGAGTGTTTACTCTATGCACATGGACGGATTGAAAATAAAAAAATTCTTGCCAGTTTTTCAATTTGTCTTTTCTCGGGTCACTATGAATACCGAACACAACCGAACACAACCGAAAACAAGATAAAATAACGGTTAAAAGAAGGAAATATATGAAATAAAGTATATAATGATGTGTGTGTATATGTAAGCTAGTGATATGGTAAAGGGATCAGCCCCGGGTATCAACTCCGAACACTACCTAAGAAACTACCGCCCAAAGAGGAAAAAGAAACCCACAAAATTCAAGGACTTTGTTAGTGACAACATCGTGGAGAAACTAACCACAAATAACGAAAGTGCCTACGAACCAATTCATACAAACACAGACCAATACAGATATTCCTTCTTCCCGAGGACTGTACTTGACTGGAACAAACTGGACAACAGCACAGTCAATGCCGCCGACCTAGAAACGTTCAAGGCGGCTCTGGGAGAACAAAAATAGCGCTCCTCACACCGTCCTGTAAAAGCCAGCTTTGGTCACTAGGACGTAACAACTACAGATGCAATTTGTCCGATTAAAAGTTACGTCAATGAAAGTTTTATGTAATTTCACGCCGAGTCAGAGTCCGGCGTGATGGCGGCTAACTCTATGAATACCGAACACAAGTCCAAATAAGGCGTATATAAGGGAAATATATGAAATAAAGTTTATATTGATGTGTGTGTGTATATAAGCTAGTGATATGTGAAGTTTGGTGCAATTTGGCCGATTAAAAGTTACGTTAATGAAAGTTTTATGTAATTTCACGCCGAGTCAGAGTCCGGCGTGATGGCGGCTAACTCTATGAATACCGAACACAAGTCCAAATAAGGCGTATATAAGGGAAATATATGAAATAAAGTTTATAATGATGTGTGTATATGTAAGTTAGTGGTATGTGTAGTTTGATGCAATTTGGCCGATTATAAGTTTAGTTATTGGTAGGTTTATGTACAATATTAGCTGTCGGCACGTAAACCAGAGTTCGGCAAGAAATGTTTACAATTTGGAAGGTACCAGTTTACTGTTATAAATTATAAACTAATGAAGGCCATCCGTGCCTTTAATGCAAGATAATGTGTATAAAGGTTGTCGGGGATTGCTGGGAAAGCCACGCCGCTACTTGAACCATCGATCTATATACGTCGATGTTGAACTTATAATTACTTATGTTGTATAGGAGGGGCCTCTGTGCCTGTGGCTCAATCGGTTAGGGGTACCACTCCAAGCCGTTTCGCCCTCCAGCGCTGGCGATAAGGGTTCAAATCCACATGTTTTCATCGTGGATTTGTAACTCGAAATCGTTATCTGGTGGAGTTGCCAGTTACTCGCCGATGGCCGGTGGTTTGCCGCGCACATGGTTGACGAGTTTATCAGCCATTGAAATCACTGTTAGATTAGTCGCAAGTGTGCGGATTTCCTCCACCACTAAAACTGGCAATGTCGTGATATGGCCTTAGTGGCTAAAGCGACAATAAACCCCAATCAATCAATCATGTTGTATAGGACGGGGTTGATTAACTTTATAGAGGAATATAAAGAGATAACGCAAGGCTCACAATGTTCTTTCAAACATCACATAACACAAAATCAAAGTAACAGTCCAACCCTACTTTAAACTTTTGGAACAAATGGAAGAAAAATCACATCGCACACACGCACTTGGCTACCGTCAAATTCGCGGGTTGGGCCAACTTATGTCAGAAACACTTCCCCCCGGCTATAATGGACCTATCCGTACGTAGGCCTACCGCTCACCAATAGGCTACATGGTTACTGTTACTAAGCATCACAAGCCATCTCAATCTCGCTACATATTCATTACTAAAATGGCTTCCGATTTCACGGTTTTCAAGATGCCTATGTGTGTATATATGTATCTTGTAAAAGTGACTGTCGTTAGATATAAGCAAAAATAGAACCAGATTTAAACAAAAAACCAGGTGTGATTGTTAGTCCATTTCCGATAACCAACACAGATCGATGTTCACGTTGAATCAAACTGCGTAAATGAAGCCATTTTTAACTTCAATATCAAATAGCAAATTTAATATCGAAGCTATGCTAATAGTTCACACCTTGATGATATAAACCAAACGAAGGTGTACATGTGGTAATTAATCTATAATCCCTCTTTTGTCGAAATAAATATAACGATATCAGTTTCCCATACTTCGAGTGTCCTATATATACATGAGCCCCGGTGACATAAGACCGGATGCAAAGGATTATAAAATAATGGTCTTTTTAAAATTCCACATCCTTTTTTGCCGTCACTAAAGTATAGAAAGTAAAGAAAACGCCGACTATCATGGAGTCAGTTACATGTTGTCATGTGGCAACAATGGCACAAAGTGAACTCGTTCCGTGAAGGTTGCGTGTATACACCGCGAAACAGTGCAATGTGTGAAATTTCGTGTAATTCTCTTGGAAAACATCTGTTGATTCTCATTTACACGTACATTGTCGCATTAATATGGAGGAAGCTTTAGATTTTCAAATGGATTCAGTAAAACGTTCGCAGGAGATCCTACAGGTTAGTGTGAATGCAGACATTTGAACTCAATTCCGGCGGCGGCGGAGATTTTTAAATGTGGCTGGCGTTAGAGATAATATGGCTGGCGGCGGCTTGTTGCCAATATGGCTGGCGGCGGCGGCGTGCGATGGCGTGCGATGGCGGCTTCGGGCTCTAATTGATCTGTTAGGTAAATCGAGTAAAATAGCCGACAGCTCCCGAGACCTGTCTGTTTCATCATTATGCTATTTAATATGTTTGTCATTCATTAATATATGTTAATTATATATATTAATTATTTAAAAAATAAAATACAATATCCATAATTATACGAATATAAACTAAGCATAATTTATTACTATAGTTTATCTTTACACAATTAAATAGTGATCACAACAGTTGTCGGCTTGGGATGTGTACTGTTTGGCCATATTGGTCACGTGATTAGTACTTCCGGTATCTGGAATAGATTTTTGACAGATCACACAACTTTCCTTAAAATTGATGGCTGTTATTTAATAACTGAGATTAAAATATTAACCTAGAACAAGAACGCTGATACTACAGATTCTTCTTCGCTCGAAGAAGTTAAACTTCTTTCTCACTTTGGTCCTTTCGTGCTGTTGCATGGGCCTGAATTCCTCTCATGAAATGGCTGCTCCAGTGATTGTAGCATCCAGAGCTAAACATACAGCCTCGGTGAGTTGGAAATCTAAACCAGTAAATATGCAAGATACAATTTCGAATATTAAAAAGAACCCAGGTTATGTTCTTATTGGCATGACCTTCTGACTTGCCCTCTCCCCAAATTATGTGGTGGTTTCCGACATGGGCTAATGCGGCTATTTAATTTTACAACTATCCCCCAATTGTTGAATTGGCAATGGCAGGGTGCGACGATTTGCAGTAGGTCCCTATTTGCGGAGGTCACTTTGCGGAGGTCCCCCGAATTCGCGGAGGTCCCCTAAAATGGGTGAAATATGTTGATTTTGATGAGGGAACGGGTGCGTATATGTCAATTGATACGTATTTTAAACAAATATCGAAACGATCATCATAATAGTGGTTTGTTCTATCAATTATATATGCGCTGAGTTCACTTGGTGCAAATCAAACGGCGATAAATATTCACTATATATATCTATATGTCCTCGTATGCCAGAAGGACTGCTTAAATTAATATGTGAATAAGATGAATATTTATTAGATGTCATTAAGTCAAGCTAGCGCCTATATATATACACTCCCGGAGATTGCTGCGCGGGTGTCCTGATCTCGAAAATTAAATCGCGGAGGTCCCCTAAAATGGGCGAAATATGTTGATTTTGATGAGGGAACGGGTGCGTTTATGTCAATTGATACGTATTTTAAACAAATATCGAAACGATCATCATATTAGTGGTTTGTTCTATCAATTATATATGCGCCGAGTTCACTTGGTGCAAATCAAACGGCGATAAATATTCACTATATATATTTATATGTCCTCGTATGCCAGAAGGACTGCTTAAATTTTAGGGGACCTCCGCGATTTAATTTTCGAGATCAGGACACCCGCGCAGCAATCTCCGGGAGTGTATATATATAGGCGCTAGCTTGACTTAATGACATCTAATAAATATTCATCTTATTCACATATTAATTTAAGCAGTCCTTCTGGCATACGAGGACATATAAATATATATAGTGAATATTTATCGCCGTTTGATTTGCACCGAGTGAACTCGGCGCATATATAATTGATAGAACAAACCACTATTATGATGATCGTTTCGATATTTGTTTAAAATACGTATCAATTGACATATACGCACCCGTTCCCTCATCAAAATCAACATATTTCACCCATTTTAGGGGACCTCCGCGAATTCGGGGGACCTCCGCAAAGTGACCTCCGCAAATAGGGACCTACTGCAAATCGTCACACCGGCAATGGCATTGGATTAATTGTCACCATTGTATGATTGATCTCTTATAGATTAGAGTAACTTTTATTTGATGTCACAAACCAAGTCCAGCTCTGTATCTGTTGTCAGCGCTGGCTTCTTTGTATGTGGTCCAACATTTTAGAGCATGGTAGTTAGTGCTGGGCGGTTTCCCGATTAATCAACAATACTCGGTTAAAATTTCAATATTGTCACTAATATCGTCTAAAATAAAATAATTGTAATATCGTCGGCAATCAGTGGATGCCAGCCAATCATAAGCGTGTACAAACAAATAATTTAAATCAAGCCTAAATCGAGTTAAGTTTTTAAATCCCAGCGTAACATCCACACGTGCAATCAAAACACACATAAAGCGTGTGGTCATGCGGTTTATGTTACTCAGTGTACCCATGTGTAAATATCGTTTCGCAGGCTCAGATTTGTTCAATATTCAATCATCATATTAAACAACGTTTAGAACGCTAACGGAATTAGGGAAGGGAATGTGAAAACCCAGAATACGCCCCCCCCCCCCCTTTCGCTCACAATATTACACAAACCCTCCGACTTCCCTGCATATAATAGTATTACAAGAGAATGCACCAAAATGAATCGACGACTGATCAGGTGATAGATCGATATGAATGTAAGTTATGCCACGCCTCTTCCTTCAGCACAATGATGCACGTGCACTGTCAATCAAAATAATCAATGGGCGAAGACACTGCCCTCTTCTCGTCTAGAAGAAAACACTCACTGTGATTGTTTAAAACAATTGTATAGAATTAGAGCTTCAAACCCGCCCAAAAATACATGGTGTTCTTGCTTGGCCGAATTCCACAGATTATGTACTACGTGTGTTTGGACTTCGCTGAAGGACTGAACCTCTTTGTCAAATTTGTCTTGCCGGTAAACCACATTTCCATTTGTCAAGCGACTCAAGTGTCATCGGGAATAACATATATATTTACTCAACATAGTTGAACATACTGAGTCAGAAAAGGATACTATAGTATAGAACACTTTTAGTTTTGCCATAGACGAGATAATGGTTTTACTAATTACCAGTCTGAACCAGAATTTGTCAAGTCACCGGAACGAAATTGTCCGAATAGCGTAATTTAACCAGTGAATTTACTTTTCATTCCGAATATCGATCGAGCATGAGGTTGTCACTGGTTGAGTGGCTGACTGGATTTGTATGTTATTCCTGACGTCAACTTGTCAAAATTAATGCCAATGATGTGATTCTATCAAAGAGTGAGAAATGTTTTTCAGTCTCTAGTATATGTTTAAAATAAACCGCGATTATATCGTTAACCGCGGTTTGAATTTCCAAAAATCACGGTTTTTATTTTCGTTAATATCGTCCAGCACTAATGGTAGTTGGTACTATAATTAAGACTAGTGAAGTTCGCATTTATAACTTGTCAGTGTCATAAGCGATCTCAGTCAAGGAATTAGATGTACAGGCACTCTTGTGCCACACCACTCTGGGGATTGAACAGTGCAAAAATAAAATGATGAGGATTTGTTCCTCAATTAGCCTTTGGAATGATTTGTATGTGAAGTAATAATTTCTTTGTTTTCTTTCAGCTAATATTCTTGCATGGGCTAGGTGACACTGGGTGAGTTTTATGGTCTACTACTTTGCATAGCATATTATACATGATGATACAATTGACACCGACCAAGCCTAAACTTTTGTTCACTCCACCACAGTGTTCCTTCCTTTTTTTTCCATTCTTTTTTTAAAACTGCAATGGTCACACATCTCTAAGGAGCCGGGTAAGATAATGATTGGAGGAGTGGATGACCCATGAACAGTTGATAGTGGACTAACCTCTGAGCCAAATTAAACAATAGAATTCTCTCCCTCGACACGCTCGAAACGTACACTACAACAATTTGGTTTTATTCAAATTTAGATTTTTTTTTTATTCCTATAAAGTATAAACTGTTAGGGATTATCCCTTTCTATACTAAATACTCCTTGACATGTATGTGAATATGAATCATTCTGCTCTTGTAGTTTTTTGCTTTTCTCTCTGTCATCTGCTTGTATTACCTTTAAGATGCATAATATGAATTAACGCTACCAAATTACAATTTTGTTGTCTTTGGGGGTAAAAAATATTTGATTCGGAGGTAACAAATATTTGATTTGACCCACCCATCAAAGCTCCGATTGATCAGATATCAATTTTTGAAATTTGTTATTTCTCGAGATGTGTAATTTTTTACAGCCTGGTAAAAAGTCGTCAAACTGACGGTATCGGACCAAATTGTGGATGAGGATGGATAACTTTAAAATCAAGTGGCTCTGGTTGGCAGAAATTTGACAATCCGGCCAGATTTCATTGAACAAAATGTTGATAAATAACATGTTTTGGGCAATTTTATACTATAGTTGACTATGGTTTATAGCATTATTTTTGGGCAACTAATTAATTCTGATAACTGAAGCGGCATTTAAAAAAAATGTTGTTGTTACTGGAAATTCTAATTTACTATTAAACGCCATTGTTTCCATTGCAGACATGGCTGGGCGCAGGCCTTCGGTGATCTCGGGTTGAAGCACATCAGATGCGTTTGTCCCACAGCGTAAGTTTTTTCAGCTTAACCATGTTTACGATCCTGTACAGTAAATATTTTAATAATAGTGTACATAGGATCTTGAACCTCTTCACTGCTGGATGATGTCATAAACAGGCCTCAGCCTAGGGGTTCAGAACAGGGAGACTTGAAGTCTCCCTCCAGGAAATTTAGGGAGACTTCAGGAAATTTAGGGAGACTTCAGGGTGGGGAGACTACCAAAAATAGACAATTTTCAAATATCGCTCTATTTTATAACATCTGACAATAAAAAATTTAAAAAGATAAAATAACAAATAAAAAAAAAAAAATTGACTTTATCTGAAATTAGCTTAATTAATTGTTATTATACATTTAAAAAATTTGGAAATGTTTTGTGTAGCTATCATTTAAGCAAGACAATTATCAAGTTACAGTAATAGTTACTTTTTTAACTAAATGAAAGTAGTATTATTTCCTAGACTGCAGCTTGGAAGATACGTTTGTACATTCTGAAATGACTGAATCATGAATGATGATGCATGTAACTTTTTAAGTTTAATTTGGTCACGGCTGTAATGTGGGTGTCCGCTAAAATAAACAATAAGGACTAACTAACAAAGGAGTTGCAAAAGCTTTTATTAATTAATGGCCTCCCTTAATTAATGCCAACATCACTGGTATAATCCGATTAAAGCAATAAACTTGACATTATTTTATTTACGGAAGTCGGTCTCTTCAAAAAGTCCGACGCGGTCTCTTCAAAAAGTCCGACGCGTTACCGAAACGAACTTCCGAAGCGCCTGGTACATACATACTCTGATAATGTCGTAATTGTTTTATATCTGAAAAGCGGGACGGCGGTCTTTTAAGTTAATTAAAACATTTATTTGTGACACTCACGATGGTCAGTAACAACACAGATGCGGACATCTCATCGTGTTTTCAGCGTGTCAAAACATTCGTGATTAACATTCATTACCGCAAAGGGAACAAAGGCGACGGAATAACAACACAAAACAATAGGTCATATTTTATTTTGTTATTTTAAACACTTGGGGTCTTTGGCTCTGCATCGTCTGTTTCTTTTTGGGATGGCCGCCACAATTCATCTATATACGGACATGTCCAGACATGTCCGGAAAAAAAACTAGGAAAAAAATAAAGAAAAAAAATAATAAAAAATTCCCCCTAAAATTGAAGGCGACTTCGATTTCGCCTTAGAGCGACGATAGGGCGAAGTCAGCGACAGTAAGGCGACAATCTCGCCCGAGTCGCCTTGTGAGCTGAGGCCTGGTCATAAAGTGTGGTGGGTCTTTGACAGTACAGCCATATTCCAGTGGCAAAATATGAACAGAATATCCCAATAACCACAAAACTGATTCCATTGAAAGGTTATTATCATTCGCAATCCCGGAGCATCATACAATGTTTCATATTTCATATTTCGTTTGGATGCACTAATTTCTAGTTCCAGTTGTGAAATGGCCTACTGCTAGTGTGCTGACTTTTCAAAGTAGTTTTTGTATTCAGTATGGAAGCACAACACACAGCGTGACAGTTTACATCCATACTCAGTATTTATGATGGACATATAACAGCCAAGACATTAAAGAAAATTTAAGTTAAGGCCAAATGAATAAAATTTCTGTCTTCTCAGGCCATATGTCACTGACATTTTCTTTTAAAAAGCCTCATCAAACAATTTTTTCGATATTTTCTGTTAGAAATATTGGATTTGAACAACGAAAATGTACATTTGTTTGTTTCTGAAGTATGTTTCCCAGATTTTAAGTAAAAAATTCAAATAAATTGCCTCTCTTCCTCATCTCAAAATTGGGATCTAATTGCCTGATAATTGAGATATTTTATTTTAATGGCCAAAATATTAATACATGACTGTAAGGCCAGGATTACACTATTCAGTATATTGATACTTATTTATTTATAACAATTATTTTTATAAAATATTGAATGTACTTTTTTGCAGCTCTGTCATCCCAGTGACACTGAATGCAGGAATGAGGATGCCATCATGGTGAGTACTTTGGTGTGAACTTAATCCAACTCACTCTCTTACATTTGTATACCTTTCAAATTTTCCCAAATAAATATTTATTGATATTTAAACCCTTTCATGACCAGATATTCCTGAAATTTTGGAAAACCCTGTACCAATGCATTCTCTTATATATGCGAGTTGCCCATAGAGCGTCTTGCATATACAAGAGATTATATTGGCCTAACAATATTTACCTTCATCTTGTAAGCCAGTGCATTATCTTATATATGCAAGGCTCCTTATGTGAGACTCGCATATATAAGAGAATGCATTGGCACAGGGTCTTTAATGTTCCACCAGCGCAGCTCCCCGTCATGAACCTCATGATTAAAGAGACAAATAATGTTCAACCCTAACTATTAAATAGATTGTAAAATACAATATACAAAAGTTTAACCCTTTCTTTACTAAATGGATTCTCCCACCCAGTTATCAAGATATATGTTGGGAATGGTCTATTATTTATTTGGAGGGGTGTTCGGGAAAAATGAGCAGACAACCAAAAAGATAATACAAGTTCAGAAGGATTCATATTCTTTGGTGGGAAATGTTGAGATAGGTGTTTGTTGAACTTATTATCTCAACATTTCCTAAGGGATCTACTTGTCAAGGAGTATTTATCATTATATATTATATCATTTTTTTTTCTTTTCTGTATTATCATAAGATATCATCAAGCTATTAGACTAGTGAGCTATCTCAGAAACTCACCTTGGATACTACAAAAAAACGGATATCAAACACAGAGATCATTCTTAAAGTGATGTGAAACACTGTGGTAGGGTGATAAAAAAAATATAAATGGATAATAATCTTGCTCAAAGTAAATATTTTTACAAATATTATATCCAAATTGACTACTCATACCATCATTATTATATATTAATTACATGCAGTGGTGACACTCGATGGGGAAATAATTTTCGTTAGTTTATCGCTAATAATTACATCCCAAATCGAGCCAGTTTCGCATAAACTTGATGTCATCAAATAAAGCATCATTACCACTTAACACTCTTGATGTGCACATCTTTGAGGGCCATTACAAGCAAACCAAAATTTATTTCCTTGACAGGTTCGATATCATTGGTTTGACACCGGACAGTCAAGAAGACACAGAGGGAATAAAGAAGTCATCAGATATATGTATGTTTGCTTATGGCAGGGACGTGGATAGAGGGTCTCCATTGGGGGAGGGCATAATTACCCAAGTAATTAATTACCCATAAAAACCCCAGATATCAAATGTTCGCCAAAATCAGTTTGCACCCAACCCCTTGAGTTGGAACTTTCCAACCTGGCACCCCCCCTAAGGTTGGAAAATTTATAACTGATAGCAATTTCAGACCAAAATTTTGTCGAAATATGGACAAATATGCTACTGTTTGTCTAAAAATTACAAATTTCCCACTAATTATTTGTTTTAAAATCAAATCAAACAATAAGAACAATTTAAACCTATATGTGGTCACCACGTCCCTGGCTTATGGTACTGTATCAATCATTCTTGCTCTTCTGTGTGGTTAGTTCTTGAAATCATCCTATGATCCCATAAGGTCAAAATATTGGTATAATTCTTCAATGACACTAGTTGCCCCATAATTCAATGACACTAGTTGCCCTGTAACGTCAAAATATTTGCATAAAAAATTGTACATTTGATGACTTCTTGTTCATCGTCAGTCCATGTGGTTGCATCAAGTATTGACATAACAGTGAATTGTCATTGTTTTCCCAAAAATCATATTCGGCGGTGATATGACAATTTCAAGCCACTATCAAAATTAGCGTTTGTCCAAGTTTCCAGCCAGTGAAATCGGTTGGGATAATGCTGTTTTACTTCGAAGTCCTGTGTATGTGTCTTTCTATATCGGTGTTTAGCGTTGTTGACAAGCCTTGAAATAGTGCATCTGTCATTTGCAGAATGAGGTCCCCAGAGGGTGAATTTGGTTATGCTAGCCTGCTATGCGGGGTAGCATCACTAAATTCACCCTCTGGGGACCTCATTCTGCAAATGACAGACACGCTATTTCAAGGCTTGGGTGTTGACCCACTCATCTAAAATCCACAATAAGTATACTAAAATGTCACAATTGTGACAGTAAACCAGTTTATTCCATCTAAAATATTATATTTGTTCTGAAATCTACAAGAATTGTCAACTCAGAGTAGTAATGTAATGTGAAAAAAATATATTTTGTCCCAATGTTCACAAGAATATGAACTCATTTGACCTCGCAAAGTGACAGTGTGTATTAAATGTAAACAAACTAAGGTTAGTGTATTTTCGAGACATTTGATGTGCAATTTAACATGAAAGTTCGATTATAATACATCATTATGACCATAAGATGCCAGTTTTTCCGATATATATATTGCCATTTATTTATTTGTAGGGTAAAATCAATTAAAACTGATGAAATATCCAGCCACTGGATATGGGCGTAAACTCTCCTGTAGAAATATATGAATGGGACTTTGTCATAAAACAGGATTATCTAACCGATTTCACTGTCTGGTTTACATCGAGGGAAACTTGGACTAAATTAGCGTATCTTGCCATGTGGTAATCTTGTGACCAGACAGGGTTTAATTTGGTTGTTTGGGAATTTCCTGGGAAATCCCAGAAGAAATATTATGAAACAAATCTATTATCATGCCAAGTGTTAACCATTTCTATACTAAAGGATTCTCCCACTCACTTATAAAAATATACATTGGAATGGTCTATTGTTCATCATGGATTTTCAGGAAAAACAAGCACACAATGAGTCCTATTTATTGGAGGGAATTGTTCAGATAATAAGTTCAACAAAGGACTATGGTCGTTTATTGAACTTATTATCTCAACATTTCCTATTGAATAACAACTCATAATGATGCTTAGTATAGAAAGAGTTAATCACATATTCATAGTACAACATAATGGTGCCAACATGATGTTTCTGATCCAAATATAATGCTCAAACTGACCGTCTGAATCCTGTTTGATCGACAATCAGGTGAAGAAGTTGAGAATATATTGCTGACCACTAACTTCCCAATGGGAAATTTTACAATAATATGTGGGCATAGTAAGCGTGATGTCACCAGCCCAGTTATTGTAAAAGTTGAGAAACTCGATTCCCCTATCAAGCTAGATGCCAAAATAAAAAAAAATTGCATGGCCTTGCTGACTAGATAATTTGACTTCCTCCAGATAATTGGTGACCTTGTCAGACCATGACATGACCGTTTTGGTCACCATTACGTAATGCAAATTTGTTTATGACATTTCAGTGCAAAAGCTTATAGTTGAAGAAGAAAAGATTGGCATTCCATCCAATCGGATAATAGTAGGAGGTTTCTCACAGGGAGGTGCTGTAGCACTATACAGTGCATTCTCGAACAAGAAGCCGCTAGGTGGAGTTGTAGGACTAAGCACCTGGTTACCTCTCCACAAACAGTTCCCAGCTGTGAGTAGTCTACACCAAGGCCAGGAACTTACATCATAATTTGCTCGAAAATGGCAGGAAGATGCAATTCAACACTCATTTTTCTTAATTTCCAGAGATATCAGTATGCTATAAGACTAATACGATATCTCAACAACTGATCTCGGATACTGCAAAAACCAGATATAGAATATATTTGTTTTTAAGTAGATTTTGACCTCGAAAAATGGCGACCGAAGTTACTTGAACACTCTCAACAGTCATATTTATATGGGGACGGTATTCATAGTGAGTGAGCAAAAATTGATATATATTTCATTTGCTTTCCTTTTTTATTGAGTTAATTATACATGTTAAGAATACCCACTTCGATGTAAGGCATTTTGCTGAATTTTCGAGCAAATTCTTTTTTTACATAGGTTCCAGGTCCTGTACACTAGAGGCAAATTTGAGCATTAAAGGCCCACTTAATTTCGTACCCCCAGATCACATTATATAAAATATATGCCATATTATATACCATTTGAAAGAGGAAGCTCCAAAACATTGTATTTTCAACTTATTCGATGTAATAAACTGTGAACATGTTGTTTTTGTTAAGAAACCGACATGTGTTTTATGCTCAAGTTTCTGCACAAAGTATATTATTTTCAATGGAAGGAGAATAACTCTCTATATTTAGATAGTGAGTTATTCCCTATCCATTGAAAATAAACAATAGTTTGAATTCTGTTGCATTCGTGGAGCCATAACGGGGGAAACGTTTTTATGATTTCAGCTATTTTCTATTACTCTATGGGTGCCATCTGAGACACAGACGTTTCTGATGAATTATGGTTTTTAATAATATTTTATGGCATATATTGTTATTATAACTGCATAGCAAGGCACAATCAAAAAAATAATCGGTGACTCGAAAATTAAATGGGTCTTTAAAACATCAGATCTGATTACCCATACGTGGACTGGTTATCATTTCCGCACACTCCAAGTTACCTTCAGATTGTCCGTATATAGAGTTTTGAACATTACATTCAATTTTGGTACAGAGGTATTCTGCTGTCGAGAAAATTGCTTTTAAGTCATCAGTTTGTCTTCTATTTATGGCAACAAACCAAATGGCGCATTCTTGAACAAAGTCCATTTGACAAATATAAAGCTTGCATATCATTGACATTGGAACAGCACAAGAATATTGACATTTCTACCAGAGTTTGTGAATTACACATGAACAAAAACTGTTCCTATTTTAGCGAAACCGAGCCACAAATTTTCCTGGTGGTCAGAACTGCGCCACCATTTTGAAAAGTTGATTTTCATTTTAGGTATACATACCGGTGTACGGTAATCAATAACATATTTCTGATTGCCTTAAGGTAGCAATACACAATTTCCAGCAATTTTGGCCAGCCTGGGATGGAGTACTGTGCTTCAAATCTTTGCTGAGCCATTATCTTTGACATAGGTCCCATCAAGCATTTTATTTTCGTCAGAAATGTTAGGTGTAATCAAATGTCTGTAAAATTTGTCAAGAGTTATGACCATTGCTTTGCACACACAAAATGCTTAATTTTACCAAAATTGACCATTTTCAACATGAAAATAGACCATGACAGAGCGAATGTAAGTAAATAAGCTTCTTCCACCTGATAGAGCTATGTTAGAGCTGAGAAATATTTGTAATAGAACTTTTTGTGAACTTTCCATGTCCCCCAGATACTTATTTTTTTTATTTTTCAGAATTGTTCAGACCCGATAAATATGTTCAACACGATAAATTGTATACACCTACCAAACCCTTTCTTTACTAAATGGATTCTCCCACCAAGTAATAAAAGTATATATTAGAATGGTCTATTGTTCATTTGGAGGGATGTTCAGGAAAAATGAGCAGATAACAGACAGAAAAAAAAAGAAGGGAATTTCCTGAGGGAACTACTAGTACTTGTCATTGAGTATTTAGTAAAGAAAGGGTTGATCAAACAGTGAATCAAACGTGAAAGTTCTGCACAAATACAGTTGGCATTTCCTGGAATTGAAAAGTTCTTGATTCTTGGACTTGACTAAATCCATTGCCATCCATCAAAAATTTAAATCTGATCACGCTGGGCTTTGATGGGTGGGTTCCTCGACTCAAATCAAATATTTTTTACCGCCGAAGCCAAATAAATAGTAATTTGAGAGTTAATTCGGATTATGCATCTTTAGATATTTGAAATTTCCGCATTCCTCATCACTTCATTGACTGTAATATGACGATCCATATGTATTTTCTCCTCTGCATGTTGAGCTTCAGTGTCATTTATATTCAGCCCTGAGAATAAAGTGCCTGTCAGTTACAGAATGAGGTCCCCAGAGGGTGAATTATGTGACGCTATCATGCATGGTGGGCTAGCATCACCAAATTCACCCTTGGGGACCTCATTCTGCTTAGGCCTCATCTTCTCTGGAAAGTTTCTTCATAATCAAGTTTCTATAGAAAGGTCTTCACATAGATTCTATATCTTTTTAGCTCACCTGAGACGAAGTCTCCGGTGGAGCTATAGTCATCACTCGTCGTCCGTCCATCCATCCGTCAACAATTCTTTAAACATCTTCTTCGGAACCATAAGACCGAATGGGTTCATATTTGGTGTGGATGTTCCCTAGGTGACTCACATTCAGATTTGTTCAACTGAGGTCACCCTAGTTGCGAAGCTAGGACCATAACTCTTTCCCACCATAGTAATTCTTACAACGACTTCTTCTCAAATTTCATTGGGCCGAGTGGGTTCATATTTGGTACAAAGGGTCCTTAGGGGACTGTGATTCCGATTTGTCACTGGGTCGAATGTGGGTGGAGCCATTTTTTAAACATGTTATAAAATTTGAAAAAAGTGACACCATTATAACATCTGCAGAGTTATGAAACTTTAATCTTTAATGAAATTACAGAAATATTTCATTACCCATCTCCCCTCCCACATGGCCCAGACCCCCCCCCCCCCCCCCCCCCCCACCCTGCACCCAACCAACATCCCTTCCCACCGATATTATCTCCAACTTTAATACCTGTTCTATCCAGAAGCAGATAATATCTATGAGCTGCAGATAGACACAGGTCATTAATCTAGATTAGAACAATATGTCATCTGGCAGCTTGTTTAAACAACACTGCTAGAAAATTTAAACAAACTGCCTGAATTTAGTGTGTCTGACATTTGCTGAATGAGGTCCCTAGAGGGTGAATTTAGTGTTGCTACCCTGTACAGCAGGCTAGCATCACCAAATACACCCTCCAGGGACCTAATTCTGCTTAGGCATCATCTTCTGGGAAGTATCTTAAGTATCAAATTGAAATTTTGTTTTAGTTACTTTTTGACTTTTTCCCTTCTGTTCAGTTTCTATGTCCCATTAATTTGCAGAAGATAAAATGCATAATTGAGTTGCTCAATGGGTGTGTATTACAAACTTCAACTGTAGAACTTCAATCTGTTCCTAGGTTCCCCATGGCTGTTGAGGCCTAATCAGACTGAGGATGAATCCAGTGATGCTAGCCCTCCTTGCGGAATATTGTCATTAAATTCACCTTTTGGGGACCTCATTCTGCAAATGTCAGACACTATATTCAGACTTGGCTGGCATATTATTTTCTTAACCACCGCTTATCCAGATGAAATCATACCCTGATTTTTCAAGGAAACATTGGGGGGGGGGGGGGGGGTATATTGGATTGAATTTGTCTTCTGTCTGTCAGACAATCAGATTTGTTCAAATAAGTTCATCAGATCAAATAGGTGCAAAGTTAGGGCCATAACTCTTTCCCTCCATAATAAATATTAACATAATTTCTTCTCAAGAACCATTGAGCCTATATTAGCTTATATTTGGTATGGATGGGCCTTGGGTGACAGGGTTCAGATTTGTTCAAATGGGGTCATTTTTAGGAAATGAGGTCCCCAGAGGGTGAATTCGTTGATGCTATTCCACCTTGAATAATAGTGTCATTAAATTCACCTTTTGGGGACCTCATTCTGCAAAGGTCAGACACACTAAATACAGACTTGGCTCTTCCATTATTATTTTCTTAACCACCACTTATCCAGGTGAAATCATACTCTATTGGATATTGGGGGGTATATTGATATTACTAGATGAATGGATCTCATAGATGGGGATTCACATTTGTTCTGATAGGGGCAGAGATAAGAGATTTAACTCTCCTATATCCTGTTTGGTACTGGTGTAATAATATTAATTTCTAGGCAGACTGGGTGGGGGCAATGTTTGAGGCAACGGGGAAGGAGTGTAGAGGGGGTGGAGTTTTGTTTGACTCCCTACTTTGATCAAAATTTAAACAGTTGAAAATTTCTTGCCTGGTATAACATTAGTTGTAGATTAGATGTTCACATCAAAAATAGGTTAGAATTGTTATCATAGTTTGGTTTGATTTTCCAACATGTATGTTTTTAAACCAACAGTCCATATGTTCCTACTTCAGGTTAAACTGTTGGACCAAATTGGCCACAAATTTTAACTTTATGGGGTTGGTAATTTTCAAACGTTTGAGAGCTTGAAGTACTGGTACCAGTTGTAAAATTCAACATAAGAGGGATGTGCAAAAAGGATTTTTGTGAACTTAGTACTGTGGTATGGTTGTCTTCTTTAAAAGATAAGAGGTTGGAGATTTGTCAGTGGTGTGCAATTAGAAATTTCAAGTTGAAGAGCCCTGCTCATCTGAGAACATCCAGCTATGTCCATGTTTAGAACTACTTGTCTTATTAAGTGATATTGTCACGTACTGACTCTTGTAGTCTTCAGAGTCCCAGTCTTCTCAGTCTTTACAGTCTGGTGGGCGACCCACAGTCATTGACTGTCTTGTTTAGTTTAGTTTTTCTTTCTTTGGGAACTTCAATCTGAGTCTATGTCTCCCATAGCAGATGAGGCCTGAGCAGAATAAGGTCCCAAGAGGGTGAATTTAGTGATGCTAGCCTGCTGTGCAGGATAGCATAACTAAATTCACCCTCTGGGGACCTCATTCTTCAAATGACAAACACACTAAACTCAAGCTTGCTCTCCAAGTTGAGCTACAGTGTCATTGACACTCTTATTTATATTGGCCTAAGGTAGCAATCCACAGTTACATGTAACACAGGCTACACTGGCTGTTATGCCCCCCCCCCCCAGATACTTATTTTTCATACCCCCTACAACCTGTGAAATCGTGTACTGCTACCTTAAAGGACAAATAGAGTGATCCCATTCAACGTGCAAATGTCCTGTTAAGTCTCTGACAAACACCGATAACTTTGATATATAACACATATGGTGTTTCTTCAGTGCAAATGGGGAATAAGGTCAATATAAGTACTGTGGTTTCAATAAAAATGAACCAATTTCACCCAAATTATTGGTTATAGCGAAAAAAAACAAAGATAAATTCTAAATGTGACATCATTCCCAGCCACCTTAAAACTATATCTCATCCCAGTCGAAAAGGCAGTCTGAACAGATATATTACATCTGTATTGTACTGACGAGAGCATGTGTGCTGTGATTATTTACTAGCCAGATCCCCCCCACCCCTCCCCGAATATGTTAAGACAATGTACTTGGTTATTCGGAAACACGGCCAGGACCAAATAACCAATAATATCAATACGCATATTCGTAGGTGGTATCCGTGGAATTCCATTGTTGGAATGTTCCCTTAGCAACACATTTTTGTTACATGCAAATCACTTTTATGTGGTCATATATCAACGCAAAACTCCAAACAAATCGTAGGGATTAACTAATGCATATATAATCACCCCCTCCCCCAAAATGTGAACCATGTTTATTTGGCCGGTCGGTGTACATTCCTTGATTCAATGACTTAATTGTCAAGTTGAAATCACACTATTTAATTATTTATGTCATCTTATATATCATTTTTATTGTGCTGGTGCTCACACGCTGTTCGTGATAACTCAGTAGCTGACTTTACCCCCTCTCCAATATACGTATTGACATTACTCGGTCATTCGGAAACACGACCAAGACTAAATAACCAACATTAATACGGCTTTTCGCACCAGGTATCCAAGGAATTCCATTGTTGAAATGTTTGCGTAGCAACACGTTTCGTTAAATTAATGTCATTTTTATGTAATTACACAAAACCGCAACACTCAAATCGAATCGTAGAGTAACTGATGTATATATAATCACATCACCACCCCACCCCCCCCCCCCCCCAAATGTGAACCGGAATGATTATGTTTTATCCATAGTAGCAATACATTGAATTTGGTTTTTGCCAGTAAATAAGCTTCTTCCACCTGATAGAGCTATGTTAGAGCTGAGAAATATTTGAAATAGAAAAAAAGATATCGTATCAATTTGAAAAAAATGTCTTGCGAGCCCAGATGACAGAATTCAGGGGAGAGAAATCGGGCTATTTTCCTGTAACCAATAACACAGAATTGGCCTTCACTGAATACGAAAACCCTATTGCGTATCCAAATTTTTCACTTTTTGAGAACTTTCCCAGTTTTGTAAAATAATTAAACCTTCAAACCAGTAATGACACAGTTAACACAGGCTACACTGGCTGTTATGCCCCCCAGATACTTAGTTTTCTATTTTTCAGGCCCCCTACAACCCGTGAAATCGTGTACTGCTACCTAAAGACGATGAGGAAACATGTAAACACTGAAGCCAAGGCTCAAAATAAGTGGCTGGTCAAGGTCATTGTCCGATGAAAAATAGCTTATGTCCAGTGCACTTCTGTATCTGTCGGACATTTTGTCCAATGCAAATTTTTAAACAATCTATCTGTTTGGGTACATCCAAGGAGCCACTTCTGGCCAAATCTGACATTTAAAGTAAAAAATAGTCCTTTTTTAATTTCAGATCAATTCTGAGTTAATATAATTATGTCGTTTAAGAATTGCATGTGTATTTATTAATCGACGTAAAGTTTTTGAACTTTTGAAAACAAAAATAACATGGGTTTTTCCTGGGTGGCGACTGAACACTCACTAAAATATGTGCATCATTGACAAATAATGAGTCGATTGGAAATTTAAATACTGACTCATACGGTACATCTGAAAATTTGACAGGCACCATTTTGAAATGACCAACACCATCCATTTGGTGCCTGTCATTTGGGCTCATGTTTGTTGTGTCTTGCTTATTTGTCGGTCATATGTTTGCTTTGTAAACATCTACCATTTCTTTTCAGGTAGTACAAGGTAATACAGAAATTCCAATTTTACAATGCCATGGAGAAGCAGATCCTCTTGTGCCACATATGATGGGGAACCTAACAGGAACAGTACTCAAGACTTTCAATAAAAAGCACAAATTTAAAAGTTATCCAGGATTAGGACATTCATCTTGTGAACCTGTGAGTTTCAGCTACATGTATTTAAAGTGATGTGAAACACTCCGGTAGGGTGATCCAATAGAAATGGAGAAAAATCTTGCTCTTTTTACGAATATTAATCCAAGTTGCCAACACACACTGTCATTCTGATATATTAATTAAATGCACTGACTCTGGATGGCGAAATCATTTGTGGTTGTTTGTTGCCGATTGTTGCGTCTTGAATCCAGATGTAAATATTTACAATTGAGTGTAGATCTCACGATGTTTTCTATTGAGTGGTATAGTCGATTTCTTTGAAATTTCCGGCGACGTTAGTAGAATGCTACATTCTCCAGGTTGGCATAATGCCTGAATACTAACTTATCAGTTTCACGAACTCGAACCAGTCCATAATATGTCTTTAAAATTTCACACCAGCAAACAGGCCTCAAAATATGGTGTCTTACCACCACCCTCCCCCCAACTTTGGTCAAAATTTTCAGAAATTTGCAACACTTGGAGAGCTTCATGCCATTCTAGATGCTGATTTTTGCAATTTTCAAAATTTTCTCCCAATGGGCTGAGGGATCCTAGTCCCTCCCTGTAGCCAGTCCAAAAAACAACATGTTCACAGTTTATTGCATCAAATAAGTTGAAAATACAATGTTTTTGAGCTTCCTCTTTCAAATGGTATATAATATGGCATATATTTTATATAATGTGATCTGGAGGTTCGAAATTTAAGTGTACCTTTAATGAGACTGATACATACAGAGGTTGGTTGTAATCATTATAGTTATGTTATAAACATGGCCATTAGTAACATAAATGACATACATAATTAGCTCGATTGGCAAAGAATATTGGGGTCGACGGAAGATAGATGAACAGTTGCTTTCGGATGAATTATGGTATGGACTGTCACTGTTTTTGGGAGTAAATATACGTGGATGAACTGAATGTATCCATATCAATATCATTCCCAGTACTGTGAAATCGCTGCAAGTTCTTCACAAAGTTCAGAAGAATAAAAATGGCTGGAATAATTCTTAATAAAGCACACAAAATGGTATCTATGTTAATATATTCATCCTGTGAAACAACAATTGCCAATGTTGCTAATTAATAAAATACTTATTAATTGGTTGTTTCCACATTGACCTAGTTATGAGGCCTCGGTCTGTCGTATTAGCCTTTGGCATGTGGCCTCAAGCCAATACGACAGACCTCGCCCTCATAACTCCGCCTATATGGAAACAACCAATTAATAACATACATTATATGCTCTTTTTTCCAGGAAATGAAAGATGTGAAGGCATTTCTGGAAGAGACACTTGTTGCTGTTTAACTCACGCTATTTATAGTAATAACTTCTATGTCTAGAGTAGACAGCTTCCACCTAAAACACGGAAGATTCACAAGGAGAATGCATCTGTGTCACGTGAATGTCGGCTGCGTGAGGGGAACTGGTACCTTACTGTGAAGGTTGTTTTGTTTGTGCTTCTCAAGACCAAGCATGGCCGTGTAGTTGGCAATGAGGTATTCATGAGAACTTTTGGAATAGGAGCGCTGCTATAATTAGTTTCGAGGAGAGCCACTGGTTGTGATCCAGAAAGTGTCGAGACATGTCCAATGCATCAGAAATTGGAATTATTTGCACCACTACTGATGAAATCAGATTGAGTCATTAACCTTTTCATTACTAAATGGATTCTACCACCCAGTTATAAAAGTATATATTGGAATGATCTATCATTCATTTGGAGGGGTGTCCAGGAAAAATGAGCAAACGACAGACATACGAAAAGATATTACAAGAGCAGAAGGATTACTATTCATTGGAGGGAAATGTTCAGATAATAAGTTCAATAAATGACCATTTGTTGAACTTATTATCTGAACATTTCCTATGGGAACTACCCGTTAAAGTATTTAGTATAGAAAGGGTTAAACGGCGGTCGATCGGTCAATCATGTTTCTACCAACCTGTTTTTCTGAACCTGTTGATCAAGGATCTCAGTGCTCATTATACTGTGTCTCAGACAAATCATTGTCATCAAAGCAATCAAAATGAATGAAAACACATGAAATTGCAACGTCAGCGCAGATTACATAAACGTGTGTGATGCGAAATGGCGGCATCATTGATTTTTTGTGTGTGCTCAACGCTGTGTTTAGTACGCCTTTTGTTTATCTAGCTGGGTGTCATTCAGATTGTCAATATCTGCATTGCCGCAACGATATAATTAGGTAGAATTATTAAAATGTTAGAAAGAGACGCAGTCAACAATAGTTATGCCGATGTACACAGCTCATATTCTGAGTCTGACCCAATGCAGGAAAGAGCAAAATGGTAACCGTTCTTGTTATATAGCATAATCCACACTTTATAGCTATTAGAAGTGGCACAAAACAATGTTCTGTTTGGCCTTATATACCTATACATGGGGTTGTTTCAAAGAAAAATAGTGCACTTGGATAAAAGATCAGATATACAATTGACTGTGCCCCTATATTTTAAAAAAATTGAAGGACTGAGTCTGTGAAATAGAGGAAATTATCTTCTCAATATTTCTGTTTTGTGAACATAAATATTGATGAGAAATTATAATTTGACAAATTCAGCAAATTTTCAAATTGTTTAAAGAATATAAGAAAAAATTATTAAAATTGTAAAAAATTGTAAAAAATAATAACAAATGATGAAAAATTGTTAGGCCAATGCATTCTCTTATATATGCGAGGCGACCTATGGTCGACTCGCATATATAAGAGAATGCATTGGCACAAGGTATATGGGTTGATACAAAAATCGGACTTGGCACTGAAAGGGTTAATAATGGAAGGATTTGTCTGTAGTATAGCATATATTCCAATTTCCTATGTATCACGTGCAACGAACGCCTGAACACTCATGTACAGCCTGTACAGCCAATGCAATGGATGCAAGAATCTGGACATGGATTACAGCCAGGTATTCATAGCCCAAGTTGCTGTTCAATTTAACCTAGAAACTGTAACGGAGATTGATAAAAAACAATGACATGTACATACAATACTCAAGTCTCTTAAAGGGAGGTGTGCACCGCTTATGGGGGAGATTGTTTGCACCCCCCAACCTGAATTGCAAATTTCCAACTGTAACTGTACAAGATTTCCAATGTCATAACTGTCCATATGGTTAATAAAATTACAACTTTTTTTTTGTCTACTAAGTTTGAAGACTTAAAATAAACTTGTTTTTTGTTTTAAATTTGGCGTGTACTAACTTTTCTATTAATCTGTGTTTACTGTTCCCACAAACTTCAGGGCTCGTATTCACCAACTGGATTTATTTTATAAACCTGGTAGTTTATTTGGCAGCAGCTGAATACACAATGTACAATAGCTACATACAGTGGATATGATTAACTCGATCTATCAGATTTACCATTTATCAATAGACACTCGTGACTTATGATTAAATCAAGAACATCCACCATTAAAATTCGGAATAGGTACAGCAATGCCCAAAGTAATTGACCACTTAACCACAGCAGAATTATGGGTAACTTTTCAGGATTTAGTCGGAAATATGGCTTGTTGCCATTCATTGGAAAGCTCTCCCCGAGAGCTTTCTGATGAATGGCAACAAGCCATATTTCCGACTAAATCCTGAAAAGTTACCCATAATTCTGCTGTGGTTAAGTGGTCAATTACTTTGGGAATTACTGTAGAAACCCATATATGGAATCTTTCTGTAGAATGATTGATGAAGATGTAATTTGGCTGGTGGATACTTTCCGTGTCTTTATTTTCAAGAAATTGGATGTTAGTACACATAAACGCTGCTCATAATTGAAATGATCTAAGCATGCATACTGCTACAAGCGAAAGCGATAAAAAATTGTTGCCAAGCTATGATAGCTGTCAAATCCCCTTGTTTGGATAACCTATACTTCCACGATATATTAACAAATGACGACCTCTGATAGCTTCGCATTCAGCCTCGCCCAATATAAACAACCTGGACGATATATAAACCCGGCTGGTAAATACGTGCCCTGGTGTCTTCATGCTGAAAAAAAAGTTGTGGTTTGGTTTTTCCTACCTACTATATCTACCCTAAAGTTTTTTTTCATGGTTTTCCTGAGTTTTCAAGAAAATTGGCCAAATTTTTGTAAACTTGTCATAAAAATAAAAAACACATTTCATTGTCTCAGAATGGATTGTTTTCTTGTGTTTATTACAGGTTATACAAAGAACGGAAAATCTAATTTAATCTTAGATCATTATCGAAGAAGACAAGAAAAGCCATAAGATATGATGTCCACAAATTGTTTTTTTGGATCTACCTACCAACCAGGTTTCTAACCTGAACCAGACATTTAAGTTTCTTTTGCCTCATGCTTGGAATTCTATATATAATCTAATTAGAAAGCAAACCGGGTCCCCTAAAATTGGTCTGGAAACCTTAGTACATCTTTAAAGGCCCACTTAATTTTCGAGTAGCAGATTTTTTTTTTTTATAGTGAATTGATATACGGTTTTAATAACAATCTATGCCATAAAATATGATTAAAATACTATAATTCATCACTATTTGAAACATCTGTGTCTCAGAAGATGCCCACAGAAATATAGAAGACTTCCCCCCTCTGGTACCCAGAATGCAACAGAATTCAAACTTTTTCAATGTAAGGGGAAGAACTCTATCTTTAATATATAGAGTTATTCCTCCTGCATTGAAAATAATACTGATTTTCACTTCAATCTTGATGACAAAACGCGTTGGCAACTCAACAAAAACAACATATCCACAGTTTATTACACCGGATAAGTTGATAATACAATGTCTTGGAACTTCCTCTTTCAAATGGTATATAATATGGCTTATATTTTATATAATGTAATCTGGGGGTTCGAAAATTAAGTGGACCTTTAAGATTATATTTTGAACTGATGCTATTATTCACTATTAGTTTTACACTGTTTTCTTTTCATGGCTTCATACATTAGTTATGTCAACAATTTGTTTGTTGTAAAAGTGTATTTTCACAACATGACTCACTTGTAGTATTTGAATTTATATATGAAATGAACGGCTGTTTCAATGTGATCATGTGATTTTGACCGCTAGGAAAAATCAGCAAACTGCATGAATCCAGAATTTGATTAATTATTATCGCTTTATGTATACATTACATATGTCTACAACTTGTTGGTTGTAAATGTTTTTTTAACAACATGACTCACTTGTGAGAAATAAACGATGATTTCAATGAGATAACGGCATTTTGATCGCGAGAATAATTCAGCAAACTGCCTTAACCCAGAATTTGCTGAATTATTATCACTCAAAACCATGACCTTATTGAATCTGCCATTTATTACCTATATTTATATACTCTATACACCTGTCAGTAAGCCCATACCTGAGGATAAGCCCAGTCTATGTTTTTGCTCACAAAAAAATCATGGGACCACCACTATTTATAAAACTTCGTGGGCGAGTATACATTGATGTCAAGTTAACTCCTAATGAAGATGGAACAAAATTCATGCAAAAATATAGCATTACTCCCGCTAATTTCCATTGCAAACTCATTAATACTACCTGACCATAGCGTTTCACAAAATGCTGTATTACAATATATAAGATCTTTGTCTTATTTTAAATAATTGTCTAACATAATAAAACACAAACAAATTATTTTCATTAAATAAAATAATATACATCATGATTCATATAAAACACTTAATTAGATTAGCACTATGAATGCAAACTGAGATTTTGCATTGGGGTGGGGGGGTCTTCAAAGGTGAGCCCAGAACAAAGTTTTTGTGTAAAAAAAATGCACCTGCCCCCAAGCCTTGAAATAGGGTGTCTGTCATTTGCAGAATGAGGTCCCCAGAGGGTGAATTTAGTGATGCTACCCTGCATAGCGGGCTAGCATCACCAAATTCACCCTCTGGGGACCTCATTCTGCTTACACCTCAGCAGAAAGAGGTTCCCAGAGGGTGAATTTGGTGATGCTAGCCTGCTATTTCAAGGCTTGCCTGCCCCCTTGGCTTACTGATGGGTGTATACAGTACTTAAATAAATCACAAATTAGAAATTTTATTATATTATTTCCATTACTTATTCAACGTCTAAGGGAATCCATGTAGTGACTAGTCGCTCAATTCATCCACTCGTAATATAAACTAAACCAAATCAGATTCCTTCTGGCACACTGCCAAATCCAAATGTTATTGCTAGTCATGCAGTCTATGGATCTCTCATTTCATCTCCTGTAAGATTTCTGAAAATTAATAAGAAAGAAAGACATGTTTTTAGCGCTATATCAAGTTCGGTTAGAATATTTTTCATACTTATATTTTGATATAGCACCTGCCAAATTCTGCACATGCAACTTGCAGATTGAAACTAGTCATCCCCATTTAACTAATTCAGTCCAATTGCCTATTCTAAGTGTTTCGGAAATTAAATTAAGATCCATTTTACAAAGTTTTTCTTTCAGAATCATCAGTGCTAACATTGTTACGTGTTATTAATGCTACGCAGGTTGTTTTTACCACGTTTTAGTGGCATCGGGTACCAAGCCTTTGTAATATGTGTTTTGGCTAACAAGCTTGGTGTTTGGTGTACCCAGCCTTACAGAAAACTTTAACGATGCAAGGATAGAGCTTTAAAATGTCTATATATATATAAAAGAGTAGGATCTGTCTATCTTTCGGTTAGCGATTTTTGTCTCAGACACCTGTGGTGACTCAGGGTACCCCGGGGGATAACGGTGTTAGTTTTCCCAAATTTTTATTTTTAAAAAAAGCAGCTAGGAGTTCAGTCTAAAAAAAAATATTCTAAAATAAAATTTTGTTTTTTAATTAAAATATTTTTTTTTCTTTTGTTTTTAAATCAAAATGTTTAACACTTTCATGACGGGAGTTGCACTGGTGCAGCATTAAAGATCCTGTGCCACTGTATTCTCTTATATATGTGAGGCTCCCTATGGGAGACTCGCATATATATGAGAATATATTGGCACAGAGTTTACGCAAATTCCAGGAAGCTCCAGTCATGGAAGGGTTAAAAGATCAAAATATGCGCAAAGCGCACAAATGGACCACTGGCCCCTATGCCGCTGAATAAGCCTGTTTCCGTTGGTATAATATATATAGACCAACAGTGCAAAAGTTAAAGATAGTGTATCTAATCCGGGCCACAGTTACAACAACATCATTTTTATAAAACCATATTTCAAGACTACAAATAGCTTTCTGTGAATAAAACACAATAAAACTGAAGATTGGGTACAGTAATGCCCTAAATAATCGACTCCTTAACCACTGCAGAATTATTTGGAACTTTTCAGGATTTAGTCAGAAATATGGCTTGTTGCCATTCATTGGAAAGCTCTCACTGAGAGCTTTCCGATGAATGGCAACAAGCCATATTTCCGACTAAATCCTGAAAAGTTACCCATAATTCTGCTGTGGTTAAGGAGCCGATTATTTAGGGCATTACTGTATATTAGTTGTCTGAATGCAAAATAAAGTGGTTTAATTCGCAGTGAAATCTCTTTGTTGAAATTAAATTTGCCTTGATTGAGGTTGCTAACAAGATAGAGTTCTCCCTCTTGGTATGCTCCTTGTACGATCTAAACGTTTTCGCGAGATTTCTGTTTTTATACCCCCCGCAACGAAGTTAGGGGGGGGGGGGGTATACTGGAGTCAGCTTGTCTGTCCGTCCGTCGTCCGTCCGTGGACACAAATTTGTCCAGAGTTTTTCTGTCGTTTTTTGATCAATTTCCGTGAAACTTGGCACAGACATCAACCACCATGGGAACCTGTGCACCTGCGATTATGACGTCTGTCGGACTTTTTTTTGCTGGAGTTATCCCCCCTTTTTCGACTTAGAAATTTTTCGCAACATGTATACTTTTGTCCGAGCTTTTATTCCTACATTTTTCGGTCAATTTTTTTAAAACGTGGCACAGATATTTAGTACCATGGGAACTTGTGCACCTGCGACTATGACGTCTGTCCGACATTTTTTGGTGGAGTTATCCCCCTTTTTCGATATAGAAACGTTTTTTGCAACATGCATAATTTTGTCCGAGCTTTTATTCCTACATTTTTCGGTCAATGTTTTTTAATCTTGGCACTGATATTTAGTACCATGGGAACCTGTGCACCTGCGATTATGACGTCTGTCCGACATATTTTGTGTGGAGTTATTCCCCTTTTTCGACTTAGAATTTTTTTCCCAACATACATAATTTTGTCCAAGCTTTTAAGAATTTTTTTTCCCAACATACATAATTTTGTCCAAGCTTTTATTCCTACATTTTTTGGTCAATAGGTTTAAGATTAGGGTTATGGTTGTACACCTGCAATGGGAACTGTTATTTTATTATTTTAACTAAATGTTTACTGACATGTGAAACATCTTAGTATTTAAAAAACGGGGGTATACGTAGTCCCATTGGGACAGTCACACCTCTAGTTAAAATAGCCCCTTTTTATACTGTCACTGTGATAAAACTGATGTTAATTGAGAAGCTTTTCCAGTCAGGTGTCCTCTATTCATATCTATAATTTTTTACTCCGGACTCTATAATACATGCTGGGAACAGATACACTATCTTTAAGCCATAAATAATCGACTCCTTGACCACAGCAGAAGCTCTGAGCTTTCCGATGAATGGCAACAAGCCATATTTCCGACTAAATCCTGAAAAATTACCCATAATTCTGCTGTGGTCAAGGAGTCGATTATTTAGGGAGTTCTGTATCTTTAAGCCTTTCTTTACTAAACACTCATTGACAAGTATTTCCCGTTATAAAATTTTCAGATAGGTCGTTTGTTGAACATATTATCTGAACATTTTCCTCCAATAAATGATTCCTTCATCACTTTCATTATCTGTTGTCTGCTTATTCTTCATGAACACCCCTCCAGATGGATAATAGACCATTCCAATATATACTGTTATAACTGGGTGGGAGAACCCATTTAGTATAGAAAGAGATGGTTACCCAAAACACCAACACTAGTCTGGTCGGAAAAGCTACATTTGTGGAATACTAGAACCCTAGAGGCATTTTTGGGGAAAAGCATGAAACTAAGTTTTCTAGCATAAATCAAGTATGCTGAATCCAATGAGGGTGCCTGTCGCTGCCTGTGACCCAAATTTCACCCATAAAATCAACTTAAAGTCACATACTGTTTGTATTGCCGCGAAAATACAGTAAGTCAATATCGAGACATATTTCACACTCGTTATACATATAATATCATGAATATTTTATTATTTGAATCACCACTCGAGACCTTTCTGTCAGAACTATCTCATCATCTGCTATACATATATGGATAAGTATGTTATTTAATATAAGTAAACGCTCTTCATGAAATCACACCGGTTGAAAGTTGTGTGAATCAGGATTAAGTTGAAAATATGACGTTTTTTCACAAATATCTTCATACTGTTTGGAACTGGTTGAGTAATGTGACTTTATTTTGTGTTTTGTATATTAACTGATCATTGGAGCAATTAAATATGCAATTATTGGTGTCCTAGTCCCTTCCCTCAAAAACGCGGTACAAAATTTCACAAAAAATCACAATTGGGATTCTAGTCATATTTCAACAAGAAATGAACAGAACTTTGTAATCTAAGTGAGGCATATCATTACCTATGAATATTCCAACTCATTGGAACCAAAATTCTTACTTTGGCTCAAAATGGCCACCAAAATATGGAAAATGGTAAATATTGCCCCCGCGTGTCCTTCAATTGCTTACAAATTGTGGTTGATGTATAAAATTGGCCTCCTATTCTGCCTCCTATACATTGAATACTAACATGTCTGATGCACCATGGTTAATTGTTACTATTGTCACCACTGACACCACCAAAAATATTGGACTTTTCTCTCAAAAACTTGACATAAATATCGGCAAAAATTAACTTTTCAGGTATGGACCATTTTCTCAAGTAAAATGTAACTGTCTTTGGATTCAAACGTGTTTGTTGTTTTGGTCTATCTTAAATGTGTCACACTACGGTATTTATAGACCAAATTGCTCAAGATGGCTTCCAAAATGGCAACCAAATTTATAAAAAGTTTTATTTACATATATCCCGAACATTATTCTCTGTGTTATCATAAAAGGTAGTAAATTGTGACTCACTTGGTTATTATATGTGTTAGTTAATTAACTGACAACTATATGTTATATTCTGGTTGTCCCAGTTCCGTATGGGGCATGACAAATTCATTTTAAAGTATGGAATTTTGCCAAGA
This sequence comes from Siphonodentalium dalli, assembly GCA_032622095.1. Taxonomy (NCBI): domain Eukaryota; kingdom Metazoa; phylum Mollusca; class Scaphopoda; order Gadilida; family Siphonodentaliidae; genus Siphonodentalium; species Siphonodentalium dalli. The sequence goes on from CP136069.1 coordinate 130,853,272, forward strand.
ACCTCTTTTGTGATTCTGGCCATATTATTGAAAGGAAATGGGCAGAACTTTGAGACGGAACCGAGATGAACCATAATCTGTGGCTATTCTGGTCCATTATGATAACTAAAAATATCAACTGGATACAGCGTGGATGCCAAGATGGTAGTCAGGGAGTTACTCTATGATCATAGGTGAGGTGAATAGGTATACAGGGAGTTATTGTATGTCATGAATGATGTGAATAGGTATACAAGGAGTGACTATATGGTTACGTGTGGGTTGTCCATAGTAAGATGCATAGGTATACAGGGAGAGGTCACAGTCATGTGTGAGGTGAATCGGTATGAATGGAGTGACTATGGTGTATGGTTGTGTCTATCCAGTACGGGTTAACCCGATGTGCCTGTATGGGCATTGATGTGGTGTATGAATATAGCTACATGGTCATCAATGTGTTGATTATGTATATATGGAGTGACTGTAAGGTCATGGGTTGGATGTACATTTGTTGTCTGTATGATCATGGATGGGGTGTGTGGATAAATAGGGAGTTATTTTATGGTTACGGGTAATGTGTATAGGTATACATGGCATGACTGTACGGTCATGCTTGAAGTGTATATGCATACCTGGAGTAAGCTGGTGGACATTATCGAGCGTGTGGGTATATATGGAGTGTCCTTGTGGTAGATATTTATATATCTCGTGAATGTATTATCATTGGTGGGTGTATAGGGATTAGCTGAATGATCATGGATGGCGTGTATGATTATACAGTGAGTTGCTGAATTGTCATGTGTGAGGTGTATATGAAAGTATGGAAGGTATGAGTGGTCGTGTGTGCATATCTGGAAGTATATCTGGAAGGGCTGAATGGCCGTTGATGAGGTGTATATGTATACCTGGAGTGACTCTATATGGTCTAGGGTGGGCTGCATATGTATATATCGAGTGGTTATATGACTATGTGTGTCGAATAGGTATACATGTAGTGACTGTATGGTCAATGGTGAGATGAGTACATGTAGGTATGCAGGGAGTGACTGTGATCGTAAATGTAATGAGTATCTATACATATAGATATACCAGGGGTGACTAAATGGTCATGTGTCAGGTGTATGAGTATACCTGGTATTCCTGCTTGGTGACTCGTGGCAGTATGGTCATGTGTAGGATATACGGGTATACTCCCGTGTTGTTATATGGTCATGGGCGAGGGGTATGTGTATATAGCGAGTGGTTATATGGCCATGGATGAGGTGCATATGCATACATGGAGTGACTTTCCTGACATGGCTGGGGTGTTTTAGTATATCTTGTGTCGCTATTCGGCTATGGTGTGACATATAGGGATACAGGGAGTGACATGGCCAATGGTGAGGTGAATGTGTATACAAGGATTGACCATGATCATGTATGAATGTATTGAATAGGTACACACGGGGTGACTATATGGCCATAGGTCAGGTGAAGGAGTATATCAGGTGGCATGGGTGAGGGTATGTGTATGAAGCGAGTGGCTATGTGGCGATTGGTGAGGTATGTATACCTGTAATGACTCTATGGTCATTGTTGTGGTGTTGATGTATATATTGAATGTCTATTTGACCATGTGTGTGGAGAATAGGTATATGGGGGATTACCGTATTGCCAATGGTGAGGTGAATGCATGGGTATACACGGAGTGACTATATGGTTATGGGTCATGTTTAGGAGTATACCCGAAGTGCATCCATTGTGACTCATGGCTGTATGGTCATCCGTTGTCATGGGTTAGGTGTACGTGTATACATTGGGTCACTATATTGTTATATCTGTGGTGTTTATGTATATATGGAATGACTGTGTGATAATGGGTGGCTATCGCTTTCCACGTTTAATGTTTCCCCCATATACATAAACACCATCAAGATGGAGAACTCTCTGACATGACCTCTCTATTGATTAACATATCCTTGAGTTATTGTGGAAAGCGATAGCCACCCAAGGTACACATGTACAACCAACCCATTACCTCAGTCACTCCATATGTACACAAATACCACACAAATGGCAATATAGTCACCCACTTTATACAAGTACGCCTGACCATACAGCCATACTTGGTTATACCCGTACATACCACAAATGACGATACAGCCACGATTCACCATACATGAACACCAGGTATACTCCTACACCTGGCTCATGACCATATAGTCACTATATGTATTCATATTCATCACATTCACGATCATACATTCAGTCAGTGTATACATATTCATCTCACTATGGACCATATAGCCACTACATGTTTACCTATTCGCCATACCCATGACCATAGGGTCAATCCAGGTATACATATACACCTCACCAATGGTGAGCCCTTCCAGATATAGTGTGGTCGTCAGAGGGTTCGACCCGGAAGAAATTGGTATAGAAGCGGTTTTGGTGTCATTCGACGCGGGAGAATCTCGTGTATAACATATCCAAAATCCGCTAAAATCCGCTTTGGGCAAAATTCAGGATCCAAGATGGCGTCCAACATGGCTGTCGTTAGTCAAAAGATACTCTGACTGAGATTAATTCGATAACAGTGAGAACAAATGTTGTCATATGTATACAAATGTATACATTTTTGCAAAGGTAAAATGTTGTGCCACCTGTTTATGGCAAAAATGGAACCCATCGTCCCAGATGGCCGCCAAAATGGCGGCCTAAACTCGAACATTTGAAGTTTTTGCCTAATATCTTAAAGATCAATTCCTGTTGTTTGATAATGGTTCAGACTGGCGACATTGATTAGTCATATTCATGTTAATTCATCATTGGAGCAATGAAAGATACCATAAATGGGATCCCAGACTCATCTACACCCTAAAAAATTCGATTTTACAGAACGCGGTATAAAATTCCACAAAACTCTCCATTGTGATTACAGTCATATATCAACAAGAAATGGACAGAACTGTACAATGTAAGTTGGGCATACCAATATCTATAAATACTCCAATTCAATGAAACCCAAATTGGCGCTTTGTCTCAAAATGGCTGCCAAAATGTTGGTCAAAATATGGAAAATAGCGGATATTGATCACAGTGTCATTCAATCCATTATAAGTAGTGGTTGATGAATAAAATTGACTAAATAAATACGAATGTATACCTCTTTATGATGCCATTATGCTAGCTCTATGTAAAAACTTAAAAATCACTACCAAAAATGGCTGCCAAAATGGCCACCCGATGTGAAAAATACTATTTTCTATCACTTCTGTTTATCACTTGTTGCTCTCTGAACTGGGAAACAATGGGTATATTCTTCCAATGATCGTGTCAACTGATCATTACAGCAATGACATTTCTAATAGATTAGATCATAATTTAACCAAAATCGACTTTGGGGTTCTGGTCACATTTGATATTTAGGGATGAGCAGATCTTGTCTACAAAATAATTGATCGTTTCTTTTATTTGTGAAGATTCCATCTCAAATAGACCAAAAGAAACAATAAATTTTATCTAATATGGCTTCCAAAACGAAAATGGTAGACTCTGCCCAGCTTATCACATAATGGAAGTTGTGAGTGGTGGATGCAGTTGATAGTTGGCTCATATACATGAATGTGGCTCATATACATCAAAACTTTTTATTTTCAATCTTTTGGTGGCTTCCCGCGGGTTGACAAAATCTCGACTCATCAGTGCTATAATGTCGTATATCCATTATGGCGGGAAATGAGTATTTGATACCATTCGAATCGTGAGAAAAAATCCAATCCGATGGGCCAAACTGTCCTTGCATTGGATGACAAATATTTGCACAAACCAGTGAAGCAAATGTCGTATCTCCAGCGATCTTTACAATTATTCGTGCTATAAGGTCGTATGTCCAACAGCAGCCAATCGAACGCTTCATGTTGTCCACGTGACTTCTGTTTTGTGTTTGTGAATTCTAAAATGTGTGCTATATGGCAGTATCTCCATGTTAATCACGTGATCATTTGGTGATTTAAATTTTGTGATTGTTCCACACATTTCTGTATGATGATGCACATGGGTGAATTTTCATAGTGTAGAATAGGCACTTTTTAGTTCATAGACACATGCGATTGCCACCATATTTAGCTTAATCTGCATTTATTAGCACAACTTCATTATAGCACGGAAACGAATCGTCGCTGGCATACGCAAAATGTCATATCTCCAAACAAGCTATTGCTTTTTAAAAGAAAACGAGGGAATAAACAGAAAACAATATGTGGTTCAATGAACAGCTGTCAGTTTTCATTGGGATAAATACAACAATACTTCATGCTTGTCAACATTAGGAGAAATGTTGTCTAAAAACTTCAACCTTCATTTTCTCGGAAAGTTGAAAATGTGGGTTACATTATAGCACTGATGCGACGAAATATTAACTATTCGGGCTCGGCCATCATTTTCAAGTTTCAAGCTGGAACTAAATGTAGCCCATGGATTCCCCATTTCGACATGTAAGAAAAGTAGTTTTACTCTGATCTCTTCCCAGATATCAACTCTCCGGTAAATGGTGATCTCTTATGTTCTAGAAAATACGTGTGCCAAATACATACATGTATGAAGAAACTATCCCCATACATTGTTTACACATCGACTCCGTAAGTATGTGGAGGTTTTCTTGGACAAGCGGGATTTTCAAACCTCGAAACCGTCCGTACAAACAATAAAAGGTAATAGGAAATGACGTTGGATGTAGGTCTAGAGTACGTCGTCCGCATGAAATAGTTTTCGTGTCATTAATTTGCACATATTTCGTGCTCTGATGAGCATGGATGAACGCCTTATGTGGCAGTTTGATTGTCTAACATCCGGAAAATAACATGTTCATTGTTCACATTTCTTAGACAAACATGTTGTTAATCACCATGTTCATGTGGCATTTCTATCCAATGACAACCTTGAAATGCCAGTTAATCAAGCTAAATGGTTGATACCTTTACGCCTACGGGTCAGATCCAGCCGTGACGCACATTGTGTCTACATATCATTGATGAAATTCACTAAATGTGTAGAAAATATAGGTGCGTCTATATATGTACTAGAATGTTTCTATCCACATGTATATACCCACAATCGCATGGCACGGAATTGTCACATAAAGTGTGAAGGGTATACAATGTACGTGCGAATTTTCATTTTTCCTCTTGATATTGAAGAAAATAATTTTACTTTGAAACTCCCCAGCTCCGATAACCAACTTGCCCACCAATTAAGTAAACCCCAGATTATTCGCTTTTCCCTCCTGTCCTTTTCACTTTCGCCAGCACTGGAAAACCTATTATAGCCTGATGCTTCCGATGCCCATATATTTGATGTTCCGAATAGTCGTTATAAGTAGAAATGTTGACACTGTGTTTTCAAATAATCCAGATTCGTAGCAATTTAATTTCTTTTTAATTAATTTCCAGATAGTCCCTCGTAATAAGTGGACATCGTGTTTGGATCCTGCAGTAGATACTGCTTAGTTGGAACATTTCGGGCTGAACTGATTGTGGTAGTAGATTATTGGCAACATGTTTAATAGGTCTGTCATCGTTAGCTCACAACCGAAGTGTTGTTTCGGCTTTCCTCTGAGCAGAACTTAAATTTCGACAATTTTTGGTGGCCATTTTGGTAGCCATCTTAGCATTTTGAATCGTGATTGGCTACTCATACCCACAAAAAACATTGATTTCAATGAATGATGTGTATTGGTGCCGAATTGGCGTTTTGTCGAATGGGTTTTCGTGAATAACTACATATTTGCCATTTTCATTATTATTGGCGACCATGTTGGACGCCATCTTGAATTCTGTATTTTCCCCAAAGCGGATTTTAGCGGATTTTGGATATGTTATACACGAAATTCTCCCACGTCGAATGACAACAAAACCGTTTCTTTACCAATTCCTTCTGGGTCTAACCCTCTGACGACCATTCTAAATATCTGCCATTTTCCATATTTTGACGCCATTTTGGCAGCCATTTTAAGACAAAGCGCCAATTTTGGTTTCATTGAATTGGAGTAATTATAGATAATGGTATGCCCAACTTACATTGTACAGTTCTGTCCATTTCTTGTTGATATACGACTGGAATCCCAATGGCGATTTTTGTGGAATTTTATACCGCGTTCTGTAAAATCAAATTTTTGAGGGTGTATATGAGTCTGGGACCCCATTTATGGTATCTTTCATTGCTCCAATGATGAATTAACATGAATATGACTAATCAATGTCGCCAGTCTGAACCATTATCAAACAACAGGAATTGATCTTTAAGATATTAGGCAAAAGTTTCAAATTTTCGAATTTAGGCCGCCATTTTGGCAGCCATCTGGGGCGAGGAGTTCCATTTTTTCTATAGATATGTGGCATAATACTTTACCTTCGCAAAAATGTATACATTTGTATTAATATGGCAACATTTGTTCTCATTATGTCGAATTAATCTCAGTCAGAATCTCTTTTGACTAAAGGCGGCCATCTTGGACGCCATCTTGGATCCTGGATTTTGCCCAAAGCGGATTTTAGCGGATTTTGGATATATTGTAGCAGAGATTCTCCCGCGTTGAATGACACCGAGATCGCTTCTATACCAATTTATTCTGGGTTGACACCTTTTTTTGCGTACCACGACCACACTAATATACCAATACCCACACACATGACCATTTATACCTTCCATACTTGCATATATACACCTCACACATGACAATTCAGCAACTCACTGTATACCGTACTCATACACGCCGCTCCAATGATCAGTTAATATACAAAACACAAAATAAAGTCATATTACTCAACCAGTTCCAAACAACATGAACTGATCTAAAAGATATTTGTGAAAAAATGTTATATTTTCAACTTCCGGCGGCCATTTTGGCGGCGATCTTCGAGGGTGAGTTTCAGTTTTGAGTCAAAAAAGTGTCAATATGTCTTAGCTTCACGAAAATATATACATTTGTATACATTTTAATAGATTTCCCCGCTATAAATTGCATAAAACTGACTTAGGGTCTGATCTGAAAAACGGCGGCCAGGATGGACGCATTCTTGTCTGGAGTCTACACGGCCACATTTTTTTCTTGTTAACATTGCTTAAAAGTTCAAGGACATAATAAAGAACAAAATGAGTGGGGTGATGTTAAGTCCCGGGGGTGCAAGGGTACCCCTGTTGGCTCCCAGACTATAAGAGAATTCTTACGAGAATCGTCGATAAATATACAAAACAGCAATGTCTTACCGTAGGTACCTGATTACATGTACTATGATGTTAATGTTTCAGAATTATTACTGTGATGATAGTATCATGATACAACGCGGCTTTGAACGTTCCGCGAGGAGTATGTAAGTTTGAGTAAGTTCAAGGCCAGTTACGTGATTTCATATTACGTTGTACGATGCGCCGTATCAACACCCCCCCCCCCCCAACGAAGAAAACACGAAGATTTTAAAAGCCTTTTATTGAACCCTATGTTCATCCAATCGGGCGACAGGCAGTCTATTCGTGTTCGGCACCTTCGAATTATGGTAAAAAAGTTGGTTTGACACTTTTCCGCGGAAATGCTTCTAGAAATATCTTTTCTGAGAATTACGACTAGACTACACCAATAGCTGGGCACACAGAATGTTGTCACACTGACCTTTTGCCCTTTCAATTGTAAAGTTATCCCTTTGAGTGCCAGGGGCCGATCTCATCGGACCTAATTTACGGTGTGTAAAATTGGCCATAAAAAAACAACAAAAAAAACCATATTTTTTTTTTGGCGTTAAATTTTGTTTGGGTATGCTTACGCATGCTTACGCGAATTTAAAAACAAACTGGATAAAACCTTAGGGGCATGTTATCACTCAAAACTATCACCAAGTATTCATAGTAATAATTTTGATGCCCATGAAAAACGCAAGATTCCCTGGCACTAAACCTACAAAATAAGTCTGTTAAAGAATATAAGACAAAATTACTAAAATTGTAAAAAATAATAACAAATGATGAAAAATTGTTAGGCCAATGCATTCGAGGCGGCCTATGGTCGAATCACATATATAAGAGAATGCACAGGGTATATGGGTTGATACAACAAATCGGACCTGGCACTCAAAGGGTTGAGGTGGTGCTGAGATGGCATGTTTTAGCAATGATCGCCATGAAAAAAATATTTTAAGAGCTGTGTTTCTAGTGGGTATTTGGGGCGGGCCACCCACCCATGCCGTCAAATTGGCCGAAATCCTTACCGTTCTCGAAAAAGGTCCATACCCCATTTTCACCCCTCGGGGTGGTACCCGTCGGGTGGGGGGGGGGGGGGGGGGTCGGGGTATTTGGGGCGGGCCACCCACCCATACTGTCAAATCGGCCGACAGACATTTTTGAGAATGATATACTACCAGTCTGAGTCTATAGCGTATACTGCTAAATTTAGTTATAGCAGAGGTTTAGAATGGGGTACATCAATTTCAGGCTTCAAGAAAGAACTGCAACGTTACATGTATGAGGTGGGAAAAGGCCTAATGACTAAAACCACAATAAACTGATCATGTCTCTACGCAGGCCGGTAAGTATCCAACCAAGCCTTGAAATAGTGTGTCTGTCATTTGCAGAATGAGGTCCCCAGAGGGTGAATTTAATGATGCTACCACGCATAGCGGGCTAGCATTACCAAATTCATCCTCTGGGGACCTCATTCTGCTTACACCTCAGCAGAATGTTCCCAGAGGGTGAATTTGGTGATGCTAGCCCGCTATGCGGGGTAGCATCACTAAATTCACCCTTTGGTGACCTCATTCTGCAAATGACAGACACACTATTTCAAGGCTTGAATCCAATTGCCCAGTTATTTCATCTCAAGGAATTGTTTAAGACAGCACATTAATGTTTCCTTTAACGGTCGATCCATGCTTAGATCTGTGAGAAATTGACTGGTCTGAATTTGATCAATCAATGGCAAAAAACTGTCAGGTGAGAATTGACATCCTATGAAATGTCTACTGAGATTTTCTGATAGTTCGGTAGAAATATTTGAAGTTCTCATGCCCCTCAAATCACAAGATATTTCCTGGATACAGCCTTTGTCCACTGTGGTGATAAATCTCACACTCATTCCATTGGATTCCACATGAGATAAACTGAATGTCCTCTTGACTGTGAACTTTGGAGTTTTCTGGAATAACCACTCCCATGATTGTAGTTTCTGTTTGATTTTTGAGATTCCGGCGTAGTTTTCTTCTGTAGGATAAACAACTTCCATTTTATTGCACTGAAAGGTTACAATTGGCATAATCATTAAAGGTACTCAATCTGATCAGACTGTCACCATATCATCAGGTTACAACAACAACATTTCTTCAAAATACGTTTTAGTTATCAGAATCAATTAAAAACAACAAAATAATGCTAACCACTGTCAACTATGGTATAAAATTTCCCAAAACATGTTATTTATCAATAAAATTTGGCCATATTGCCACTTAATTTTAGAGTTATTATTGTTCATCCGCAATTTGATCCGAGATTCCAAGCTATAAAAATTTACACATCTCGAGAAATAACAAATTTCAAAACTAGATATCTGATCACTCTGAGCTTGGTGAGTGGATTCATCGACTCGAATAAATTATTTTTTATCCTCGAAGCCAGAGAAATAGTAATTTAGGGGTGTTTAATTGGATAACACATCTTCAATTTGAAACTCATCAATAAGAAAGGGATTTTGGTTCCAGTTCTTATATATGTAGAATATTGGTGATACTCGCAGGTTTTGGGGGTGAATTAAAATTTATCCCAACCAGGAGGTCGACATTGCCAGAAGTCACAGAGAAATGATGGCCCTGTTTTAAAGATATATAATATAACGGGACAGTTAGGCCAAATAAACAGATAATATTTGAGTCTCAGATGCCGCTGCATTGGACATTTTATTTGGATTTTTTTACATTATAACAAAAAAAAAGTTAACAAAAAAAATTAAAAAGACAATTCATAATTATTTTGGTATGTTTTACCAACATGCCTATATGTATTCAGCATTAATTGCAACATATATGTACTCATAACATATCTCTGTGATTTATAGATTGAGTATCATGTATACACATAGTGACATAGAACATTAAGTAGATTATTACATATAAGAAAATGATTAGCTGATAATCATAGCCTGTTGTAATTATTGTAACTCCAGAACAATTGAAAGGTACTGGAGGAAATTTAGGATCACATGTTATAATGGAGAGGTGTCAATAAGTTCAACAAATGACTTATGGTCGTTTGTTGAACTTATTATCTGAACATTTCCAAAGAGAACTACTTGTCAATGCGTATTAGGATAGAAAGGGTTAAATCCAAACAAGGGCCTGGAGGGCAGCTTGGGAGACAATTCTATAAAATGTGTCAATTCTCACTAATTTTGTCCCAGTACGAAGTGACGTCTCTCATATACCAGTATGCATATGTCCCAATATATTATAAAGTATATGTACAGATTATAATGGTGATCTTATTCACAATAATGGTTTTATGAATGGGCTCTTGTGTTGCCTAATAAGTATAGCATCATGGAAAGGTGATGTTGGGTGTAAATTGAATATCACTCATTGTAACTTCTCCCTGATAACAGTCCACTTCTATCTAATAACCAAACATTGGAGAAGTGACTTCTTCCAATTTGAAACCTCTAGGCTTGTCCTTGGATTCGAGAAATAAGATAAAATTACCTTCTCTGAAAACTTCTTTGCAAACACATCAGCTGCCATCTGAACAACTTCCTCAAATGTGAGGCATCCACCAAGGGGCAGTGAATCGCTGATGTTACGAACATGTGCAGGAACACTTTGTGTGGCATTAGTTAACAGGCCGTGCTGGAACAAAACAGAATACGGGTTTACATCTTAACACTTTACCCAACAGAACGGCCCTGTGCCAATGCATTCTCTTATATATGCGAGTCGACCATAGGTCGCCTCGCATATATAAGAGAATGCATTGGCCTAACAATTTTTTACAATTTTAATAATTTTTTCTTGTATTCTTTTACAATTTTATAATTTCACCCATACAGAGCCCCAGACAAACATGAGCAGACAACACTCTTCTATATGCTTTTATATATGTGTGGGGCTCCCTGCAGGGTAATGGATGTTTTTTATTTGATGTCCTAAAAATTGTAAGAAACATTTATTTAAAAAAAATTGTTAGGCCAATGCATTCTCTTATATATGCGAGGCGACCTATGGTCGACTCGCATATATAAGAGAATGCATTGGCACAGGGTATTTTAGGCTGTTCAAGCTTTATTTGGGCATTTTTGGCCATTTTGTTGGGTAAAGGGTTAACCCTTTCATGGCGGGAGCTGCGCTGTTGCAGCATTAAACATCCTATGCCAGTGCATTCTCTTATATATGCAAGTCTTCCATAGGGAGCCTTGCATACATAACAGAATGCACTGGCTTACGAGGTCAAGGTGAATATTGTTAGGCCAACGCATTCTCTTTTATATGTGAGGCTCCATATGGGAGATTCCCTGTATCTGTATAATGTGTTTTCGTAGATTCAACGATCTCTGTGTTGTACTGAATCCGCCATTTAAATTGTATCATTCTGAACTCCTTAATTGACCTTCATATGGCAGTTTATGTAATGGACACTTGTGAGGTTTGCCGAATGAGTTTGGCTGTAATTTCCTTGCGACAATCAACTCCTGCAATACTCCCAGAGTCATGTTGGGTTTACGTCATTCTTACTGAGATTATAATGAATTAAATAATTGGGTGGTCCATTAATAGATAATTTGCGATAGTGCTGTCTGATTGTGCATGCATTCGCTAGTATCACAAAGTTTCTTAGCATAAGAGTAATGGTGTAAGTACTCTGTAGTCCGTAGAAACCATGTGAATGCAGTCAATACACCTGAGAGAACAGATTTCGATACAATTAGAATCAGGGCAGCCAATATCGAATCAGACAAACAATTGCGAATTGCATTGAATCGAATTGATTCACAGGGCCCTACTGTGCACCTGGTTTAGCAGTCCTGCCAAGTTGCTATGTTGGCATTGATGGGGGCAAACCAATCCAATCACGTTAAGAAAAAATACTGTTATATTTCTCAAGTTATCTTTTTCACGGCTTTTGGCTTATCTGAACGAATCGAGAAAAAAAATTATCATCTTCAATAGAAGTGCTTGTTACAAAAACACACAGCAATTTGCCAAATAAAATACCTGTTGACGAGTAGTCCACTTGGGTAGTTTTCAGAAAAATATGTTCAACTTTTGCCAAATTATGCCCAAGCTGATATATAAAAAAATCTTTTGGGAACAATATTTATCTGTATCACATTTTGTTTTATATATATAGCTACATTTGACAGTCTCTTTTAAGAGCTGATGATAATATTATCAGATTTTAGTCTGGAACTATGACTCATATCTAAAGATACGGGCGGCCTTCGCGGTGGGTATTGCTGTAAAAATAGTCACATCCGCTAAAACAGCCATAAACATAATATTATATAATAGACAGATTTTTTTCTTATACCAATCACAAATATCGCATTGGCACAGCCAATGAAATAGCACCCAGTCTGAGACATGACCAATGGAATGACGGAAATCCAGTCAATACAGATATCAAATAAGAGTTTCAGAGATGTAAATCTGATTAGATTATCATCGGCTTTTAAAAGAGACTGATTTTGACTCTAAATGTATCAAAATGTCTTGGATATCATGGGTATCATTTGTGTATAACATTGTATGGTTTCAAATGACTCAGGTGTATCATAACAAATGACTCAGGTGTATCATTTGACTGTAAGCCACCAGCCTGGCAGCCTCTAATGCTGTGAAATTTCATTTATAATTGAAATCTGAGGATTGGAATGGGACATCCTTAGTAGGAGGGTGTCACCCACAAGCCTGAGTTTAGTGTGCCTCTCATTTGCAGATTGAGGTCCCCAGAGGGTGAATTTAGTGACGCTGTCCCGCTTAGCAGGCTAGCATCACTAAATACATCCTCTTTGGACCTCATTCTGAATGGCCACATCTGGTGTGGGAGACAAAGACACATATTGAAATTCTCAAATGGTGAATATTGTGATGTACACCCACTGGGAACCTCGATTATGCAATGTGTTGTCTGCCAATTTGGGAATATAGAGAAACTAAACTAAAAAAGAAATAGAATCTATGCGAAGAAGTTTGTATAGAAATTTAATAATAAAGAAACTTTCCAGAGAAGATGAGGTTTAAGCAGAATGAAGTCCCAAGAGGGTGGATTTAGTGATGCAAGCCCGCTATGTGGGATAGCGTCACTAAATTCACCCTCTGGGGACCTCATTCTGCAAGTTACAGGCACACTAAACTCAGGCTTGCCCAGCCCTCCTAATTCAGATTGTTTGACTTCGGTAATCTGCTATGGCAACCCTTTGCCATGGCCCAGTTTGCTTCACCAAATGACTTTGGCATTGCTGATTGCCATAGCCACATACCCCCTTGAATTCTGAATACCAGTTAGCAGAGAGTTGAATACCAGTTAGCAGAGAGGGGTGAATGCTGCGTACCAGTTAAAATATACTTAGAAATATCCTAGTTTCACACATTTGCTGAAGTAATATCCATAACTTTAAAGGCCCACTTAATTTTCAAACCCCTCAGATCACAATATATAAACTATATGCCATAGTATATACCATTTGAAAGAGGAAGCTCCAAAACATAGTATTTTGAACTTATTTGATGTAATAAATTGTGAACATGTAGTTTTTGTTGAGAAACCAGCGAGTTTCTGTGGTCAAGATTCTGCACAAGGTATATTATTTTCAATTATTTTCAATGGAAGGAGATATAGAGTTATTGCCCTTCCATTGAAATGAACTTTTGTTTGAACTCTGTTGCATCATGGGAGCCATAACGGAGGAAAATGTTTTTATAATTTCAGCTATTTTCTATTACTCTATGGGCACCTTCTGAGACAGACATTCCAAATGGTGCTGAATGATACTATTTTAGTCATATTTTAAGGCATATATTGTTTTTTAAAACCGTATATCAAGGCACTATAAAAAAAATAAAAGGTCGGCCGACCACAGTGTCCCTCGACAACATGGCAAGTCGATGCCGCTTTGTTAAAGAAATTAAAAAAAATGTTGAAATGTTCTGAGTCATCTATATACATGTTGCACATCTCCAATATGTGGGTAACAATACTCTGAAGTTTCAAATATCTACGATCAAAACTGTAGCAGGAATTGATTACACCATGAAGGTACCCTCATACAGAAAATTATAAAAAATGTTTTTCAAAGTCGAAAGGCCCATAACTCTGGGAAAAATCATTGGATCAAACTCAAATTCGAACGTGACCTGTATTTTGATATCAATGACTCACAAAAAAATGGTATTTCCAATTAAACAATCCAAACTTGAGTTATCATCTGGAAACTAAAGAAAAAACAAGAAAAATTGAATTTCCTAAGTCGAAAAGCCCATAACTCTGAGAAAAATCATCGGATCAAACTCAAATTCGAACTTGACCTGTATTTTGATATCAATGACTCACAAAAAAAATGGTATTTGCAATTAAAGGATCTAAACTTGAGATATCATCCGGAAACCGAAAAAATGAGAAATTTTCTAAGTAAAAAAAAAGTTGAAAAAAGGGAAATAACTCCATAAAAGAACATCAGATCAAACCCAGAATTGCAGAGCACATGTGTTCTTGGTTGAGACACCTACATACCAAGTTTCAATCAAATCGGATGATCATTACTGGAGTTATAACTCCGGACGGACAGACGGTAAGGCGGACGCACGGGCGGTCGGAGCTGATTACAATAGTCCCCCGAAAATAAATTTTACGGGGGACAATAATCGGTGACTCAAAAATTAAATGGGCCTTTAAGATATCAAGAGATGTTAAACTTAATTACATCAAAATATGTCATTAACCTGGAATATAATCAAAATTTGTGTAATTTTGTGCAATAAAAGCTGCATACCAGCCTTTTTATGTTTACCCATACTTTATTATTATTATTATTATATACATTTAAAAACGCATTATACAATAAAGTTTCAATGCGAGTGTCGTCGGCGTAGAGATGATATTTGACTGCATATTTTTCTAGAATACGTCCCAAAGGCAGAGTATAAATCAAAAACAGCAGAGGCCCTAATATGGATCCCTGAGGGACACCAACATCCAGGCATACTTCCTCTGAGAGAGTCTCGCCAATAAGTACCTGTTGTTTCCTGTTAGTAAGGTATGATTTAAACCATTCGAGTGCGATGTTGCTCACTCGAATATCACTACGAAGCCGTCCTAATAAAATGGTATGATCACAAGTGTCAAATGCCGCACTTAAGTCAAGCATCAGAAGAAGCACACAGTTGCCACGATCAAGGACAGGTCAATATCATTTTTCACTTTCGTCAGCGCAGTCTCACACGAGTGATGTTTCCGGTATGCGGACTGAAACTTGTCGAAAAGAGAATAACGATTGACATGGTCTAATAGCTGTCGACTAACTACTTTCTCTAAAACTTTCGATATAAATGACAAGTTGGATACAGGCCTATAGTTTTTAAGAACATCTCGATCCAAAGAAGCCTTTTTAAGAATCGGTGTAACAACTGCATTTTTCATGATACCAGGAACAATACCATCCATCAAAGAATTGTTTATCACCTTAGTAAAAATTGTAACGGCTTGAATTCTCACGGATTCACATTTGAGAAATTTAGTTGGAACAGGATCTAATAGGCATGATTTGCTTTTCATGCTTAACATGAACTTTTCGACATCACTCTCATGAACAAGGTGGAATTCTGAAAACTCAATAACTGAACATCTCGTGTCTCGCATCCGAATGGTCGCTGGTGGAACACATGCATTAGCATATCGCACTCGAGCATCCGTTGTCTGTAAATCCGTGTCTCGCATCTGAATGGGCGCCGATGGAGTGGGTTGAATCTGGTCTCGCATGCAGATGGTCGGCCACAATGTATCACAGTCTGTATCTCGCACTTGAATGGTCGTTAGCGAAACAGCTACATCAGCACCTCGCATTTGTATGGTCGCTCTCATAGAAGGTACGACGGTATCCTGAGCGCTAATATTCAAATCAAAATATTTCCTTATAGTATCTATCTTATCACGAAAGAAATAAACAAAGTCGTTAGAAAGTTCCAAATGTGACGAATGCTTGGGTAGCTGGACTTCCTCTCTTTTTGAGCGACTTTTCAATCCATCATACATTTGCTTCTGGTTTGCATTTATAAACTTAACCATGGTTACAACAGTTTGAGAACATACAATTAATTCATTCCTGTTTTCCTCAGATCTGTGTCTGGAGTATTTCACTGATAGTTTACGACGTCGTTTCTTCTCCAATTTAATTTCATCAGTAAACCATGGATTCTGATGTCGACCCAGTTGTACCGATTTCAATGGAATTTGCTTGTCAAGCTCTGCAGTCACACACGCGTTATAAGATTCAACATCCATTATCGAGGCAAGGTTAGATTCCAGACCATCTGCAAACACTTCAATATTCAGCTGTTTGAATTTCCGACGCATCACACATTGTTTTTCAGGTGGTTGGTGGTTCACAGTCATAGGCACTTTGCATGTGACAGCGTGCAGTGAGCGTGGTGATCCGATTTACCAGTGAAAAGCGCTCGGTCATATACTTCAACGTCTTTTATGCGCAGTTGATCGCTACACACGACATGGTCCAATGTATGGCCAACGTGTGGAGTCTCTGTGGTACATCTAGTGCAACCCGACACGCATTGAATCAGCTCATTTGCTTTAAGAATGTTTAGATAAGCACAAGCATCTGCATCAAAGGGATCGTCCACATGGATATTAATATCACCAATGATAATGAAGGGTGTGGGCATGCTACGATATAAACTAAGCATGTTTTCGAACTCTTTTTTGAACAGAGAGAACTTTGTACCACCTGGTTTTTCTGGTGGTCTATAAACTACGATCACCATCAGTTGTTCAGTTTCTGCCTTAGTAGGGAATTTACACAGGACAGGGAGATGTTCGAAGTTTTCATAGATCTCGTGTGTATCACGTTGAATTTGTATAGCGGTGGAATATATCAGACCTATGCCGCCCCCACGGATGTCACCACTTCGCGAAGTAAATACAGCGTTGTAATTATCAGGACAAACAGACACAGTTGTCGGACCCTCCTCTCCGTCGAGAGTTCCATGATATGATGTCATTGAAAATGATTAACCCTCTCCACACATCATATGGTTTTGATGCTTTTCATTTGATCATTATCCTATATTATGTCCAGGTTGATGGTGATCCACTTTTGATTTGCATGGATTTGGGATTAAAATTAAACCATTCCATAGACACATATTATGCGATAAACAGATATAATATTATCCCTTTCACTTTGATCCAGGTTCAGTAAGGGTTTCAATAAATCACCAATTGAATATATACATCATTAGAGGAAATGTCTTATTTTGAAATTCCCTCAATTGCATTTGGGTTCCAGGGTAATATTAATGGTGCTGGTATTCTTGAGACTGACTTATTGTATGAGTTTCTAAATTCAATGACATGCTTTTTATAGACTATTTTGTGTTTATCAGTTCATTAGTTTGGGTAAGATTAACCCCATTCTATCCGATTTGATAACTCAAATATTTCCATTGATTATGTTTATACATGTAGTTCTTGGCATAGTTGACGGGAACACACCCCTAACCTGCATAGTGAGGGTCATTTGGTTTATTTGCTTAAAAATATTAACATCCTACACCAATCCTGTTGACACAAAGTGATAACTAAATATTTTTCACACGATCACTATATTAAGTGTGAATTGTTGAAACTTTTGCACTCATGAAAAGGTTGGTGTAAGGATTTATAAAATTTATAAAAATAGCTAATCGCTATCGCCAAGGTATGGGTTAAACATCTGCCTCTCGTGATCGGCCTCTCGTTTGTTGAATTCTTAATACCTGTTAAATTGGAAATATGAATTCCAAGGGTACGAATCCCTGTACCACCTGAAAATAGCCTGAATCATGAGTACCAAAAGAGGGGGTGTGACATGCTCTAGCAGAGATTTGACTGATATACAAGCCTTGAAATAATGTGTCTGTCATTTGCAGAATGAGGTCCCCAGAGGGTGAATTTAGTGATGCTACCTCGCATAGTGGGCTAGCATCACCAAATTCACCCTCTGGGAACCTCATTCTGCTGAGTTGTAGGCAGGATGAGGTCCCCATAGGGTGAATTTGGTGATGCTAGCCCGCTATGCGGGGTAGCATCACAAAATTCACCCTCTCGGGACCTCATTCTGCAAATGACAGACACACTATTTCAAGGTTTGACTGATATATACTCACACATGAAGTAGTAAGATATTTCTTGAGGTTATCTTTATTAACGTCCAGCAGTAGAGTGAAGTGGTGATAAGCCTTGTTGTGTGCTAGCTTTGATGCTGTACCAGACACCTTCAATGTAAATTCAAATTCAGGACTGGCCTTTCCAAATGATGAGAATAATTGACCCCACTCTCTTAATCCTTTCATGACAGGAGCTGTGCTGGTGCAGCATTAAATATCCTGTGCCAGAGCATTCTCTTATAAATATGAGTCTGCCATAGGGAGTCTCGCATATATAAGGGAATGCACCGACTTACAATGTCTAGGTAAATATTGTTAGGCCGATGTATTCTCTTATATACATGTAGGCGAGGCTATCTATATATAAGAGAATGCATTGGCACAGGATGTTCGCAAAATTTCAGGAAGCTCCCGTCATGGAAGGGTTAAGATGGCACTAAGGTAACAAATTAGTTCACAGAAATCTAACTTCATCCCAGCTATGAATTCAAAAGGTTTCATGCCACTCATTTGCAGTTATACAAGCCTGCAGAATGAGGTCTCCAGAGGGTGAATTTAGTGACGCTATCCCGCAAGGTGGGCTAGCATCACTAAATTCACCCTGGAGCTGAGAACCTCATTCTGCTTAGACCTCAACTTCTATGGGAGTCCTAGGATCAGAGTGAATTTCCCCAGTTTAAGTTGGTGATGTTCACCCATTAGTCACCTCGATTATGCATTTTATCTTCTGCAAATTAGGGGATATCAAAACTTCCCAAAAGGGAAAAAGTAAAGAAAACAATGTAAATTTAAGACTATATATACTTCCCAGAAGATGAGGCCTAAGCATAGGGAGACTCGCATATATAAGAGAATCCATGGCTTGCAAGGTCAAGGTAAATTTTTCTAGGTCACTGTTTTCTCTTATATATGCGAGGGTCCCTATGGGAGACTCGCATATATAAGAGAATGCATTGTCATAGGGTTTCTGCAATATTTCAGGAAACTCCAGTCATGGATGGGATATCTTATACTAGGTCTCCCATAGCAGTTGAGGTCTAAGCAGAATCCCAGAGGGTGAATTTACTGTGTAGGGTAGAATGACTAATTACTAAATTCACCCTCTAGGGACCTAATTCTGAAAATTGCTTGTTTTTGCTTTTTTTAAAAGTAGACGAGAATGCAATGAGGCATATATGCCAGCGACTAAGTCAGGGAAGCATAGGTTTGAACTGTAGTTTCTAGCATTTACAATACTCTTTCTCACCTTATAAATTCCATCCAAAATTATGTCGTCTCTGTCATTGATCACAAGGTCAAGGTCATGGAGCCGAGTTAGAGCGTCCATCACAATTTCAAGATTCTGTGTCCTATTATACTCTTTTCGTGATGACAGACTGCAGAAGTTGATGTTTCCTTCGTCGTGAAACACTGTTCCGCCACCACTATTGCGACGAGCAAGTTTGATTCCGTCTCGCAAGACTCTCTGGATGTTGCATTCCAGCCAAGGGTTTTGATGTCGACCTATCACAACCGTTGGTGAATTTCTCCACATAAGGAGAATATTCGAGTCTGATAAATCCTCATTTTCATAAAGCCAATCCTCCAGTGCTAAGTTGTCAAAAATGTTATAAGAGCTTGATAAAAGCACCTTATTCTTCCTGTAACTTGCAGAAGAGGAAAAATTACCAAACTTGATCCTCCTGATGCAGTTAGTGCATATTCTAAGCCCAGATGTTAAAAGCATCCTGAAAATACATATAGCAAATGATATGTAAAATTATGTAATTGAAACAATACACTACATTAAGGGCTGCACGCAAGCCAGAATTCCTGAGCCAGGATTGGACAATGTTCCTGCGTCATATGGCACACATAATAATAACATAATCACCTGGTGTAATCGATCGAAGGGTTCAGAGGGCGCATGGAGAATTCAGAGGACGGTCAACAATTAGAGAGACCGTTTTTTTAAAACATTTTTATTATTCCAATTTTATAAATTCATAGAATGTGCACCTGTTGTTGATAATGTGCAGATATTTATTAACATTTGTGACCCGCCATATCAAATCCAGTCGGAAGTCGGGATTTTATTATTTTACCCTGTGCCAATGCATTCTCTTATATATGCGAGTCGACCATAGGTCGCCTCGCATATATAAGAGAATGCATTGGCACAGGGTCAAATTTTTAATCATTTTTTTTAAATAAATGTTTCTGACAATTTTTAGGACATTAAATAAAAAACATCCATTACCCTGCAGGGAGCCCCACAGTAGTTATGGTGTCAGTTATTTTGCCAAAAACCATTGCCAATAAACATCGCCCATTGCAATTGCAATTTGAATGTGCTCTCTGAAATACTTTTCATTGCTCTGACGGTCAGAACTGTGTTCGGAAGTTGTAGCCCAGAATTCAGCAGTTGTAGGCCAGAATTCAAACCCCTAATGACTTACCAGTACCATTGTACATTGTATAAGATGCATGCACATTTTGAGGGGAAATACTGGGTAGAAAAGTAGCGACCTATAGTCAGAAATCTACGGTAAATCGATATTTTGAAATTAATAAGTGTTTCTTATGTTTTTCTTAAGTCTCCCCACTTCTCCCTATTTTGGACTGAAGTCTCCCTAAAATCTCTAGAGGGAGAAGTCACTTCGCCCTGTCATCAACCCCTAGCTTGGGCCCTGCTCTGACCTCTTTTATATGCATGTACACATTCAGGATTTGCTCAATTGTTCATAGATAAAATGACTGGCACTGTGAACAGAAACATTTGTTAAGGTTTTAAAGGTACTCAATCTGATTCGATGGTCCCCATATAATCAGATTCCTTCAACAACATTTTTATAAATGCCGCTTCAGTTATCAGAATCGTTTAATTGCCCAAAAGTAATGCTAAACACTGTCAACTATAGTATAAAAATTGCCTGAAATGTGTTATTTATCAACATGTTGTTCTGAAGAAATTTGACCTTATTTGGCTTATTATCAACAGAAAGTCTCTTGATTTTAGAGTTATCCATCTTCATCCGCAATTTGGTCCAAGACCGTCAGCTCGTCAACTGTTTAATGGGCCACTAATAATTCTCGATGGTGAAAAATAATAGATTTAGAAAATTGGTATCTAATAACTCTGAGCTTTGATAGGTGGGTTCCTCGATTCAAATATTTTTTACCCCCCCCCCCCCCCCCCCCTCCCCCCTCCGTAGCCAAAGAAATAGTAATTTAGGAGTATTAATTCGAATAATAAACCTTTATAATGCACCTTTAACATGCAGAATCTGATCACTGGAGAGTTATCAATAATAGAAATCAGAACAGAGTCGATTTATATTTCCATGTTCTTCTTAGTGAGGCTGGTTTTACAACTTCTATGATTTTTCACATAATTAAACCAAAGGTTATAATATTGAAACAGTGTCTAATAAGCATGTACCCTTGTACAAAATACTCTTTATTATAGGCATTAGTTCCATACTGTACAGTAATGCACTAAATAATCAATAAAATCAATATTTTTGGGTACTGGTATATTGTTGAAATACCCAACTTCAACTTTTCCCCTACTCGGACTAAAACTTTTAGTGTGTCCCGATGGGGATATGTCAGATTGGAAACTTCCAACACTTGGAAAGCTTGAGGTACCCAGGTACCAGTTGGAAATTCCAACCCAGTGGGGAGGGGTGCAAAATAAAAATATAAGTCTGCAAACCTGGGCCGCAGGGGATGGGGTGCCATTGGAAATTTTAAGATGGACCCCCCCCCCCCCAAGTATGGAAATTTCAAGATGGAAACCTCCAAGTGGACCCTCTGGCCTCGAGGCATGTCCCTGTCTAATAAGATGTACATACACTATACAGTACTAGTAATACTGCTGAAGTGGTCTTTATACCATGGATTTTGGGAACTAAATTTCCCGGTCCTACTAAACAACGAACAGAAACAAACATAAATGAACATAAACGAACACAGGTCCAAAACACGGAATAGAAGGGTTTGTGGGTGCATGGGGGTCCATTCTATGTGTAAGTGGTGTTATTTCCAACTTTGATGACTTATTTTTTGAGTTATTAGCCTTATTTGAATACAAAGCTACTAAACTTTGGCAACGAGCACAATAATGCTTTAATCAAGGTGTTAATTACTCTACGGCTTATACTGTCTCTTTGCTAATTACACAGCTCTGAGTTGTATTGACTTTATTTCATTCACTATAAGACTTTGTTTAACTCCCCTCAGCCTTTA
Source organism: Siphonodentalium dalli (assembly GCA_032622095.1). Lineage (NCBI taxonomy): Eukaryota > Metazoa > Mollusca > Scaphopoda > Gadilida > Siphonodentaliidae > Siphonodentalium > Siphonodentalium dalli. Next base: position 130,875,867 of record CP136069.1, read on the forward strand.
TGTGGGCTTGCGACCAACATACTTAATCAAAGTCAGGCAGTTTAAAAAAAAAAATTCAGTTCAGTTTACAATTGAATTAGCTTTAAAACTCCAATATTTTAAGGAAATCTAATGCAATGAAGTGTCTATTATGCATGCTTGGACCTCTTTATCTGCACTGGGATCGTACAAGTTTTCAAAACTAAAGCAAAATTCAACAATTCAGAAATGTTGGACGAATAACAATTGTGAAATCCTTAACAATAATAAAATATTAAAAAACAATTGGAAGGCAAAGGAATTAACTCATTTGACAGACAATTTAAATGAAATACTATAGTGACTGACCAACTGCGTGATATTCGAGGAGCCCTCCACGGCGGCGGGGATTTTACCAAAACTGATATTGCATCTTTTTGAAAGTCACACACGAAATTTGGACAAAATGGACAGCAGAACGAGACAGACGGTGCAAAGACTTCACAATTTTGTGACGTTAACAATTCCAAATTCCAAACTTCAACTGACTGACAGTTTAAGCAAGCTCTACTGAAAGAGCAGTGTGATATATAATTATATATCTGATCCACCTGTACCAATTTTCCTACATATCTTCTAAGCTGATAAGAAACGCTCTTTATTAGTGAACCCCTTCAAAAAATGCTGTGTACAATATGTGACCAACGAATGACCAACCATCTCTCAGATATTCGATTAGATAATGATTTTTTTGTGTTGCAAAGTATTTCAGTTTACCTGACCATGGTGTAAGATTCCATTTTAGCTTTTGGCCAATCGAACAAACACATGGTAATTCTAACCGAGGAGGATGAAACTAAATCAAAACGCTTGGAACGCGAAAATCAATTGTTCAATCGCAGAAATGTTGAAACCGCAAGCATTTTCAAACGCAATTGCACAGAATTAAACTCTCAAATGCATAATCTCATTAGCAAATTCCAAAGATAACTTTACGTAATAAATCGCGCCAGCGACCTGAGCCTGTGCCTACTTATTTTAAAAAATAAAAATATATATATAATTTAAATCCTCCTGACTTCGACGAAGTCTTCTGGTCCCAAACCCAGATAAAGACTGAATTCCAAACTTCAACTGAATGACAATTAGCAAGCTCTACTGAAAGAGCAGTGTGATATATAACTATATATCTCCATGATCCAGCTGTACCAATTTTCCTACATATCTTCTGAGCTGATAAGAAACGCTCTTCTATTACTGAACCCCTTAAAAAAATACCGTGTACAATATGGCCAACCATCTCTCAGATATTCGATTAGATAATAATTCTTTTGTGTTGCAAAGTATTTCATTTTACAAACACAATTGCACAGACTTAAACTCACAATTTCATAACTTTAAATCCGCCTGACTTCTATGAAGTCTTCTGGTCCCAAGCCCAGATAAAGACTGAGGGGAGTTAAAGAAAGTCAAAACAAATGAGTAATGTGTAATTAACAAAGAGACAGAATATAAGCTGTAGAATAATTGGTAGTTAATTATTAACACCTTGATTAACGCCTCCTATTAAGCGCTATATACGGCCAAAGTTATGTTCGTTTGTGTTTGTCGTTTGGTAGCTTTGCATTAAAATGAAGCTAATAACTCAAAATGAAAGTGTCAATGACACTGTAGGTCAACTTAGGTAGGGGAATAATTTAATGGTTGACAGTAAATGGAGGAATTAGGAAAGGTGCTAATTGAAATGTCTAAGTAAGACAAGATGTAAATGAGATCGGTCTATAACCCATGCTGATGGATTTTGTAGAAATATTTAGTCATACAAAGAGTAAAATCCAAAATGGCCATATTGTTTTGCCGAATGACCCCAAAATGATTCGTTCCCATCAAGAGGTCACCCCGATGATCCATATGAAGTTTGGTGATGATCAGATCAGGGATGTGGTCTGTAGGATGGTGTCAAAGGATTTATAGTGATGCAAAGAGTAAAATCCAAGATGGCCACCAGCGGCCATGTTTTTTTGGCCGAATGATCCTAAAATGACTCGTTCCCATCTACATGTAAATGTCAACATTCATGACAAATTTATGATGATCACACAAACAGTACGGCCTGTAGCCCGCGCCAATGGATTTAATTTTGAAATCCAAGATGGCCACCAGCGGCCATGTTTTTTGGCAGAATGACACCAAAATGACTCGTTCCCATCTACATGTCAATGTCAACATTCATGACAAATTTCATAAAGATCAGACCAAAGATACGACCTGTAGCCCGCGCCAAAGGAAATTGTTGATGGACGCACATGCACACACGGACAACGGATGCCAACCCATGGCAATAGCTCAAACTTACAAAGTAAGTTGAGCTAAAAATAAGTCATCAAAGTGGGAAATAATACCACATACACATAGTCTCATAGAATAGACCGGCACGCACACACACACCCAATATCACCCTTCTAAGTAGTCCAACAAATTAGACTTTCGGATTAATTGGAATTTTAATATTTGGACATTTATGGACCATTTAATCCTTCAAGGAGTAATACAATCGTAAATGTCCAAATATTAAAATATGTATTAATCCGAATAGTCTGATTTGTTGGACTACCTTCTAAGTTCTATTGAAGACTATTCCGCTTTTTTGACCTGTGTTCGTTTATGTTCGTTGTTTTGTATGTCCCAAATTTCCGAGGTTCACAGTAACTAGTATTATATTACCCAGATGTTCGCGAAAACAGTTCCACTCGTATGTATATATTCGATTCGCTAATCTGATCCCCCCCTCTATGGCAAGCCGTTTTCACATTTTCGATTGATTTGAACTTAAGTCCAATTATTTGGACTTAAGTCAAAATAATTGGACTTAAGTCCAAATAATTTGACTTAAGTCCAAATAGCGAATTGTACTTAAGTCCAAATACCACATAATTGTGAATTCGGCGAGGAATTGTACTTGAGTCCAAATGAATTACACTTAAGTCCAAATACCGATATTTTCATCTATTTGGACTTAAGTCCAATTCCTCGCCGAATTAACAATTATGTGGTATTTGGACTTAAGTACAATTCATTTGGACTTAAGTCCAATTCATCTGTATAAGAAACACCCCCATCAGATATTAAGCAGGTCTGGTTTTGCTCATAGGGCGGAGTTGTGGGAAAATGGCCGTTTACATGTGGGTCTAATTCTTGTTGATCTTGTTAATTGTTACCTTTCTCAACATATATAATGAATCAGCTCGATGTGGACCAGATCCTATCAACAATAGCCCGTGTTGTAAGAAGTTGAAAACCGAGCAAATTATACAAATAAGACACTTAGTAAATGCAATAAACGAAACTGCGTGTAGCCTACACTACATGCTGTCAAATAACAATTGAATCAAGTCGTGAATTAATTTTACTTCATTCATGCATGCAGTTAGCATTTATTAAGATGCCAATTCGGATTCGAAACATTTTCAATCTCGGCATGCCGAAAACAAGCCACGTGGCAAAGGGGACGTACGGAGTTAGTCTTGGAGTCAGGAATGCCCTGGTTAGTACGGAGTTTGACTGTCAATCAAAACTTGCAGGAATATACCATTACAAAGAAGGGGACTATCGTTTCAAACCAGATGAATTGGACTTAAGTCCAAATGAATTGGACTTAAGTCCAAATCAATTCACTAATTGGACTTAAGTCCAAATAATTGGACTTAAGTCCAATAATTGGACTTAAGTCCAATTATTTGGACTTAAGTCCAATTCATTTGGACTTAAGTCCAAATCAATTCGCTAATTGGACTTAAGTCCAATTCATTTGGACTTAAAGGAATACGGTCCTGAAAAAACAATATTATTTTCTTTCAATATACCGATAATATATATATAAAATGTCCATTGGGCGCATATAATCTAATATTCGGCCGCCAATCGTTATTTTTATAACGATTAAAAAAAATTCCGAAGTTAGCCGAAGATTTTGTTGTAGACCGATCACGTGATTGTCACATGTAAACAGAAGCATAGCACGTGATCGATCACGTGGTAACTCATTGACAACGCATAGATACGCGACGGCGGTATTTTAAGTTTGCATGTAGTCGATCGCGGCCTTTGAAGATTGTCGCGTTATCATACTGCGAATGCAAAACTTCGCCGAAAACATCGCCTTTCTCGTAATTAAATTGTCTTTATCGTGTTATTATTACTATTATTATATGTATCGCGATGTGTTGTTACTATACAGCCATGCCCGTATATTATTCATTTTTGCGCGCATTTATCTATATAAACGCGTGCTCGTGTTTATATATATTTTTTCGTTACCGGAATAGTCCAAGTTATATTATATATGCATATCAAGATTGCATATATACGCGAAGACTTGCACAGTTATTAGGCAATTATCATCTCGTAAACATTCCAATTTCCAGATGCCATTAGTCGTGTGTCAATAAAGAGCGTTTCGTTTTAATTTATCGTAACGCGGTAAAACAACACAAAATTGGTTTATTGCTGTCGGATTTAATCAATTATAATCAAGTCATTCATTACCAATATGATATGATAAGTTCATTTTTCCTTGGTTATGAATCATGTATATATTTGGGCAATATGGTGTTTATATATATTTCGGAATATTGCTTCCCCCACCCCAAAACAATCTAGCAGACTGTCACTGATGGAAATTCACTGCATCTATGCATGGTTACTAGTATTGGCCTATAAAATTAGCACTCTAGCGATGCGGTCTATTGAATATCCAGGTCATAAATCGACCTCTATGTGTCAATTACGCATAACAATAGGGTTATAAAATATATAAATGTTCGCCGTGGTTCGTATAAACATCCAATCATATATAACACTTTTTGAAGGAGGGATAATAATCCGGTTTAATATGTAAGCACATATACAAGCGTTCTTTATTCGCAATATATCGTAATAGTGAACGCTCTTTATTGCGTCAAGGTAAAGGGACTGGACTTAGAACAGTTGTCGTCGTGATTTTTTACTGATTACACCAATACAGGTCAATAAATGTACACGAACTTCCGATATGCATGCTTTATATATCCTTCCAAGTCATAGCAATTTCCGCTTTATTAAACTCTTTTTATTCGTACCATATTAGGAAAACTCTTAACATGGAACGCTCTTTATTGAGCCATGGTGAAGGAAATGGGGAATCAACTTAGAATAGTTGCTATCGTGAATTATTCAACATACTCTCCACTTTAACTGCAATTGTATGTTTCGTAACCATGACTGACTTGTCAAATTAAACGCTCTTTATTTGGAATACGTAATCGGTTTCTGATTTTGCGCAACGGGTTTCCCACAGAAATCCCGCCAAATGGCACGTAAACGAACATCGTTTGGAAATGAATACAGCATTATACCTAACTGAGAGTCACTAGACCGACCACAGCCGAAAACACTGCATTTATATGGCATTGTTACGAATGAATGATTGTAAGTACGGGACACTCGGGGCATATATACGGAAAATTAAAACAACATTGTGAACACGCGCCCGAATAGAGTTCACATGCCTGCTCGTGTTTTATAAGCTTTATTTTTGACACGAAAGTGTTACATACCCCGCTCAATCGGCCTTCTATAGTTTTTTTTGTCAAAACAATAACTTTTCAAACAGCGCTTAAGACAAATTACAAGTGAATATAACTCACCGCGCGATGAAAATTTACCATGTGTACACAATGCTATTGATATGCCCCACAGTAATTCCATCACGTTCACGCGCTGATGTCTATTCCGGATTTTCCATCGTCATATAGGTAGACACAATTAACTCCGACTCTGATTCCGTGTTTTTAATTAGTTTACCTCGCTTGACGTCATGCGAGGTTTTGCGACGGAGATAGCCGACAACCGGTGGCGGTATTATTTATTTATTTCTCGGCTTATTTATTACGCGATTTTTATCGGACTTGGATTATTGTGATCACAATAGGGGTGGCTTTCCGATAGAGTTTTGTTGTTTCATGAGCATTGTAATCCTTTAAGTCCAATTATTTGGACTTAAGTCCAAATAATTGGACTTAAGTTCAAATCAATCAAAAATGTGAAAACGGCTTGCCATACCCCTCCCCGATTCGCAGCCGCAGGGTGTACACACAGACAACATCTTGAACTTGTCCGGTAGATTTTAGCTCTATTTCTTGTTTACTCCGATGTCTGAATAAAATAGTCACACACAATAAACTAATGCCTACATTGAGTTCACGTGCGAATTTATTCTTCTGTCTTTCTTATCATCTGAAAAAAAGGCTTTGAAAAGCGTGAAAGTTTTCACGTTGTTTCCTTAAATTTTCTACTTTCGATTAAAAAAACGTGCATAAACGGACTATGCCATCCTCGTACCGGTAGTTGATATAGTGCAATTTTAATTATAGTTGGTATATATTGTTTGAGAAATATATTAAAAACAGTTATATTCCAAGTTCATTCATTTTATAGATAAAAAAGAAATCAATCTGAATGTCTGAAAAGTTAGAATAGATTCACTGGATCGATCCGGATCAATAGCCCCACTAGCACGGGGTCCGGGTTTTCGCAATTGGATTTATTTATTTTATGTTTATATTTTGGAACACCGTATTGCCCTCAGTTGGTCAATCGACCACTTCCTGTCACGAGACCAATGCTTTTAGTTTATTTTACTTCATTTTATGATAAATATGGGTATGCTATTTTTGTCCAAATTGGTTGTGGTGATATTTTGTTGATTAAATGCGATAGCACCAAGACATCAACAGGCATAAATTATATAACAGCTTGAATCTCCTATATTCGATGTATAGTCATACTAATACTAATAGTAATACTAGTAATAGGCCTACCCACTTCGGCACTTGCGTTCCAACGTAAGAGCTCTTGCGTTCCAACGTGCCCTTGCGTTCCAACGTGCGAGCCCCTAATGCGTTCGAACGTGTGAGCTCTTACGTTCGAACGAAGCATGTATCACGTGCGTTAGAAGAACGCAACGGTTCGAACCCAAGGGCTCGCATGTTCGAACGTAAGAGCTAGCACATTCGAACGTAAGGGCTCACACGTTCGAACGTAAGGGCTCGAACGCAAGGGCTCGCACGTTAGAACACAAGAGCTCGCAAGTTCGAACGCAAGGGGTCGAACGTAAGGGCTCGCACGTTCAAACATAAGGGCTCGCACGTTTGAACGTGCGAGCTTTTCTTTTTACCATGTCCTAAACCAGCCGCCGTATGAATCTGAATCTGAATCAATGTTTAAATGCCACAGCAGATACTGCAATTAAAATCGTAAGTGGGGAAAATCGCAGGTGGAGAAAAGTGGATTGCCTGCAGATCCTGCGATGTCTGCAGCTGCGATTATATCCACCAGGGTGACCATGGTCATGTGGCACCTACGATCGCGTGCGTTGCTAAGGTCACGCCACAATTTTTCTGGTAAAATTCAAATATTGCTTGATCGCTACGATATGGCTGTGATATTGTCGTCAGCATGCGCAGTGGATACTCTGCCTGCGATTTTCCCCACTTACGATTATAAGTCTGCGGTGGCTCTAACTCATAGCACAGGTTGCGCAACTTGCGGGCAAAATCGTGGCATCTGCGTTGTAGGCCACGCAAGCTATCAAATCTTTTTTATTCTCTGCGTCGATCGATTCATGAGTCATTTATGCGAAGTACATGTAGCCAATCAGATTCTACTATTATTAATATTATCATGTTCATGATGTTGCAATCACATGTTTTTTCTTACAACAAGAAAATGACGTCCTTCAAGTTCAAGTTGATTTGCAATGTGTGGAAGTTTTGGACGGTAGAAGAAAAGGATGCATTGATTTTGATCTTGATATTCTTGGCGCTGGAGTTAATGTAGGCTAGTTTGCACCGGGATGAAGAGTTAGGCTGTTGGTTTGACTGTTGAACTGACTGCAGTTGTTAATTTGTGCATGTAGCCTTCCTGTATTTTGTTCCGTTTGGGTAAAAGGACCGGTGTCCAGGAAATATATATTTTTTTATTATGTTTAGAAAAGATTGGGCACACATCCAAAACACGCTACCTAACTCGTTTTGTCTATCATAGCCCAATTGAGCTTCATTTTTAATGTGATTTATATGTCTCTATCGATTTTAGGCATACATGTTCCATGAAAAAGAACAAATAGGACTGACATTCATTAGTTGTGTACCACTATCCCGTCTACAAAGAAACTATAAACTCAATGACTCACCACGGCTTAGCATTGTCTTGTCTTGGTATGGTAGATCCCTGTGCTTATTTTTTGCAGCACTTCTGATCCGAGTAGTTAATTGTTAAAAATCTTTATATATACATTGATTCTTTGATTCATCTGAATTTCATACATTGATTAAAGATACATATATATATTAATGCAATTAACGATGTTTTAATTACTTCTTACTGATGTCTGGTAGCATGTTTTGTGAAAATACATAGCGGGCTAGCATACCAAATTCACCCTCTGGGAACCTCATTCTGCTGAGGTGTAAGCAGAATGAGGTCCCCAGAGGGTGAATTCACCCTCTGGGGACCTCATTCTGCAAATGACAGACACACTATTTCAAGGCTTGGATGATTGTTTGTGAAATGTAACATGTACGATATTCGGAGAAGACAGTTGGAAGCATGAGTGGTCACAAGCTCAAAATCTAGGGAAAAGTGCGTTGCGATATGGCAGACCTCAAATCCTTTCCAATTTGCGAGAATCACTTTATAGCTTTCTATGGCAAATCAGCTGCTTTTATGAGAATCAAGATTCTGATTCTTGTCAGATTTTAAGCACTGTATGGATGGGATGAATACAATCTATGTGCGACATTCGTGCTGCTGATAGGTTGATGACTGGAATGTCAAATTCAGGTTTCAACACTGGTAATCGAGGCTCCTCGCTGAAACACTTGTGGTTTATTTCATGGTTGTTAATGTGTGTTTCCATATATAAATGCAACCAGTCCGATTTGAGGTTAGAAATGGCATTGTCTGGACATTGCGAACAGCATCTTGCGATACTGCCAATAGTTTGGATGAAGATTTCATCTCGGATAAACAGATTTGTATGATTCTTTCTTTACCCTTTCTAATGGTAAATTCTCCAAAACAGATTAATTTTGAATCACTCAAAATGTCTGAGTCATTGAGTTTATTGTTTCTTTGTAGATGGGATAGTGGTTCACAACTAATGAAAGTGAATTCTATTTTCGCTTTTACTACAGTTTGTAGTATAGAGATCTGAAACCCATAAATCCTTCAAACCTGCCACCTTCATCGGCGGACATTTTTGTAAGGGACTTTTTATTCCATAATTAAAAATAACCTAACCTCTTTAGGTATGGACAAAACAACCTCATAAAGTATTCTGAAATGTCAACCACACTTTTTTTTTCATAATAAAAAATAACCCCCATACTGGTTTGGACAAAACGACCTCATAACGTATTTTGAAATGTCAACCATGCATTGTAACTTCGGACACTTATTTCATGATAATAAATAACCTCATACGTTTTGAACAAAACAACCTCATAATGTATTTTGAAATATCAATCACACATACATGTATCTGTAATGTCAACCACACAGTGTAACTTTGGCCACTGCCCTTTCATGACGTGAGCTGTGCCAGTGCATTCTATTATATATACGGGTCTCCCACAGGCAGGGTTTCCGCCAGGCCGGCTGCGGGTCCGTCCCACAGACCCAGTTCCCCTCGCAGATGATCTGTTTGATGCATACATGTACCAAAAGTCAGCAGCAATATGTCATAACAAATCCGGCTGCAACGGGAGTTGGGGGGGGGGGGGGGGGTTAAACAGAACACTGGTGAAATAGCGGGTCAATTGAGCACAGTGTGTTACCGGTACATCGTAACCCTTTGAAATCAAAGCGCCAAAACTACAACGTAATGTTTTGTGTGCATTGAAATAGAGATGTTATATATATACAGCGTAATAAATGTCGCAGTAACATCAAAGAATGTCGGACTGCTGAGTACGGATATTATTTTGCACAGGATTTCTGTGGTTGAAACTACTCATGCTCGGAGATCCCGTGCTATTGTACGATTACATAATTTGATCAAAGAATGCCGAATTGCTGAGTTAGGCAAAGGAGGTATCTACCTCCGAGATTCCGTGCTATCGTACTGTTATAATATGGAACCTGTCCCAAATCAGTCTTTACAGCGGGAATTCATAGTGACAAAACCATTTATTTGACCCATATTACATGCATGGAGGATAAACACAAAAAACATACCCCCCCCCCCCCCCCCCCCCCCCCCCCCAATATGGAGATAAAGTCAAAGTACGGTCAATAATAGTTTCCTTGTCCCGCCTGGGTCCCCAAACACAAACAACGGCGCACATGTTCCAATTTCCCGCCAAAACTCAATTATATTTTATAACACGTTGGCTAAAACTCTATAGCAGCGGTCGTCAGTTGTTGGACTAATACAGACTATTGACAAGCTACGCGTTCCGAGTTTGAAAGATTTCGCTACCATTCGTATTTCGCCACTATAAATATCTCCTGCAGACAAACCCTGCAGTATATATGACGTCACAGCTCACAAATAGTTTTACGATTGACAGAATACATGGAAAAATCAGTTTCATTTTCACTGAAGCTACTTGAAATTCTAGGAAATACTTAATTCAATTCTCCCAGCTACCGGTAGGTAGTATTGGACAATGCATAGATGCTTTTTAGTGTTTAGTTTCATTATACCTGTCGGAATCTTATTGTAAGTTATAACTTTTTAAACACTGTAACTTGTAGCTTGATATAGTCTTCAATCGGACGGCAGTCTTACGTGCGTAATTACATGATTAATTATCTGGATACCATCAACAGAATTAATGCACCCACGGAAAATGATCGACTTGCGTAATATACGTAGCTTTGGATTGCTTTGTGGGACACTCAGGTGCAAGGAAATGGCTACTTTTCAGTGTCAAATAACAATTTTTTTCGCCCAACGGGACGAACCGTGGTCGTCCCGTCGCGTTGTGTTTCCCCAATACGGACTCATTAATTTCCCCTTGGCGGAAACCCTGCCCATAGGGAACTCGCATATATAAGATAATGCACTGGCTTGAAAGGTCAGGGTAAATATTGTAGGTCAATGTATTCTCCTATTAGAGGGTTCGACCCGGAAGATATTGGTATATAAGCGATTTTGGTATCATTAGAAGCGGGAGAATCTCCAGTATAACATATCCAAAATCCGCTAAAATCCGCTTTGGGCAAAATTCACAATCCAATATGGCGTTCAACATGGCCGACACACACTCTGAAACCCATAGTATGGCCGTTATGCACAAATTGGCACTGCATTATGCAGGATTTAAGGGCGAGTATACACCATGAATTGAACTCCACATTCCAAGGTATAATTTGGGCCGTAAATACGTTCCAGAAATGAAGATGGCTACCAAAATGGCTGCCAAAACTGATAAACATACAGCTCGACTTAAATTCAAGCTGAACCAACATTGTGTTATTTTGAATCGCTGGAAGAAGGTAGTATAACCAAACAAGATAAAGGAACTTCTCCACCAATGTATTATCTTTCATTCTAAACTTTGTATTGTACCATAAGTGACTTCTGCAAACAGAGCTGAGCACCGGAATGGTATGATTTGAAAGGTAATCGATACGGATGGCATCCAATCAACTAACACAAAGCATCCGGTTTTGAAGTTTGATTCCGACCCAAAGAGTAACCTAGAGCACCAATAATGAAATTAAGATGTTACTCAGCCAAAGGCTCAACATCAACTTCATCATCTCCGACAATAATAGCTTCTGAATTTCTGCAGCCTTCACCATGACAGTCACCACAGGCTACAACACATTTGAGTCCATTTTTTCTACAGGAACACAAATTAGCACCGCACGGATTTCTACTAGCCAGCTTGCATTTGCAGCGTACAAATTTTAATAGTGTTTCTGGTGCAGGAGCCAGGTCGGTCATAATGGGAACTAAATGAGAATCCTGAATTTGCCATCCCCAATCAGTTGGGTCCATAGTAGTGTTCCCCAGGGTTTTCCAGATAACCACTTGCAAATGCACACGTAAGCTATGGAAATAAGCCACTCGTTCTGTTGGTGGTAATATCTGTGGATCTAAGGAGCCTCTTGTCGAGGATACCATTTCCATAAATTTTGTGTACCGCAAACCATTGAGGGTGTCACTCTGCTTTCCAGCATATAACGTCTTGAACAGTTTGACTCCAGCGTCGCCAACTTTATTTTTGTCAGCAGTGGTATCGTTCATAATGGATGATATCCGCTGTATTTCGGGGGACTCGATCTTTTTTAAGATGCCGGTTTTGCCCTGGCCATATGTAGCAGATGTTGTATCACACCCGGCCCAGGCATGGATAAAGAGAATATGCGCCGTTTTTACTTTGCCGGCCTTCTGCACAAGATCTCGTATTTTCCATTTGGCTCTGCCACCCTTGACTGTCTTTCGTGCTTCTGAAATAAAATAAACATCTGCCATGTCTTCAACCCAATGGTACAAGAGAAGAATTAGCAGATCCGTATCGTCTGCAGCCATAATAACATCGGTCCCTCGAGATGCAAACTCAAGGGCGGACGACACTATCATCGTATGTGCATCACCACTGCTGTTGCGTACCATTTGTCCATCAGCTATCAGCAATCGCCCCAACAGTTTGATAAACTGAGTTTTGTTTTTCTCATTTGATAAATATGCCTCCTGATTATAATGTGCCTCCACATTCTCAGATAAACGAATATCGGCACAACACTTTCCGTTCCGATTCGTCTACTGTGCTCGTGGTCCTTGATGGCTGGACCAATTTCATAACCATCGAAAACAACGCAAGCATTTGCGTACTTGGATCGAACATAGCAGACGTATTGGTTAGCAATTTCAATGTAAGTGGATTTTGCCCACTTGACACGATGCAACAGAGCCCCACCGTCAACAACATGCATAGCGACAGATGGGAGGTTTGTCTGCTCAGAATAATCAGTGAGAGCCTTAGCCAAATGTATGGGGGAACTGTAATTGAATAAGAGGTTTGTATGCAATTGTGGATGGACCCTTCTCTGGACAGCTGGCATACTGATGAATAGGTATCCCTTTGTCTTTGACTATGTTATCAACATTAGCACGTTTTTGTCTAATGACTACTTGTGGCTCCGGGCAGAGTGGCGAATCGTCTGTTGGGGTGCACACAGCAATTATTCCCATCCCATGAAATGTCCCATGACCATCTAGAGTAGCAACATTATGGTCAACATTATCTGCGACCCACTGCGTGAAGGAGCCAGGGAAATATTCACTTGGAAGACTTTCATGATCTTGGGCCTGAATTACTGACTGTTTGTACCTTTCAACTTCGTCATATGTGATCGAAAAGCCTAACCGAGATAGTTCTGTCACAAGCCATTTAGATCCAAACATATGATCAAGTTCAACGCCAAGGCCAAATAGAGTTGGTGCCAGCACTGATTTTGGTCTTGCGAATTGAATTATAGAATGTCCAATACTGATCTGCTTCAATTCCGATGGGATCAGGACTTCCAGCAGACATAACATATGTGATGGTATCCAGCCCTTTCCTTGTTCAATGTTGGTTATGTCCTCGCTTGTAGGGTATGAATTAGTAGTATACGTCATCTCCCTCAGTTGTGCTCGAATAATCTTAGCTGCTGTCATAATTATTCTCTTGTGTTCTTCTTCAATGTCAGTTTTCTTATCGGTGTACCACTTCTCGTTGATAATAAAGCTAGCCATGTTTCTGAAGCAAATCACGTTGCTCCTACCCTGGACTTCGGCAAAGAATATGTATGACCCATAGTGATCCTGTAGTTTTTCTTTCAACCATTTTTGTGTATAAACTTCCGACCCCTCAGCGAATTCTACCATCTTATCATGAAGTTCAGATAGCGTATACAGCTCCGCACCAGCTTCCGACTCAATCCATACACATACCTTTTGAAACTGTTTTTGCCTTGAATTGTCTGTTTTTCTGCCGATCTGTTTACGTTCAGATGGATTCGGGCTTATCTCCTTGTTCAACTTAAAAAGGGACAAACATATGCTATGGTAGACAGCTTCAGCTGTAACCAGATCGATACAACCATTAAGCCTTTTCTGGACCTCAAAACTTATCGAATCCCCCCTTTCTGCACAACAATCTAATAGACTCTCACGCATTGGGAGTGTTGAACATCGATGCTCTTGTGTTCTGTCAGTATGTTTGGGGTCAAACGGGGCTGCTTTCCCACAAAACAGACAGTCCTCTTTGTAATTGAAATCTGGCAGACTTGACCGGAGCCTCTTTGTAGATGACAGATCAACAGAATCTGAGCTCTCACACAAACCTCTCTTGCTGTCTGTGAAATTCCGACGGCAAATTTGGTGTACCAAAACTTTCCCTATGGGTGTTGTATTGAGTCAACGATTTAGATATCGGGCCAGCTCCAGCCTACCCCGTTTCTCGGCGAAATAAATGAGAGTCAGTATGCCTTTCCTAGAAACATTGACTGCCGGATCATCTTCAAAACCAAGCTTACAGTCGATACAGTGATCTTCAGAAATATAACTAATATCCGATGATGCTTTCTCGTCTGCCATAGCTACTAATAATACGATGCGATAAATTCAATAATGGAGCATAGAATATCAAAAATATATATTGCAGTATAACGATCTCACTGAGATACCCTCATCAATGAGAATCTTTTATCAAACAGCGTGCATTGTCACTGTTAGGTTTCAGCAAGAGATCTGAATTCGTAAAACAACTGCTATATACTACATTCAAATGTTTTCCGTGACAAATTGACTTGCAGAAGCTATACAAACCTCAGACGCACATGCTCGCAGAGTCTGAATAATAAAGCGCGTTTCGTGTATAGCGATATCAGAACGCTAAGACAATAAAGAGCGTCTATACAAAGCCCAAGACAATAAAGAGCGCAACTTGCGCTAAATTATCTGATGAATACGGGGACAACAATTTGTTACGTACATTTTATGCAGACCATAGTATATTGTATAAGTAATAGAACATATATTAATATTCAATAATATATGTGTCAAAATATCATGAACGATGTGTAGGCCTATCAATATATTTTTATAAACGCTCTTTATTGTCGACGCTATACTTTTTCCCGCAGCCAACGTATCACACGATCATGTGTATTACGTATCCCGAATTATTTCCGACTATTAGCTTCCAAGATACATGTATGTCTGATTTGGGCCGTCAATCTGATTATGTTAGCTGAGACGTGAGGCATATCCGATATGAACACAATAAAAAATATAAATGCGATAAAAAAATTTGCCCAAAGCAGGGGGGGGGGGGGGGGGTCGAAAAAAAATTCCAGGCACGTATGATGATTTTTATTTTTTCCCACCCAATTTCTTCCGTTTCCGGTCTTTTTTTCCAGGCAATTTTGGACACCCACCCTTTTTTTTTCCGTTTCAGGAAGTTTTTTCCGGTCAGTTTTGGACACCCACCCCCCTAAATTTGAGAAAATTATCAATTGAGCAACCAAATAGCTGATTATCCTGCATTATCATAATTTATTGCGCGATATTTGAATAGAACAGTGCATAATGAGATAACGAAACTATTTGAATTTATTATATAAGTGTCATTAATCAAGAAATGTGTCAACATAATCACATTTCAAGGGATATATAGACAGAGTGCCAAAGTTTTTATTAACATTCATTTTCATAATATATAGTCACATGATCTAGTCACATAATCACATTTGAGTATTCTACATAATACATGGTACCGGTACAACAAATTTCAGATTATTTGATATTTTGATATTTGCTATGTGATATACAGTAATGCCCTAATTAATCGACTCCATAAACACAGCAGAATAATAGGTAATTTTTCAGGATTTAGTCGGAAATATGGCTTGTTGTCATTCATCGGAAAGCTCTCGGTGAGAGCTTTCCAATGAATGACAACAAGCCATATTTCCGACTAAATTGTGAAAAATTACTCATTATTCTGCTGTGGTTATGGAGTCGTTTAATTAGGGCATTACTGTATTGCTGGAATCAAATTGTTTATCAAAACGTGTGGAAATACAACTGTTCATCCCAGTTCATCCCAGTTTGAAGAATAATGCTAATACCAAACATAACCATGATATAACCGCGCTACTCTTCTTGGGGCATCTCAGAAACCAGAACTGAGGAAACATGTTATAGCGTGTAATGGCAGGCTGGTAGCCACTGCCTGAAGTAATAGGCTTCGTAATAATTGGGAATAATATGGATGGATAGCCCAATTTCACTTCTTTTTTTGCTCACGATATCAGTGACGATAAAATCTTCGTTACTGTGATTAACATTACAAGCTGATCCACATTAACATGGAAAACAATGTGAAATTGTTCAAGCTGGCCTGGCTGGCCTTCAATTTATTTGTTAAGATTTTATGTTTTACGTTGTCAAAAGTCTATTTTATTCCATTATTTATTATATCTTTATTTCCATGTCACATATGGTCAAGTGTGCTTTCATTTTATTACTTATTTTCTGCTGAGTTCTGCATAGTTATTCTTATTTTGTTGTATCAGTAGATGGAATCCTGATTAAATTTTATTTTTCCAATAGCGCAGTTTCTAGTTCTATCAAGTTGAATTTGGGTTATTGTTGGCCATTGTGCAACTGATCCAACTTCTGATAACCTCTATATGTAGCATAGCATTACAATTAACTATATATGACCCGTTTCTGTTCAAAACACATCAAAATAAGACTCAATAGCAGGAATGGAAAAAAATTTTGGCATATGGAAAAAACTGCTTTTTGGACCCAAGAGACACCCACCCACCCCATCATACGTGCCTGGAAAAAAATTCCGACCCCCCCCCCCTGCCCAAAGCAGATTTTAGCGGATTTTGGATATATTATACTAGAGATCCTACTGAGTCGAATGACACCAAAATCGCTTCTATACCAATTTCTTCTGGGTTGACCCCTTTTTTTTGCGTACCACGACCACACTATATATATGCCAGGCTCCCTATGGTAGACTCGCATATATAAGAGAATGCATTGGCACAGGGTTTTCACAACATTTCAGTAAGTTCCAGTCATGGAACGGTAAAGATTTTATAAGATTACTAGTGATGAGCCGATTGTCAAACAGAGCCTTGCGCTGATTGCCGATTATTTGAGATCACAATCGGCCGATTCAGGTGCCGATTCCGATTATTGTAATAATTATACCAAAATATGCTATATGTGTTATATACTACTTCGATTTGGCAGCAACAACATCCATAATATACCAGTATACATAAGTATACGTTTGGGTAAGTATAAAGGCAGGTATGGGTGGACTTGTGAACGAATTCCTGTGTCCTGACAACAAATACACATGTTATATTATGCTCAATTTACCATCGATTTCTGTCTATAAGTCACTACTTGTTGACCCAGTATTTCCCCTCAAAATATGCATGCACCTTATACAACTGTAAGTCAATAGGGGGTCTGAAATCTGGCTACAATCACAGACACAGGTGAGTTTTGGCATTCGCCACGATGACAACTCAGAAGAGTGCATGACCGTTGATTTGATTTGAACATATTTATTGTGACCCACTATATACAATATATATTACACAGATTAAATATAACAATGATGATATGAGTGTTGGCACAGAGGATCGGAGCACAAGTTGCCGAACTTATCAGAGCTCCTCTCCCCTGGCGTTCAATTGCTAATAAATTCAAATATCGGAGATGGTTTTAATTCAGTTGTATTGTAGAAGTTACTGTTTAAGTGTGGCTGTTGGAGTGGCTGTGGTCTCGCAGAATTGGGGTGAGGGAAACTATAACGAGACAATTCTGATAATTATGAGATTAAGAGAAACGGTCTGTTGATGAGATAAATGATTGTACTGTCTCAAACAGGCGCGCATTTAGCTTTCCGATGTAGTGTTGTACACCAAACAGGAGATCTTTTTCGGAGACAATAGTCACGTTAAGATCATCCATACGAGCCCACATCCGACTTCTCGCTTCTGCGTACAGAGGACAACTGAAGAAAAAATGGTTTGCGTCTTCGCATGACCGTTCACACCAAAACAGGAACGAAATGTTTAATTACAAATAAATACAATTAAATAATATTAATAATTGTTACCAGTGTATTTATCTCTATCCAATTAATGAAATACAAGAATTCAACATGAGACCTCCGTCTGAGGAAGGGAATTTTTATGTTATACCACATTATCCCGAACTCAACTGTAGTCTGTGGAGACAATACCAAGGATGACGCAACACTTGTTTACTGTCTACATGTTTGTTTATGTCGGCTTATAGATAAGAGGTCATTGAGGTCAATGGTTCATTTTACATAATTATTTCAATTCAACGGATATATAATAACTGAAGCGTGGTGAATGCAGTCAACTGCGTAATCATGTGTCAGGTGACATGTACTTCCGGGGGTTTATACCTGTATTATGCAGGACCTGGCTGTATATCATCAAATTTGTGTTTGGTTGCACTTTCCCCATGTTTACTGGTCATTTATTCAACAAAACATCGTTATATTTAACACAGTTTATTGAAGAAAAACAAGCACCTGATTATTATTTAGACAATCGGAAATGCCGATGTTGAAAGCCGAGAACCGATTGTCATCCGATGGGCCACAATCGGCCGATTCCGATTTTCGTTTCCGATCATCGGCTCATCACTAAAGATTACTTTACATTTATTTCAGTTGGATTCCAACATTTTCATCATACTGTGGTACCAGCTATATTTCAACAACTCACCAAAGTGCAGTTTAATTGTTGTGGCTATAAAGTTGATTGGTCAGAGTTGGGAGATGACGAGCTTAAGACATACGCCCACCGATTTGTTGCTGCTTTGGCACTGACAGCTGGAACTGGGTATGTTGCCACCAGATGTTGGAAACGTCACCAGAATCGGAAGAAAATCAGGGAGAGGAGGGAAATTTGTCAGCAGGCGCTGACGAAAATAGGAGAGCATCTTGAGCAGAACGGGGTAAGATACTGTCTCAACATTTAAGGGAACATTCCAGATTTCCAGCTGAGGGTTCTGGAAATATTAGATATTCAAAAAAAACCAATTCAATTCAAAACACATATTTAAATCAAAATTGAAGATTCATATAACATTTTCCGATATGATCAACTAAAACAATACATAAATTGTCATTACAATGTCTGGCTTATTGGTTTTGAAGTGCCGTTGACAAAATATTTTTCAAGCATGTGAATACATTGCTTGCTATAAATTATAATGTCCTACTCTGATAATCAGACTTTATAAAACACTGGCTGCGATACCCGGCATTGCTCGGGTAATGTATGAGTAAATTATTAGTGCCCCTTCAAGTCATTTATATTATTTATTCCCCTGATGTAAACATCACCTATTGTATCACACTCTCCAGGTAAAGTTACCTCTATCTTTTAAGTTGATAATAAACATTCTTTAATGCTATTTAAATTAAATTAAGTCATCTGAGGTCAATGGCACCTATCCCATGACTCCCCCGTGTCAAATTACCTTTGTGTGCCAATTTCCCCACATATCTTCTGAGCTGATGATAAATGCTCTTCATTGATCATCTACATGTATGTTAATTTTATTTAGTAATACCGTTTTAAATCATTTGAGGTCAAATGTGGCTTTGTATCCCATGATATTTCCCTGGTCAGGTGTACATATCGTCTAAGCTGATGAAAAATCCACTTTATTGCTCATATCTTCTACTATATATTTTGAGACTTCCGTATATGTATATATATATGTCCGCTATAGACTCGAGAACTGCTGGGCCGATTGAACCCAAACTTGCTGTGAAAGGGTAAAAAGCCACAGGCAGTGCACTCGGACCATTCGCGAGCCCGTGCGACCACTCCTTCACCCTGCCACCGTCGTTGGAATTGATGGGTTAATCGCATGATAATTAATGAGCGTTTGTATATGAGGTGTCGCTATTAAAGAGCGTTTCTCTAATTTAGTGAAAATATACGGCATTTGACCATCTCGGAAACTGGGGATATCGAGACAAAATTTCGTACTTTGGGGTTCCAAGGGACAGGGGAGACTTTCGTCAGGGCCAGTTTGTCTGCCCGAGGTGACCTTGACCTTGAAACAGGTACCCATAAATGACCTTGGGCGATATCTCGGTAGTCAGCGGTGACATCGATGTGAAATTTGTTATGTATGGTCAACTCGGGACGGGAAATATTTTTGTCGGGTTATTTTGTCCACCCAACATGACCTTGACACGGGTACCCGCAAATGACCTTGGGCGATATTTCTGGCATCAGCGGTAGCAGCGACGTACGGGGTTACCTTGAAAAAAAAAATTAATGTATCGACCAAAACCATGGGACCAATCCCGCCAATGGCGGGCTAATCTGCTAGTATTATATAATTTTCAAGTTCCGCATTTAGTGTCAATGGCAACTATACAATGGTACTCCCTAGGTCAATTTACCCCTGTACACCAATTATCAGCGGCCAGGTTATAACCATTTTGAATATATGATTAATCATTTAATTAGAATTGTATATTAGTGCCCTTTGAAGTTATATGAGGTCAACAGCACCTATCCCATGACGCTGTTCAGGTAAATTTTCAACTACCAGATTCCAGTCATTTTGGATATATTTTGGAGCTCCGTGGTCCAGTGGTTAGCGAGGCAGACTTGTCTTCGCTGTCAACACAGCTAGAGTACATGAAGTTAGCTGGTCTAATGTGAGTTTTACACAGCAGTGGCTTGGCCGAATTGATCGGCATGCAATTGTTGGATTGTACCCTATTCAAATTTTGTGTAAAAATTGTGACCCTTGAGCATGGTCGATCATACTCTTGTCTGTTTCGCACCACCCATGCGTTGAAGTATATGTGGTACCAGTGAGTTATAATAAGGCTAAATAAAATAGTACTTGTGTTTAGGGTATGATTAATCATGATAGCAGATGATAAGGAAATTAACTAATGTTCAATTGGTCTAAATATTGTTATGAAGAAGCGATTGAGTGATCATGCTAATGTCATTTAGGAAGTTATCTTTAAGCTTGTGTCATCGTTACCTCAAATAAGTCAAATTTGATGTGAAGATGCTATGAGTGCAATTTTAATAGCTGTGCCCTGGGATGTGCGATCCCATACAAAAACCGGTAAATGGCAGATTTAGCACTGTTAAATATAACTATATTAAATAGTAGAATTCAGGATATGCCTGACCTGCTTATTGCCTTTCAATGCATCTGACGCACATGATTTTGAGATGGTTTTCTGGATCTAAATTATTGCATCTTTATTATTTATTATACCCCCTCCCCCAAATGAGTTGTGAGGGGTTTACTGGAATCAGCTTGTCCTTCCGTCTGTCCGTTGGGGTGTGGACATAATTTTGTCCAATCTGTTATTCCAACTTTTTTCTGCCAATTTTGTTTTAAACTTGGCACAGATATTTAGTACCATGGGAACCTCTCCACCTGCGATTATGAGGTCCGTCTAAAAGTAAAGTTTGAGCTATTGCCATGGGTTGGCATCCATCCGGATGTCTGTCAACAATTTGCTTCTGCATGCCCTACAGGCCACATCCCTCATCCGATCTTTACCAAAATCAAATGTAGCTTCAGGGTTACCTATACATGTAGATGGGAGCTGTCAAATATTTCCGAATTTCGATGGAAAACATAAGCTGCCTGCAGCCATCTTGGATTTCAAATTTGAGTCCATTAGAACACTCTACTGCCCGTATTTATGGCCAGATCATTTTTAGCTCAACTTTACTAGTATGGCTTGGTATCCGTCGTTCTCATGTGCCTGTTTACATGTGTGGAGACGTCTGTCAACAATTTCTATTAGCATGTGCTACAGGTCGGATCATTATGATCATTATGGACTTTGTCATGGCTGTTGACATTGACACATAGATGGCAACGAGTCATTTTGGGGTCATTCGACCAAAAAACATGGCCACCAATGGCCATCTTGGATTTTCCTCTTTGCATGACTAATCCTTTGGCATGGGCTACAGGTCGTACCTTTGGTCGGATCACCATGAAATTTGTCATGGATGTTACATTGACATGTAGATGGGAACGAGTCATTTTGGGGTTATTGGCCATAAAACATGGCCACCAGCAGCCATCTTGGATTTTACTCTTTGCATGATTAAATCCTTTGGCATGGACTAAAGGTTGTACCTTTGGTCGGATCATCATGAAATTGGATTTTACTGTTTGTATGACTAAATTGTTTGGCACGGGCTACAAGTTGTGTAGCTTTGGTCAGATCATCATGAAATTTGTCATGGCTGTTGACATTGACATGTACATGTAGATGGGAACGAGTCAATTTGGGGTCATTCAGCAAAATAAAATGGCCCCCAGCAACCATCTTGGATTTCAAAATTCAATTCATTAGCATGGGCTACAGGCCGGAGTGTCTTCGTCTGATCATCATGAAATTTATCGTGGATGTTAATATTGACATGTTAATGGGAATGAGTCATTTTGGGATCATTCGGCCATAAAACATGGCCGCCAGCAGCCATCTTGGATTTTACTCTTTGCATGATTAAATCGTTTGGCACGGGCTAGAGGTTGTACCTTTGGTTGGATCATCATGAAATTGGTCATAGATGTTAACATTGACATGTAGATGGGAACGAGTCATTTTGGGGTCATTCGGCCTAAAAACATGGCTGCCAACAGCCATCTTGGATTTCAGAATTCAATCCACGGGCTACAGGCCGGAATATTTGTCTGATCATCATGAAATTTGTCGTGGATGTTAATATTGACATCTAGATGGGAATGAGTCATTTTGGAATCATTCGGCCATTGTGCCAGCAGCCATCTTGGATTTTACTCTTTGCATTTAAAAATTAACTTTTTCGCAAAGTTTAGCTACAGAGTCTGACAATTTCATTTAATTTTGCAGGCACAATTGTGATCATCTGTAGAATTTGGATTTTACTCTTTGCATGACTAAATCCTTTGGCACTCCCTACAGGCCACATCCTCATCCATCATCACCAAACCTCCAGATGGGAGCCTCCTATTTTGACCGAAATTCTTGGAATTTTCTCTTTGTATGACTTAATCCTTTGGTGAAACCTACAGACCACATCCCTCATCCAATCATCACCAACCTTCATATGGATATTCGGGGTGACCTCTAGTTTACTTTCCTTCTTTATCATTCTATTCATTGCTCAGCCAAAAAAGTAACTCCTTCCCAAGTTTAGCTACAGTGTCATTGACACTTTCATTTAAAAACTTGGCACAGAGGCCGATTTGGGATATTTTGTTGGCAGTTTTTCTCGACTGCCATGGGGGTTATCCTTAGTCCCATTGGGACAGCCCACCTCTATTTATTATTTATACCCCCCGCAACGAAGTTAGGGGGGTATACTGGAGTCAGCTCGTCCGTTCGTCCGTGGACACAAATTTGTCCGGAGTTTTTCTCAGTCATTTTTTTATCAATTTCCTTGAAACTTGGCACAGACATCAACGACCATGGGAACCTGTGCACCTGCGATTATGACATCTGTCGGACCTTTTTTGGTGGAGTTATTCCCCTTTTTCGACTTAGAATTTTTTTGCAACATGTATACTTTTGTCCGAGCTTTTATTCCTACATTTTGAGGTCAATTTTTTAAAAACGTGGCACAGATATTTAAAACCATGGGAACCTGTGCATCTGCGATTATGACGTCTGTCCGACATTTTTTGTGTGGAGTTATTCCCCTTTTTCGACTTAGAAATTTGTTCGTTTAACTAAATGTTTACTGACATGTGAAACATCTTAGTATTTTTAAAACAGGGGGGTATCCGTAGTCCCATTGGGACAGTCACACCTCTAGTTATTATTTAATTCCCACTTTCAGCTGAGTCTCGAAGAGAGAGAAGGAATTCTGAAGCTCACATTAGCAGAACTACAGAGTAAATTACAAGCTGATCAACTAAAAGCTGTTGATGTCCTCCATGCTTATCAGTCAAAGGTATGCAAGTCTGAAAATAGTGTGTCTGTCATTTGCAGAATGAGGTCCCCAGAGGGTGAATTTAGTGACGCTATCCCACATGGCGGGCTAGCATTACCAAATTCACCTTCTGGGAACTTCATTCTGGATAGGCCTCAACTGCTATGGGAGACCTAGAATCAGACTGACATTCTCCAGTTGAAGTTGGTGATGTTCACCCATTAGTCGCCTCTATTATGCATTTTATCTTCTGCAAATTAGGGAATATAGAAACTTCACAGAAGGGAAAAAGTAACTAAAAACAATGTTAATTTGAGATTATAGATTCTTCCCAGAAGATTAGGCCTAAGCAGAATGAGGTCCCCAGAGGGTGAATTAGGTCACGCTCGCCCCCTGTGCAGGTTAGCATAACTAAATTCACCCTCGGGGGGGACCTCATTCTGAAGATGACAGACACACTATTTGCAGACTTGAAGGTATGTCGAAAATTATTTCCATCTGATATCTTTAGTTCTGAATTTTGACTCAAACTGCTGAATTGAAAATCATCTGAACTCAACCCATAAATTAAATATACAAATCCTGTTTTAAACAAACATAACACATATGAAAAACAGTTGGATGCAGTTTTAATCACTGGCCAAACTTGTTTCTTTTATATCAGTAAAGGTCACGTTCAGTATTGCCATGTATTTGTTATTTTCAATTTCAGGCCCTAGAAGTCCATGCAAGAACAAATTGCCTTGTTGAACCAATCTGGGAGGCAGAGGTAAATATCAAAAGCCCTTTTTAGCTCAACAAAGACAATGTCAAGTTTGAGCTATTGCCACGGGTTGGCATCTGTCGTCCATGTGTCGCCGTTATAAATTTCCATTGGCACACCCTGCAGCCCCAATATATGAGAGGAATATATTGTTATTCCCACTGGATCAGGTCCGCCTCTAGTTTATGTTAGTAGTGTCATGTACCTTGAATTTCGTGATTGTAGTCAAATAATCATATCTCATATTGCTTTATTTCCAAATTTATCCATTGACTTAAGAAATGGATGTTGATGTGCTTGCATTCCATAGAGTATGGATGCAAGTTGGTCTGACAACTATTACCTATTTTCACACTCAACCGAGTCAACCGGCAGATTGAGAGAGCTTTAGTGCTCATGTCGAATATTATTCTCGTAGCTCTTTGCAAGTTGCGTCCACACAATATGTAAGCATGTTGGGGTATGTAATTTCGTCCAGCCAGCCAACGTCCTGCATTCATGTTCCACAGCGCGAATGCATGTGTGAGTGTAAATATTCCTGAGTGGATTCGCCTAGTTCTAAAAGTATACATTGGAATAGTCCATTCACTATTTGCTGAGACAACAACCAACATGCAGAGAAATACTATATAATCCCACTCATTCATTTGTAGGGATGTCTTGATAAAACTTATTGGCTCAACATTCCTGCACATCAACTAATATTAATCAAATAACTACTCATCACTCAGTATCTGGCTGTCAAATGATTTTATGTCTTGTTTTCCATGAGAAAGTCCATGAAAAATGCTGAGACTTATTTATTTTTCTTTCCATATAGGAATATGCACTTGCATGTGACTTGAGTTCCAAGAAGAAAGGACCTTTGCATGGCATTCCAATAAGCCTCAAGGAGAGCATATGCTTAAAGGTATGATTCTACAAATGTTGTCAGTAAGCAATTTTGGATCCAGACACACTATTTGTTTTTGTGCATCTACTGGGAATACCCCATGTACAGGTATATAAGGCAAAAAAGAACATTATTTTTTAACTAATTCTCATTACTGAAAGTATTGACATTATTTATTTTAGTTGGGATCATTTATCTGGCGGTATAATTTCTCTTCAATTTAATAAAACTTATTAAATTATTGCATAGTTACCATGATTTGTTAAAGGTTTTTCCACTACATGTACAATATTTTTTGTATATACATAAATATAAAGTATGCCGAAATGTATTATTAAGTTTTATAATAATAATAATAATATCTAATAATAATAGTATCTAAATTTGTTAATCTATTGTAATTTTTCAGGATTATGAATTCAATGGTGGTATGTCCGTGTTCATCGGGGTTCCTGTAGAAGAGGATTGTGCCATTGTGAAGGTAGATTTTCTCGCTATGATTTCTAATATAGTTTCTTCCATTCAGTTCTAAAAATATACACTGAAATTATCTAATCTTCATTTAAAATGGTCTATATCTTCCAGGCCACAATTACAACATATTTTTTATAAATCGCGATTTCAAGACTACAAATTGTTATTTTGTGAATAAAATACAGATTAACCCTTTACCCAACAGAACGGCCCTGTGCCAATGCATTCTCTTATATATGCGAGTCGACCATAGGTTGCCTCGCATATATAAGAGAATGCATTGGCTTAACACATATTAAAAATGATAAAATTGTCAAAGAATGTAGAAAAATATTATAAATATTTTTTTAAATGTAAGAAAAAATTCTAAAATTGTTAAAGAATGTAAGAACAAATAGTAAAAAGTGTTTTTTAGGCCAATGCATTCTCTTATATATGCGAGGCGACCTATGGTCGACTCGCATATATAAGAGAATGCATTGGCACAGGGCATAACTGTAACCATCACAATGTGGTCAATGAACCGGTTCCAATGATATCCATATTTGTTTGGTGTTATTGAGACAGACCAAAGATATTTTAGGCTGTTGAAGCTTTATTTGGGCGTTTTTGGCCGGTTTGTTGGGTAAAGGGTTAAACTGAAGATGGGGTATATTATTTGTCTATAAAGGCATAATAAATAGAGAATACCTGCAGTTTTTGTTTGAATATCGAAATTTCACATGAGTGTCTGGAAAGAAATATTGAATTTTCACTAGTGGCTACATAGACAGAACACAACGCGCATCTTAATCGAGAATCTTTTATTGAATGAGTTGCGGATGGCGCAAGGATATATTTCGCGAGAGCGTAGCTCGAGCGAAATATAACTTTGTGCCGTCCGCAACGAGTTCGATAAAAGATTTGAGATTATTATGCAAGTTGTGTTCTGTATTTATTCTACACCAGTCAGTCAGATAAGTTCAATCCATGAATGTCACCTCCATTGTTACTATAGCTATACCTTTATTGTGATTTAAGTCTGACAAATAACCAGTAATTATGGGGGAATCACCGGAAGCGGATGATCGACGTAATGTACGTCACCTTTCTTGGCGACAACGTCAACAAGAATAGTTCCGGCTTGTATTCCACTAGAGGTATACACTTATATGTATTCAATGGCTGGGATTCCGTTGAATACATGTGCCTCGCGTCAATGGGTGTGGAATAAAATCCAATATTTCTTTCCAGACATGAATGAGATGTTTCAGGTATTCAAACAAAAAACTGGAGGTATATTTTTTATTATATGCGGCTTACATGTATTTAGGCCCAAAGTTGCTAAGTTAAGTCTTAATTCATTCATTCATTAATTGTACTTAATTAAAGAGCGAATGTGTCAGTGTTTACAAACAGGAAAGAGCTATTGAAATAGCGTGTGTTAGTTTCAAGCCCTACAGTGAAATATCGAAACCTACAGTGAAATAACAAAACACGATTTCACTGTAGGTGCGAAGAGATAGATTAGATAAGGCGATTTACATTACGTTAATTTTCCGCTATTTTATAGGCAAGCATATAATAAAGTGATTTATCTTGATCATAATTAATTACAAATCTCTTCACTGAATTGCAATTTTCTGTTATTGAGGCGGCTAACAAGATCAAGTTCTCCTTTTTGATACAGTCGGAACGTTGCATGCAGATTTCTGTTCTAAAGATACCCCATTAAACTGTATCATGATGATGAATGTTACAAGAAATTATAAATAAAATTTATATTATTTGATAGAAGTTATTTGCGATTGGTGTTTTCGATTGATATCTATTATTTTATACCCTGGAATCAATATGAAACATGTTGGGGAGACATAGATCATTTTTAATAGGGATGCTCAGTTACCACAAGCAGATGGTATGCACAGAACCACAAACAGCCTATGAGTTCCAATTCAATTACTTTTAGGGATTTTAAGATTATAAGTTTCATTCGCGTTTTAACCCTTCCATGACTGGAGCTTCCTGAAATTTTGCGAAAACCATGTGCCAATGCATTTTCTTGTATATGCAAGTCACCCATAGGATGCCTTGCATAATATAAGAGAATGCATTGGCCTAACAATATTTACCTTGCCCTTGTAAGCCAGTGCATTCTCTTATACATCCGAGGCTCTCTATGGGCGACTTGCATATATAAGAGAATGGACTGGCACAGGGTCTTTAATGCTGCACCAGCGCAGCTCCCGTCATGAATTGGTTAAAGATAGAATGACACAAGTGCATGAACTGGTTTATAATGAGAAACATAGGTTCAAGTGTTTCCTCTCGATGTAACAAACAAGTGCAGTAAGATGTTCACATACTTGTATCATTCTACGTTTATTTACCCCAAAACTCTAGCTTGTTGTCTACTGAATTTAGGTTGAAATTTTGATGAACAAACTAGTACTAGTAGTTTAGATAGAATGTACATCATCAATAGTGAAGCATTTTTTCACAACAGTTGACAGTGTCATCAAGAAAGTTGTCAATGTAAGTGGTCTGTATTGTCCAAGGATATTAACACAGATTTTGTTATTGAAATTTTTTAAGCCAATGGGTTTGCAATAAACAAAATTCTATCAAGTTTCAATTTATCCCAACAGGTATTAAAGAAACAAGGTGCAGTGCCTTTTATCAGAACCAACATTCCACAGACAATGCGGACGTAAGTTGCTCTATATTTAGAGCTATGATGTGTTCCTTAACCTCACCTCTGAATGGCATCATGACATCGTGTTCTGTGTCATTGCTTCACAGTGTAAACATTTCAACCAAATTCAACCAAATTTGGTGTGGTGACTCAGGTTACCCTGCCAAAGGTTACAACAGCATTAGTTTTTCCAAATTTTGATTTAAAAAAATTAAATTAAATAAATTAAAATTAAAAAAAAATAAGCTCCCTAATGGCTTATTTCAGGGGGTAATATTGATGGTGCGTCTTTGATCACATTTGTGGATTAAGCACTGATAAAACTAATTATAATATTAATATCTATTATCTCTTTTTTCCCCCCACAGCATAGAATGTTCCAATCCTATCTATGGTCGCACTGTCAACCCATTTAACTCGGAACGTACTCCCGGTGGTTCATCGGGAGGGGAGGCAGCACTGATTGGTGCACAAGGATCGTTATGCGGCATAGGTTCAGACATCGGAGGTAGCTTAAGGGTGCCAGCTCACTTTTGTGGAATCTACTGTCTGAAACCGACAGGGAGCAGACTGAGGTAATTTAGACCGCAATAAAAATAAATACATAAGATTTTCACCCCAATTTTATCAAAAGTGGGGTGTTCATGATTCCAGACCATTTTTTAGGAAATTTGTTTTGCTTTTTATTTAGGTTCTACTGTGTAAAATAACATATTTGGAATGAGGAGTGGCACCTGACAGGCACCATCATGTTTAACCCTTCCATGACTGGAGTTTCCGGAAATTTTGTGAAAACCATGTCCCAATGTGTTCTCTTTATATATGAGAGTCTCCCGTAGGGAGCCTCGTATATATATAAGAGAATTCATTGGCCTGACAATATTTACCTGGACAGCCAGTGCATTCTCTTATTTATATATGTGAGGCTCCCTATGGGAGACTTGCATATATAAGAGAATGCACTGGCACAGGACCTTTAATGCTGCACCAGCGCAGCTCCGTCATGAAAGGGCTAACACATAATTTTCTTTCCATTTATTTTATATTGTTTTTTTAAAGTGACATAAATAATTATCACATTTTAATAATTGACTTATAATCAAAATGAAACTTTTTGGTAATTAACCCTTTCTATACTAAATTCTCATTGATGAGTAGTTGCCATTGTAAATGTTTAGATAATAGGTTTAAAAAAAAAACCCAAATTACAAAAATACATGCCATCGCGAAAATTAACCCTTTCAGTGCCAAGTCCGATTTTTGTATCAACCCATATTGATCATTTTTCAAATTTATTGATTATAATAATGTGATACATTGATGGAAAGAGCTCGAAAAGCTTATAATCGAGAACGCTTTTGGGTGGCAGAAGCAAGGAAGATCTTTATATATAAGAGACAATCAATGGCATTTTTGCTGGGCTGACAAAAATTCAAAACATGCTACAACCTCATGTTATGGAAGTCTACATTTGGCCATCAAACCTCATATTAATGGGATCATGGGTATGATCTAATTATGGCCTCCGTAACAAAGTTATTGGGGTTGAGTTACCCCCCTTTTTAGACATCAAAATTTTTCGCAACATAATTTTTGTCCGAGCTTGTATTCCTTACTGTTACTGTAGTAACCCAATTGCACTATGGGGGGGGGGGGGGGGGGTATCCTTAGTCCTATTTGGACAACCCTATTTTCTGGGGTGGAAAACTTACAGGTGGTGGTTTTATGGACAGGGCATTTTTAAACCATTCTTTGCACTTCTTCTTGCAGTAACATTGGGCGAGCTGCCATAGTGAGTGGGCAACAAGCTGGTAAGCATCTATATATCATCGTTCCTACATCTGCTAAGTAATTTCTTGAAACTCATGGAATTGGAGTACATTCCTTTAGAGGCACTTAAAAACTCCATTTTAACCCTTTCTGTACTGCATAGATTCTCCCATTCAGTTATTAACATATACATTGCAATGGTCTATTATTTATTTGGAGGGGTGTGCAGGTAATAAAATCAGACAACTGACAGGAAAACTTATCATACAATAGAGAGTGATTCATGGTTGGAAATTTTCAGATAATAAGTTCAACAAACGACCTTTGGCTGTTTGTTGAACTTATTATCAGAACATTTCCTAATGGATAACTACTCATCACTGACTATTACTTATAAAAAGGGCTACTGTCATCATCATTCATCTATGTATGTGTTGTAAGTAATTATAACCTTACTTTTCAAAGAAAACTGAATATACTGGGTTGTCTCTGTCTGAAGTTTCGCCATCAGTAATGCTTTCAGAAACAGGGTACAATGATATCATTCACATTTTCCGTTATCAAGTTTTATCCTCTTTACTTATGAGGAAATTTAGATTTTTTTTCGACCACACAAAGATCTCAGCCATAGGTTTAAATAAAAAAGTAATTGAAAATACTCTCTTATTTATATTTTATTACAAATACTTCAAAATTTGTAATCATTACAAATATAATACATTTACAAAATACGATTACCCCATCCCTGATAGAATCTGTATTGTGAGAAAATTCTACCGTGACTCATTGGGTAAAATAATGATTGAGAAGTTGGAAAATTTTCAGTTAATATCAGTGTCTTGACAAAGTGGTGCCTAGGTCCAATACATGTTTTATTTTGACAGTACAATCCACTGTCGGTCCGATGGCTCAGGATGTTGACAGTTTGGTGCTCTTGATGAAGTCTCTTCTCACACCGTATATGTTTGACTTGGATCCGACAGTCCCTCCATTAGAATTCAACCAACAAGTAAGTGTAGTGGATTGACTGAGTGAGGTTTTGTTTGGGTTTATTGTCGTTTCAGCCATATCACGACATTGTTAGTTTTATGGGTTGAGGAGAGACCAAGCAGAGGGTTTATTTCACATGGAAATCACTCCACTGTATATAGAAACCACTGACCCCTGAAAAGTAACTGTCAAACTTGTCACGAATTGGGTTACACTCTGTGTGTGGATCACATAGCCATGCCTATCGGGATTCGAACCAGCTTAGCCATCACTGGACATCTTATGATAACGTGATGTGCCATGCAACTGAGCCACCAGAGCCAATCGACTAATTCAATTTATATATCTCTCTATCATTAATGGTACACTGACACTGACAAATGATCATTGATACTTTATAAAGTCTGACAAAAAAATTATACATTTGTTGACATTGACATGTAGATGGGAACAAGTAATTTTGGGGCCAATCGGCATTTTGGGGTCATTTGACCATTAAACATTGCCGCTGGCAGCGATCTTGGATTTTACTCTTTGCTTGACTAAATCCTTTGGCACTGGCTACAAGTCAGTCGAAGTTGGTCGAATCATTAAGAAATTTGGATCAAAATTTATGCATTTGGATTTAATATATGTCTTTCTATACTTATTCAGGGTCTGTAAGAATCCACATAAAATAAAATATCAAAGAAGTACAGAAAATGGGAGAAATAAGAATCATGATAATGAATCTCGTTTAAGAAATAATTTGCACTTCGATTATGTTTATGACTGTTAAATGCAAAAAACTAATTTAATGCGTGTAATGTAAGTTATGTATTTTACATATAAATTGTCAAAAGAAATCACTTCTATGACAGAACTATGCTTCCGTACTGTGGACACTCCAGTTATGAATAATATGAAGCACATCTTGAAACTATTTGGTCTGGAGTCAATATTTTTGGTTCAGAATGACATTATAAGATCTCAAGTACTCTCACCTAGGGTTTAATCCCGGGACCGGGAATTCCCGGGTTCCCGGTTCCGGCAGTCGGTCCCGATTCCCAGGAAATTCAATGAGCAGAACCGGGAATCAAAGTCCCAATATAATTAGCGTAATACTGTCTAATACGTTCAATATTAGAGCCAATATATGATTTCTTTTCATAGAACAAAACGTGAATATTAATGTCTGCCCTCACGGAAATAAATATATAAATTTCAGCGGTGGTAAGTTGGTAACTGGTAAGTAAATATTTGCTATCAGCTTGTAGACAGTTTGTTGAGAACGCGGTAAACATGAGTTGCTTCAAATAACCATGCGGGTGCATAGCGCACCTGTCCAACAACGGTACTGTAAAAACATATTTTTTTGTGTTAAGTGACAAGTTAGACAACGTCCACCGGTATGTTCCGACATGTGGCCAAACACAAAGAGCTGGCTTCTTGGTTGTGTAAACACACAGTGGGTATAATAATGGAACAGAAGGGGAACTTGTCATTCAACAGCCATGTCTTCCAAACTACGTGAACGTTATACACTCGAAACCAAAATAAAGGTTATCGACTGGCATTTTTTTCACGTTTTACAGTACAGACTATAGTATAAACATAATCTGCGTCAACAGTTGAGTTTAGGAGCGATAACTCTAAATATTCAAACACGTGCTTTTTCATACATTTTAGTAGAAATACATCATCATGTCTTTTGTCAGTAGGCCTACTATTAATTAATTACACCCACTGGCTTTTGTTAAACATGCAATTAGTCGCTATTGTAACATCCTCTATGTAGACAACGGATCACGAATAAAGCGCCGGGTTTATTATTACCCTAATCAAATTAAGTCACCCTCTTATTTATTGCATAGACAACTATAGACTATAGATATGGGATTTACCGAGCTGTCTAAAGTGGCCGAAATCTTTGTTCCCTTCCCGATAACCCACACTGTTTACAAATAGTGTCATTTATGGGAATTTTGGGCAATAAAACAACGAGACTAGAAATGTTATTATTATATTTTAATATTCACATTTAATTGAAAAATTACTTTCTCAAAGTAACTTATACTTACCTTTACTTTATCTGGAAGCCGGGTATATTTCCCGATACTCGGCGTTAGATCGGCTTTGATTTATTTCATCAGTTTTTATGTCCCGATTTCTTGTGATTTTTGGTTTGCAAAGGGCAATATCCCAGTTTAAGCCCACTTGGGTTTTTGAGCTCAAATAAAACAAAGGCCCCCAGGGCCTCAACCCGGGTCAGTACGGTAGTTGTTTACGCCGCGAAATTACACGGTCGGAAATTCGGAAGTTAGGAACTTGGGAAAGATGGTATGCTTTTATTTGTTTATTTTGATGTATGTACCTGAAAATAAGTCTGACATAAGAATATAAAGAATATGTTATGTGCCCTACTTGTGTTTCTGTGTCTTTAAACCACGAAATATTCAGTTGTCAGTCATTCCTGTTGGTCTGTAAATTACCTGGGAAAATTCCCGGTTCCCCATTATGATGACGTTTTCAGTCCCGTTCCCGGTTCAAGGGAGCGTAAGAACCGAAACCTAAAAATGAAACGTAATGTATGTGAAGTTCGTTAATATACCAGAGACGCTCTCCTGAGGAATCCATTTGCTGGCTATTATTTTATGATTCCCAACATTTTAAATACCTATTTTCGGCTTGGTCTTAGTAAACATTTTCCAAATTATATAATTTACTCTTCCTGATGTTATCAAGCTGTGCTGACAATCAAACATAAAAATTATTATTTTGTAGACTGTACTGTAGCAGTATAATGTTTGCAAACTATGCTAAAAAAACACTTATAAAGAGCGTTCCATTTGCATATGCATTTTATATACACTTATCTTTATACAATTCATATTATATTTGGGTCATTTTTCCAGTTTAATCCCTTCATACACTGATAATGAAATTCGGGGTCCAGCCCTATATATGTAGCAGTCCTCAATTCATAATGTGTTATCCCTTATTAATTGTAAATGCATTACAATTCGTGCAAATATGTACGATATGAACAATTGAACATAGCTAATCACCAAATTTATCATCTGGCAGTACAGCCAATGCATAAGCATACACTTTTATTTATAAATAAGAAATTTTCCCGGTAGTACAATCAGGAAAGTCTATGTGTACGTTTTTACAATAATTTGTATATAGTATCATTTTTGTGTGTATTGTTTGGTGTGTAGCCCTCGTGGTATTTCTATCCCTATGATTTAAACTTGCTGAACGGTTTGACTGGTACGCTGCCGTTCTATACTTATTCTATATTTATGTTGACATTCAAAATTGTCCGTGTGGCGCTTCGGAATGTGTACCTAGGGTTATTACGCACCTTTGTCCATGGTTACTGAAGACAGGTTTACCCCTGTACTCTATGGTGTTCCCAGCCCCACTGGATCTCTATATTGTTACAACAAACTGGAGTGCAGAAGAAAATGAAATATTTCTTCAGCTTTGATACTTTACTTATTCTAATAGTTTATGTTTCAGAACAAAAACAAAAACATTGTTTTTTTCACATTTTGAATCAATTGTGGTGAATTAAGGATGAGAAAATGTTCCAAGTTGCAAGTAATTTAGGTCAGCTAATGTTGCCATTAATTACCAGTGCAATTTGCATATATAATTATGTTATGAAAGTAAGCTACGTTCACTATAGGCTAATATAGAATAAACGTAATGTTATTGATGAAGCTTTATGTAGGCACAAGCCTGAGTTTAGTGTGCCTGTCATTTGCAGAATGAGGTCCCCAGAGGGTGAATTTAGTGAAGCCTATCACGCATGGCAGGCTAGCATCAATGAATTCACACTCTGGGGATATCATTCTGCTTAGGCCTCATCTTCTCTGGACAATTTCTTTATTACCAGTATCAAAATTCTATAGAAACTTCTTCACATTAGATTCTATTTCTTTTTAGTTTAGTTTCTCTATATCCCCAAATTGGCAGACAACATATTGCATAATTGAGGTTCCCAATGGGTATACATCACAATATTCACCATTTGGGAACTTAAATCTGAGTCTATGTCTCCCATAGCAGATGAGGCCAGGCAGAATGAGGTCCCCAGACGGTGAATTTGGTGATGCTAGCCCGCTATGCAGGATAATGTCACTAAATACACCCTCTGGGGACTTCATTCTGCAAATGACAGACGCACTAACTCAGGTTTGGTAGAGAGCAGTGGGTAGATAGAGGCTATAGTGTTTTTGAGTAGATATAGAAAATTATGTCATGAGTGAGCAAAAACGTTAGATATTCTTCTTATTATACGCTTTCCAAATAAACTCGCCATTTACATTGATAGATGTTCTCCTAATGCCTTCAAAGCCAACAGCTGATCGCTGCCAGTTCACTTCACCATCTGCAGAATAGAGAAATATAATTTCCAGTTATTTTCCCCATTGTTGTGTCGAATTTCAACATAAAATATATTTTTTTTATAACTGTAATAATTACAGTAAAGGAAAACTACTGATTTCCGAGGATTTTAATTTTAAATTTTAAATTGATACATGCAAGTGAATCAGTCACATGCACAAGATAATGTGAAAGTGAAATCTTCTATATCCCCCTGAAATTTATTTAACCGCAATATTATCGATAAACGATCTGGCCACAAGGGCTTGGTCCAGACCTAATTTACTGGACTCATATTGTAAATTCCGCTATAAACTGGGGGTGAGTTGAAGATTCTATTTATTACATGATCCAAAACATCGACAAAACATACTTAAATCAACAAATGGGACGCGAAAACTAACAGCGGCTTCTATAAGGCATGTGATGACGTTTCACGTAACTATTCGTTGTTTGCTCGCGTAAAAAATAGTCCCAGATAAATAAAGACTCTTCGGCACATTTAATGGCGTATATTTAATTACATAACTTTTCAGACTCTTCATTCATGATAGTTAGTTGGAAAAATATTGAAAGCCATATTATTTTTGAGACGTAGCGTACAAAATGTAAACAGACAAACCGGAAGTCAAAGGTCACTTGGCACTATTTTCTGTTATTAAACAGATGTTTAATGTCACAATTTATAGAATGGGTGTATTGAATGGAATAAAGGTAGGATCATGTAATAAATAAAAATACTCTATTCTTAGGGGGTGTTTATACATTACCCGGCGAAGATCGTATTCGCTTTAGCCGGTAGCGATAACAATAGAGTGTTTATACTTCGCCGGATAAGAATTACGGCTATCCGGATACTCAGCTATACGGTTTTCAACTTTTGGATAAAATGATTTAGTACAAGCACCTGATTGTCGAATGGATTCTAATTTGCTCTGCGGTTAAGTTAGATGTTTATCTGGGGTCATGCCATCATGGGTGATTTCCTTTCAACAAATAACTCGAACAATATTATTGTGCAATCGCTGATAGACCAGCCCGCTTTTCACCTCTGTATATATTGGTCAGTATGCCAGTTTGATTGTCTCTAATCAGCTGTCCGTCAGTGGTCACGCACCTTGGTTATAAGCTATTATTATAAATACTAACTGATGATGGTACACGTACTCTGCATGGGCATGGTACATTTGTTGCGCATTCGAGGGAATTAAATGTGCGTGTTCATGTACATGTATGTCCATATATATATATGGAAGAAATGGGATGGCATGTTTATATGGATTCAAACTTAATGGACAATTAGTTCAATAATCTAAATCTGAGTGCGCTGTGGACATATACACAGGGACGGGTCTAGAGGGCTTGATTTGGAGGTATGGGACTGTTCATCTTTGGAATTTCCAACTGCACCATACCTTGAATCTCACCAAACTCACAAGTTCGCGTAAATCCATGTACGCACCACGTTGGCAACTTGGGATCTAATCTAACTTTCCACTCACAGTAATCCTCTAGACGGCCCCGTATTGAGCGATTTCCTTTAGATCTGAACCTGTGTCTAAACCTGGAAATTGCCCAATCATAACATGTTTAGTGGTCTGACGTCAAGCAGCTTGAACCCAGATTTGATTCAGTTAAATTAAATTAGATTGCTGTTTAACTGACAACGGGGGCGGGACCAAGACATAATATTATCGACCGACCATGGTTATGGCCAGGTGTTAGAAAATGTTTTAATCTGAACCCTGAAAATTGCACAATCCTAGCATCCAGCCTTAAGATTTCCAATTGTTGGTCATTTTCCAAACTTGACACACCTCTAAGGTTGGATCATTTCGAACTGATGGCCATTTCAGTCCAACAATTTGGCCAAAAAATAAGCAAATGTTGCC
Organism: Siphonodentalium dalli; assembly: GCA_032622095.1. Taxonomy (NCBI): domain Eukaryota; kingdom Metazoa; phylum Mollusca; class Scaphopoda; order Gadilida; family Siphonodentaliidae; genus Siphonodentalium; species Siphonodentalium dalli. Next base: position 130,913,699 of record CP136069.1, read on the forward strand.
TAAAGAAATCACCAATAGCAAATTGTTGAAAATAAAACTACGAGAACAATTTCAACGTATTGCTGATGTCAAATTTCCAACTAATGCCGTGTCAGGTATGAAATTTCCAGCTTTTGAATATTTTGATTAAAGTTAGGATGAGACACCTCCATCGCCACGGCCCTACATACATGGACATGGTGAACGCCCAAGTAAAATGAAAAACATATTTTATTGTATTTTATTGTATAATAACGGAAAATGTGTCACATTTGATTCGCGATGTTGAAACTTATATACATGTATATAATATAAAATCCAATCCGAATGATTAGACACCAATTTGTAGATGTATGCGACGAAAAGATCTCGAAACTGACAATGACCATGCTTTTGGTGCGACACTCACTTCACAGGCTGTCTATGAACTCAAACAAACCATTAACAATGTTGTTTAAATATCTTTAAAATTACCAATAGCAATACCTGAAAGTTTGAGTTGGATATTAATAATTTCGGTATTTTCATTTCTAAAAAGTTTCATTTCACTATACTGCCCAACCATATCTCTAACAGGAAGCGGCTAGATGTTTACAGGTGTACAGCAATATCATATTGCAGTTCAGTGAGAACTAAAACGAAAACTATTAACAAGTAAAGGAGACACATGAATGTATGCGTATCTTCGCCGGTGATGTGTAAACACTCTGCCTAACCTTCGCCGGTTTTTGGGTTCGCCGGGTAACGGCTTCACCGGCTATGTGTAAACGTCACCTCATGTATCTCCTCCTCACCGGGAGACATTTTTGTGGACATATTATGTTATTGGTTGTACCGTCCATCTGTCCATCCATTAACTTTTGGTTTCCAGATACGTCTGTCCATAGAGCTTTCCGATGAATGGCAACAAGCCATATTTCCAACTAAATCCTGAAAAGTTACCCATAATTCTGCTGTGGTTAAGGAGTGGATTATTTAGAGCATTACTGTAACTTTAGTAAGCCTGAACTGAATGGAATGAAATTTGGTATGTGAGTTTACTAGCCCAAAATACAAATTAATTTATATTTTAGGTGTTCAAAAGTAAGGATTCCCTTGTTATTGGCTATTACGTACATGATGGTTACCTGGAATGTCATCCTTCGTGTGTTCGTGCTGTCAAAGAGGCCAAGGCCATTTTGGAAAGATGCGGACATAAGGTTAGTGCACATCTGATATAAACATAAACTAGTCTTACTGAAGTGAGCCTATTATAGATGATCTATCTCTTCCCAGCAAGTGTTATATAGATTCACCCCTGGTCAAGTGGTCCTGCTAATGTTCTATGATGCTGGTGGCTCTTCTGAATTGATATAATGCTGTGAAGAAAAAGTACCTTTATTGACCCCCGACATTCCGTTGGAGGACAATAGTAATGACCCTCGTCTATCCATCCATCCTTTGGTACGTTGTCCGAGCCTGTATTCTGTCATTTTCAGGTCAATATTTTTTAAACTTGGCAGTAAGTTGGCACATATATCAACCAGCATGGGAACCTGTGCAGCTGCGATTTTCTGACTAATTTTGGTGGAGTTACTACATCCTGGGACTCATCTTTTGTCTGAGCCTGTATTCTGTCATTTTCCAGTCAATCCTTTTTAAACTTGGCACAGATATAAACCAGCATGGAAACCTGCCCACCTGCAATTTTGAGTCTGGTCGGAGTCATTTTGGGAGAGTGTTTGCCCTTTTTTGACATATAATCGTATATCCTGGGACTCATCTTTTGTCCGAGCCTGTATTCAGTCATTTTCCAGTAAATTTTTTTAAAACTGGCACAGGTGTCAACCAGCATTGGACCCTGCACACTTGCGATTTTGTATCCAGTCGGATTGATTTTGGTGTGTTATATTGTCCTTTATCTACCATTTCCTACGAAATTCCCTGATACAATTGGTGATAACGAATTGGCAATAAAAACATCTGTATCGTTACCGCAGTTGAGATAACAAGGTACTCGTGATGTCGTTGATTGGTTCGAAATTATGAATGAACTGACATCACATCAATCGCGTGAAAAATCAAAACGACATTCCAACGTATATTCTTGCATACTATAAACAAATAGTTCCAAGGTTTTAACATTATTTGATAGCCTACCATCATGGGTATTATGGTATAAATCACAAAGTAACTAATATGTATTTGTTCAGTATTATAAGTGTAAGAGATTGTGTTCATTGAATACAATTTCCGTTAACTTGCAGGCTGTGAGAATTTAGCAAGTGAGCTAATCTCGTGACACAGATACCTTTGCAGGTTGGGAGAATTTACTCAACAAAGCTAATAGTCGGACACAAATTCAACAGTTTTGGCAGAAACTCCTAAAATGTAATTTGTGGATTCTGTCACACCAATGGTAGATAAATGTGTTATATACACAATGTATTTTTAATGATTCATGTATCGCGACTCGGCTAGTTTTCGAAAACTAGCCGAGTCGCATTACATGAATCAATACAAATACATTGTGTATATAACACATATTTCTCGACATAGAATCATACATCCTTGGAATGCATCTTTTGTATTCTGTATTCGTCATTTTTTTGTATTCGTCATTTTTAAAAACTTGGCACAGATGTCAATCAGCATGGGATCCTGCGCACCTGTGATTTTGAGTTCAGTCGGAGTCATTTTGGTGGAGTTATTGACCCTTTCTCGACACATTGAAGATGTGCAAAATATTTAGTGAATATGCACTTTGTATCATATTGGTGTAATCAATTCCTCCTACATTTTTTTGTATAAATCCTTCAAACCTGCCACCTTCGTCGGGGGACATTTTGGTCAGCGACCTTTTATTTTTTCTAAAGTTGTCATTTTCGCGGTGATTGGATAATCTGAACATATCCAAGAAAAGCCACTATGTGTTCAAACATTCAAAAACATATATATTGTGAAATAATTTTAAACTGGTTGTATTCGTTGTTGCAAATCGACTATATAAATCAAGATGACCATTCCTATCATAGTGCAAACACCAGCTAGCACAGCCATTATTAAAGTTTTCAAAAGTATATATCTTCTTGAATGTTTCATACAGACATTGGCTTTTTTCTCAAATTGCTTGGATTAGCCAAACACGGTGAAAATGACAACCTTAGAGCAAATAACGGTACTTTTTATACGCCCTTTTGAAGAAGAAAAACATAGTATTATGTAAATGGGTTGTCCATCCGTCGTCCGTCCGCTTTTGGTTTCCGGATGATAACTTTAGATTGAATTGAGTGAACTGAACCAAATTTGGTATGTTAGTTTACCACACTAAAATACAGACCAAGTTCGAATATGGGTTTCGTCCCCATGATTTTGACTGAGTTATGTATGTCCCTTTTTGTCCGCCGACCCAACGGGTTCGGAGGACTATTATAATCAGCACGTCTAACTTTAGTTAGAGTGAACAAAATTAAATTAAATTTGGTATGTGGGTTTACTAGCAGAAAAGACAGGTCAAGTTCGAATTCTGGTTCCGTCCGCCAAGTTTCACCAGAGTTATGCCCCTTTTTTTTTACTTAGAAAACCTCTGAAAGTTGGTTTCCGGATGATAACTTTAGTAGAATTAATCGGATTCAAACCATATTTGGTATATTACTTTCTCCCAGCAAAACACAGGTCAAGTTCGAACTTGGGTTCTGCCCAACCATTTTTGGCAGAGTTATGCCCCTTTTTCGACATAGAAAACTCTGTTTTTCTTCTGTTTTTTGGTTTCCGGATGATAACTTGATTTTGGATTGTTTATATGCAAAACCCGTTTTTTTATGGATTACTTATATCAAAATACAGCTCAATTTCGAATTTCGGTTTAATCCGATAATTTTTGCGAGAGTTATGGCCTTTTTTTTCCGCCGACCCGACATATAAAACCCCAAAAGTTGGTGTCAGGATGATAACTTTTGTAAAGTTAATCAGATTTAAACCAAATATGGTATGTGTCTTTCTCCCAGCAAAACACAGGTCAAGTTCGAATTCGGGTTCCGCCGGCCAATTTTCACCAGAGTTATGTCCATTTTTGACTTAGAATTTTTGCCAATTTGAGGTTTCCGGATGATAACTTTAGTGTACTGAATGAAATTAAATTTGGTATGTAGGTTTACTAGCACTAAAGACAGGTTTTTATGCGCAAACAACGGTCGTATCAAGCGTACGCTTAGAGGCGGACATGAGGTCTACCGACCTTTTATTTGTCCGCCGACCCAACGGGTTCGGAGGACTATTATAATCAGCCCGTGCGTCCGTGCGTCCATGTGTTCGTGAGTCCGAGGTTTCCGGATGATAACTTTAGTTAGAGTGAACCAAATTAAATTAAATTTGGTGTGTGGGATTACTAGCAGAAAAGACAGGTCAAGTTCGAATTCTGGTTCCGTCCGCCAATTTTCACCAGAGTTATGCCCCTTTTTCGACTTAGAAATTTACCGTCTGTTAACATTTTTGGATTATTTGATCTGAACCAAAGTTGGTATGTGTATTTCCCAGCTAAAGATACAGGCCAAGTTCGAATATGAGTTCCGTCCAATTATTTTTACATGAGTTACGGCCCTTTTTGTCCGCCGACCCAACGGGTTCGGAGGACTATTATAATCCGCCTGTGTGTGCGTGCGTCCGTGTTTACTAATGACTACTTATGTGGCTAAGATTGTGTAAAATGGATATTTATGTGCATAACTTCCGTTGCGTGGCTAGCCACGTAACAGCTTTCAGATGGACGTTCTAAAATGATCTATTTGGCCTAATCAGCTTATTTAATTTTGTAGTCACTCAAAATTTGGAAGAAAAAAAGTCCATCGATTTAGACATCCATGACCCGTCAATAGGAGATGTCGGACACTGACAAGACATTTATGTGGCTAGCCACCCAATCACGGACCTGTCAGTTTCTCCTATTCCACTGTCCCAGTTGCTGTGAGCAAGTTTTTGAGTTTTAATCAGCTTCTTCTGCTATAATTCCAACATGTTATGAATCCATAATCTGGAGTTTTATCACTATCTACTACTTGATAGCCACTTAAAATTTTATGGCTACTTGAGAAGCCACATAAAAACTAAAGCCACATTACCATTTCTAGCCACATAGGTCGAAGCCACATATCTACCCATTTGTTGGTACGTCCGTCCGTCCGTCCGTCCGAAGTTTCCGGATGATAACTTTAGTTAGAGTTAACCAAATTAAATTAAATTTGGTATGTGGGTTTAATAGCAGAAAAGACAGGTCAAGTTCGAATTCTGGTTCCGTCCGGTAATTTTCACCAGAGTTATGCCCCTTTTTCGACTTAGAATTTTACCGTCTGTTAACATTTTTGTTTCCGACCGATAACTCCAGTTTGGATTATTTGATCTGAACCAAAGTTGGTATGTGTATGTCCCAGCTAAAGATACAGGCGAAGTGCGAATATGAGTTCTGTCCAATTATTTTTACATGAGTTACGGCCCTTTTTCGACTTAGAATTTGACCGTCTGTTAACATTTTTGGTTCCGACCGATAACTCCAGTTTGGATCATTTGATCTGAACCAAAGTTGGTATGTGTCTTTCTCCCAGCAAAACACAGGTCAAGTTCGAATTCGGGTTCCGCCCGCCAATTTTCACCAGAGTTATGTCCCTTTTTGGCTTAGAATTTTTGCCAATTTGATGTTTCCGGATGATAACTTTAGTAAATGTGTACTGAATGAAATTAAATTTGGTATGTAGGTTTACTAGCACTAAAGACAGGTTTTTATGCGCAAACAATGGTCGTATCAAGACGACGCTTAGAGGCGGACATGAGGTCTACCGACCTTTTATTTGACTTAGATTTTACCTCATTTACGGTTTCCGGATGATAACTTTAGATTGAATCAAGTGAACTGAACGAAATTTGGTATATTAGTTTACCACCCCAAAATACAGATCAAATTCGAATATGGGTTTCGTCCGCATTATTTTGACTGAGTTATGTCCCTTTTTGTCCGCCGACCCAACGGGTTCAGAGGACTATTATAATCAGCACGTCCGTGCGTGCATCCGTGCATGCGTCCGAGGTTTCCGGATGATAACTTTAGTTAGAGTGAACCAATTAAATTAAATTTGGTATGTGGGTTTACTAGCAGAAAAGACAGGTAAAGTTCGAAATTTCATATAGAGACACGTTCCACACTGAACTATGTGGTAGGTATTCGCTTTGCGTGTATGTCTCGAGTCAAAACGTATGGGAGAACCTTGCCTTAGCGGTTATCATATAAATTGGTACTAAATTTCTTCGGTACGAAATTACAACTTCCGGTTATACAGGAAGTTGTGAACCGGAAGTTGTAATATGTAACCGGAAGCAACCTTTTATCTCTTGGCCACGTGATCTCACCTATAAATTGGAATTCACAGGTAAGATCTGTCTTTTTCTCCTTTACGCTGTTTACGATCGGACGTACAGGGAACTTTGTCTTAATTACAACCTTACTTTTTAAAAATTAAATCACTTACAAGACGCTCATGTCTTGTCTTGCTTGCGGTCGCGCAAAAATGGATTTCGACGGCCACACACCTTGTGTGTTGTGTGCGGGTTGCTCGTCGACCATCCGCTGCCACTCTTGTAGGAGTTGGGTGAGGGCACGTTGGTCGATGATACAAAACATTGAGCAATCCGCACCAGTCTTCAGCTCTGGCAGGACCAGTTCTGGCCCCCCCGGTCCTGCTACGGCGGTACGAACCAGTGGTAGGCCGGGTGCTGCAATAGATGGTTCGGTCAACCAATCATCTCGGGCGGACGCCCCGGCACCCGCGCCTTTGGAGGCTGTTCTGGGTGGGGAAGAGTCAATGTCACGTGACGCACAGCGCGCACCAGCCAACAGGCCTTTTCACTCTTCCCCATGGTGCAGTGGCCCCAATCTCCAAGAGATGGGGTCCAGTCGATCCCCTGGAATTGTAATACCTCGTAAAGAGGATGCATCCGGGCCTGCTCCTCCGCCGTCATGGGATCATAGTAGTATGCCTTCGGCATTTATGCCAGCCTGGTCGGGACCACCTGCATTTGGGGGATACGGTGGGGGGGGCTTCCTCTGGTCAAATGGCTCCTCCCAATTTCTATCCTCCACCCGTTTGGCCTTGGGGCGCAGCATATCCTCCCTGGGCACCTAATTTTGCGTCAGGTTTTCCGGGGGCAATTGGGTGGGGAATAGCACATTAAATCCTAATGCGAGAGAATTCGTTCCTCGATCGAGCCATTCCCAGAGTAGGCCTCCCTCTAGTACCGTATCCCAACTGGATGCTGGGGGTCCTGCTGCTAGCGTCGAGCATGACATACTTTCTCTGCATCCCATGGCGTCGGAAGGCTTTGTTGACGATGAGGAAGAATCTCAGTCCGACAATGGCTCCAACGAGGAACCACTGTCGGAAGGGGATTCTGACATTCAGACGGAACGTCCTTTTGCGGACACGGTTGGTCTCTTGTATAAACTTCTTCCTCGGGATAAGTGTCCACTTCCAAAAAGTGTCGTAAAACCTCGCATATCTTCCAGCGTCGATAACATGCTTGGTGGGAAACAGAGTGAGAAGGTAGAACCACGTTCCCTTCCTCAATCACCTCTTGTTGAAAGTACATTCAATCACTTCAACACGTTATTGCACGACGAGGTTCACACTAAGCATTTGAACTTCGACAAAGGTTGCCTTCAGCTTCCATTTCCTGTTAAGCCCACAACACAAGGGTATGTACGGTCTAATTACAATTCTGATGGGGCTCCTATTCTCTTGGATACTCACACTAGGCTTGATTTAGACGCCGAAGCTATTGGTGCAACAATGCCGACCTCATTCAGGATGGGGACGCAGCCACTTTTGTCGTTACAGCACCTCAGTCGACATATTATTCGTATACTTTCTCTGGCTGATTTGTCATCATCAGCGATTTTCATGGGTGCTCATCCCGATCGCATATCTGATATTAAGGACATTGCTAAAGTGTTATCCAGGTCTGTTGCACATGCAATGTCCACCGCCGTCCTAATCAATCATAATATTGAAGTGATTCGGCGGGGAGCTGCTCTACAAACTAGCAAAGTTTTGAGGCCTCACCATTCAGATTGGTTACTAAGGCAACCATTAGGTGGACCGTCACTGTTCAATAATCAAGTCGCTGCGGTTCGTGAAACTTTGGCATCCGAAGCTCAGTATCGTGGCACTCGTCATGCCACCCAGGCTGCCGACTCCTTCAGCAGGAAACGTACATATCCTGATCGTTCTAATACGCAGGCGAAGAAAGTACGTCTTTCGACCCAGCCAGTACGCAACCAGGGTTTTGCGCAAAACCTGCCATTCCCGGTGCGCTCTCAGTCGGTTCCACCGTCGGTCGGTACACGTCAACATCAGTTACTTGCAAATGCACAACAGATGGTAGATAATGCCAGATCAGGGAATTCTGAGCATCAGACACCCAGATCTAATCGCCGACGTACGGGTTCTTACGACAAGACACGAGCCAAACGCTCTCGTCGTCGTTTTTGACAAAATACATCCACAGCCTGCAAGTATACCGGTGGGGGGGAGACTCTCGTGTCACACAGAGGCATGGCAGCCTCTGTTCACCAACAATCCCTGGCTGGAAAATGTCATTTCACGAGGCCTCTTTCTAGTGTTCGACTCCCCTCCTCCAGTTACGACACATCCCGTGCACACTCCCATTCCTCAAGACCCGGTTCGGGCACGAGTGCTGCACGAGGCAATACTTGCTCTAGTCCACAATCAGGCTGTGGAGGTAGTGGACAACGTGGCCACTCCAGGTTTCTACTCCCGAATTTTCACTGTCTCCAAGAAGAACGGGAAATTCAGACCAGTTATCGACCTGTCATCTCTGAACAAGTTTCTCAGTCCTCCTCGTTTTTCGATGGATACTCCAGCGACCGTGCGGGCTGCTACACGCCCTCATTCATTCGGGGTCAGTGTCGACCTACAGGACGCTTACACCCATCTTTTGATACAGAGCGTGTCTCGTCGGTACCTTCGTTTCTCATACCAAGGTATTGTCTATCAGTATCGCACAGTCCCATTCGGACTCAACCTGAGCCCATGGGCATTCTGCCGCACTATGGAGTCTGTCCTCGCTTTCTTTCGACGAACTGCACGATCAGTGGTCATGGGGTACTTGGACGATCTTTATCTGAACCACACAGACCCCTCAGTTCTAGCCGGAGACTTAGACGACCTTCTCAGTCTCTTGTCACAGCTCGGCTTCCTAATAAATCAGGAAAAGTCCAGTCTGATTCCCTCGCAGGACTTCGCACATCTGGGTATGCATTTCCAAACTCATCTGAATCTGGTTTCGCTTCCTCTGCCCAGGGCCTCGACTATTCAAGTGCAGGCCAGTTGGACTCTCCAGCAGGAGACCATCTCCGCACGCAGTTTCATGCGGCTTCTGGGACTAGCCAATGCTGCATGCCAATTAATTCCACTCGGTCAGGCTCGATTACGACCCCTACAACTGTATCTTCTATCTCAGTGGAATCCGGCTTACGATCCTATGGAGATGCTGATCTCAGTTGTCGACTCAATAACTTGTCACATTCTTCAGTGGACAGAAATGGAATGGCTAATGCAAGGAGTTCCCTTGAATTATCCTCCCCCAGTCATGACGATAACGACAGATTCCAGTCTACAGGGCTGGGGTGCTGTATTACTACCATCGCACCACACTGTTTCGGGCCAATGGCCCCTATCCATGCTGAACTCGCACATCAATGTGAAGGAATTGCTTGCTGTTCTTCTAGCACTTCAACATTGGCACCACATCTTGACATCTCTCAACGTTCTGATCCTATCCGACAATTCAACTGTGGTCAGTTACATAAAACGACAGGGCGGGACACACTCACCTCAGTTGTGTGCCATGACCCTAATGATCCTGGACTGGTGTCAGAATCGCAACATACATCTTTCCATTCGTCATATACCAGGATCTTTGAATGTCATAGCGGACGCTCTCTCTCGAAAAGGTACAGTTCTTGCCACGGAATGGTCTCTCAATCCCCAGATTTTCTCGAAGATCTGCTCTCTTTGGGGCCGGCCGGAGGTGGACTTGTTCGCTACCCGTTTTAATGCCCAACTTCCAAAGTTCGTTTCTCCGTGTCCAGATCCCAGGGCCTCAGCAGTGGATGCGATGTGCCTATCATGGGACCACAAGTTCGTATATGCCTTCCCTCCGTCGGCTCTGGTGCCTCGGGTCTTACAAAAGATCACGTCGTCCAATTGCAAAATGATCCTCATATGTCCTCTGGACCCAGTTCGATCATGGACCACCATGTTAAGACCTCTGTTACAATCACCTCCACTTCGGCTTCCTCCGAATGCAGATCTGCTGGGGCAAGGCAATCCTCTGGTTCTGCACCAATTTCCCGCCAGCCTCCGCCTTCATGCATGTCTTTTGTGCGGTCCTGCCTACAAAGGCGGGGATTTTCCCGAGCAGTCGTGGACAGCATTACTCACTCGAGGCGCCCATCCACTATGAAGGTATACCAGTCTCGCTGGAATATTTACACCGCTTGGTGCATTTCCAAGGACATTGATTTTGCCAAACCATCACGACGAACATTTGCCGATTTTCTACAACACCTGTTTGAACACAAACAGCTGTCCCCAATTACAATCAAGGGATATCGCTCAATGTTATCGCGTACTTTTCGACACGCAGGTATTAAATGGATAGGAACCTGCCATGTTCTATCTGATTTAATGGCTAGTTTTTCTCTGTCTCGACCTAGAAGTCGTTCCCTTTCTCCTCAATGGAATTTAGGATGGGTGCTAACATTCCTTGGCGGTAACCTCTTCGAACCTCTGAACTTGTGTTCTTACACCAATCTCACACTAAAGACTGTATTCCTTGTAGCCTTCGCCTCCGCTAGGCGGGTTAGTGAGATTCATGCACTGTCAGTGTCTGAGGGATGTTTGCGCATATCCAATAATGCTGCTGAACTTCTTCCACATCCTGGATTTCTTGCCAAAAATCAACTGCCTCACCAATATCCCGCTGTCAATCGTATTCCAGCCTTACCTCCGTCTGCCGATCAACACCTTTGCCCTGTCAGGGCTCTCAAGATATTCTTACGAAGATCAAAAACAAGGCGGCAAGGACAGACAAGGTTATTCTTACCACTCACCACCCGGTTTAAGGACATCTCTGCTCGGGCCATTTCACGTTGGATTAAACGAACCATCGTTATGGCATACGAATATATTGCACCCCACCATCGACAACTCCTGCATATTAGAGCTCATGAAGTTCGGGCAGTGGCTTCGTCATGGGCTTACCGGAACTCTGTAGCATTACGGGACATCATGTCGGCCGCTTATTGGTCACAACCCTCTACTTTTGCAAAATTCTACCTTCGGGACCTACAAACGCATTCCAATTCCATCTATCGTTTGGGTCCCTTGGTCGCGGCTCAACAGATCATTCACAATTAGTTTCTTTTAGTCTCGTGGCCACCTCCTAGGCTTGCATTCTACCACATAGTTCAGTGTGGAACGTGTCTCTATATGAAATATACTATTTTAATAAATATAATAGATATTTCGTATAGCAGACACTTACACACTGAACGCATAGGGCCCTCCCAGCCCACCCCGCACACTCACTCACTCATCGTCCTCAGAGAAAACGAGAAAAAGACAGATCTTACCTGTGAATTCCAATTTATAGGTGAGATCACGTGGCCAAGAGATAAAAGGTTGCTTCCGGTTACATATTACAACTTCCGGTTCACAACTTCCTGTATAACCGGAAGTTGTAATTTCGTACCGAAGAAATTTAGTACCAATTTATATGATAACCGCTAAGGCAAGGTTCTCCCATACGTTTTGACTCGAGACATACACGCAAAGCGAATACCTACCACATAGTTCAGTGTGTAAGTGTCTGCTATACGAAATATCTATTATATTTATTAAAATAGTATTTCTGGGTCCGTCCGTCAATTTTCACCAGAGTTATGCCCCTTTTTAGCTCAACTTTACTTTGTAAAGTTTGAGCTATTGCCATGGCTTGGTATCCGTCGTGCGTGTGTGTGTGTGTGTGCGTGATTCGTCAACAATTTCCTTTAGCACGGGCTACAGTTCGTATCTTTGGTCCGAATATTATGAAATTTGTCATGGATGTTGACATTGACATGTAGATGGGAACGAGTCATTTTGGGGTCATTCGGAAAAAAAACGTGGCCATCTTGGATTTCAAAATTCAATCCATTAGCACGGGCTACAGGCCGTACTGTTCATCTTATTGTCATGAAATTTGTCATGAATGTTAACAATGACATGTAGATGGGAACGAGTCATTTTGGGGTCATTCGGCCAAAAAACATGGCCGCCGGCAGCCATCTTAGATTTTACTCTTTGCATGACTAAATCCTTTGACACGGGCTACAGGTCGTACCTTTGGTCGGATCATCATAAAATTTGTCATGGATGTTAACAATGACATGTAGATGGGAAACGAGTCATTTTTGGGTCATTCGGCCAAAAAATATGACCGCCAGCAGCCATCTTGGATTTTACTCTTTGTATGACTAAATCCTTTAGCACGGGCTACAGGTCGTACCTTTAGTCTGATCATCATGAAATTTGTCATGGCTGTTGAAATTGGAATGTAGATGGGAACGAGTCATCTTGGGGTCATTAAAAAAAAAAACATGGCCGCCAGCAGCCATCTTGGATTTCAAAATTCAATCCATTAGCACGGGCTACAGGTCGTACTGTTCATCTGATCATCATGAAATTTGTCATGGATGTTAATATTGACATGTAGAGAACGAGTCATTTTGGGGTCATTAGTACAAAAAACATGGCCGCCAGCGGCCATCTTTGATTTCAAAATTTAATCCATTAGCACGGGCCACAGGTCATACTCTTCGCCTGATCATCATGAAATTTGTCATGGATGTTAATTTTGACATGTAGATGGGAACGAGTAATTTTGGGGTCATTCGGCCAAAAAACATGGCCGCCAGCAGCCATCTTGGATTTTACTCTTTGTATGACTAAATTCTTTAGCCTGGGCTACAGGTCGTACCTTTAGTCTGATCATCATAAAATTTGTCATGGCTGTTGAAATTGGAATATAGATGGGAACGAGTCATTTTGGGGTCATTAAAAAAAAAAACATGGCCGCCAGCAGCCATCTTGGATTTCAAAATTCAATCCATTAGCACGGGCTACAGGTCGTACTGTTCATCTGATCATCATGAAATTTGTCATGGATGTTAATATTGACATGTAGATGGGAACAAGTAATTTTGGGGTCATTCGGCCAAAAAACATGGCTGCCAGCAGCCATCTTGGATTTTACTCTTTGTATGACTAAATCCTTTAGCACGGACTACAGGTCGTACCTTGAGTCTGATCATCATGAAATTTTTCATGCTGTTGAAATTGGAATGTAGATGGGAACGAGTCATTTTGGGGTCATTCGGACGAAAAACATGGCCACCAGCGGCCATCTTTGATTTCAAAATTCAATCCATTAGCACGGGCTACAGGTCGTACTGTTCGTCTGATTATCATGAAATTTGTCATGCATGTTAATTTTAACATGTAGATGGGAACGAGTAATTTTGGGGTCATTCGGCCAAAAAACATGGCCGCCAGCAGCCATCTTGGATTTTACTCTTTGTATGACTAAATTATTTAGCACGGGCTACAGGTCTTACCTTTAGTCTGATCATCATAAAATTTGTCATGGTTGTTAACAATGACATGTAGATGGGAACAAGTCATTTTGGGGTCATTCGGCCAAAAAACATGGCCGCCAGCAGCCATCTTGGATTTTACTCTTTGTATGACTAAATCCTTTAGCACGGACTACAGGTCGTACCTTGAGTCTGATCATCATGAAATTTTTCATGCTGTTGAAATTGGAATGTAGATGGGAACGAATCATTTTGGGGTCATTCGGACGAAAAACATGGCCACCAGCGGCCATCTTTGATTTCAAAATTAAATCCATTAGCACGGGCTACAGGCCGTACTGTTCATATTATTGTCATGAAATTTGTCATGAATGTTAACAATGACATGTAGATGGGAACGAGTCATTTTGGGGTCATTCGGCCAAAAAACATGGCCGCCGGCAGCCATCTTAGATTTTACTCTTTGCATGACTAAATCCTTTGACACGGGCTACAGGTCGTACCTTTGGTCGGATCATCATAAAATTTGTCATGGATGTTAACAATGACATGTAGATGGGAAACGAGTCATTTTTGGGTCATTCGGCCAAAAAATATGACCGCCAGCAGCCATCTTGGATTTTACTCTTTGTATGACTAAATCCTTTAGCACGGGCTACAGGTCGTACCTTTAGTCTGATCATCATGAAATTTGTCATGGCTGTTGAAATTGGAATGTAGATGGGAACGAGTCATTTTGGGGTCATTAAAAAAAAAACATGGCCGCCAGCAGCCATCTTGGATTTCAAAATTCAATCCATTAGCACGGGCTACAGGTCGTACTGTTCATCTGATCATCATGAAATTTGTCATGGATGTTAATATTGACATGTAGATGGGAACGAGTCATTTTGGGGTCATTAGTACAAAAAACATGGCCGCCAGCGGCCATCTTTGATTTCAAATTTTAATCCATTAGCACGGGCCACAGGTCATACTCTTCGCCTGATCATCATGAAATTTGTCATGGATGTTAATTTTGACATGTAGATGGGAACGAGTAATTTTGGGGTCATTCGGCCAGAAAACATGGCCGCCAGCAGCCATCTTGGATTTTACTCTTTGTATGACTAAATTCTTTAGCACGGGCTACAGGTCGTACCTTTAGTCTGATCATCATAAAATTTGTCATGGCTGTTGAAATTGGAATATAGATGGGAACGAGTCATTTTGGGGTCATTAAAAAAAAAAACATGGCCGCCAGCAGCCATCTTGGATTTCAAAATTCAATCCATTAGCACGGGCTACAGGTCGTACTGTTCATCTGATCATCATGAAATTTGTCATGGATGTTAATATTGACATGTAGATGGGAACAAGTAATTTTGGGGTCATTCGGCCAAAAAACATGGCCGCCAGCAGCCATCTTGGATTTTACTCTTTGCATGACTAAATCCTTTGGCATGGGCTGCAGGTCATACCTTTGGTCGGATCATTATGAAATTTGTCTTGACTTTTGACATAGACATTTTGGGGTTAACCGGCATTAAAACATGGCTGCCAGTTGCCATCTTGGATTCAACTCTTTGCATGACTAAAGCTATCAAATGTTTTTGAATTGTTGGAAAACATAGCCGCCAGCAACCATCTTAGATTTTACTTTTATATACATGTATATATATATCTCTTCATGTTGATAAACTAGTATTAGACATTCAACTTTCCACATTCCTAATCACTCCATCGACAGTAACACATTAAATTATTCCCTTTCCAAGTTGAGCTACAGTGTCATTGACACTTTCATTTTACTTAAAATTGCGCAAACAACGGTCGTATCAAGCCAACGCTTAGAGGCGGACATGAGGTCTACCGACCTTTTATTCGACTTAGATTTTACCGGATATGCAGTTTCCAGATTATTGTGTTTTATTTTTGTTTTTATTTCGTCTTAAGTCAAAGATTTCAAACAAATGAAGTAAACCTTGCCCCACTCTACTCCAGAAATGGGCGTATTATGCCACACCCGACGGCTCTTGTTCATAACTGCGTTAGTTTTCCCTACCAGCATCATAGCAATTCAGCAGGACTCCCAACACCATAGCACATTAGCAGGACCACTGGACCAGGGATGAGGACACAACTATGCGGATCCTAGCCAAGGAAAACATTCAGGCATAGGCAATTTTTTAGCCTAGGCACAATGCAGTAATAACTCTATTCCTTTATCCTTTTTCCTTTATTTGGTTGGTAACTTTTCTGATGTTTATTTGGCAGGTTGTGGAAGTATCTCCTCCTGATGTTGCCAAGATATTTGCAGAAGGTTTTCTCAGGGCTTTAGCTGGGGATCGTTACACTAAGTTCATGGACCTACTGTAAGTCATTCGGAAAATGATGGATATTTAATATAGATATCTGCACTAAGCTTGTGTGCCGCTTTCCAAATTTTCCAATGGCAAATTTGTTTTAATTTGGCAAGTTTGTTTTAATTTGGCAAATAAAAAACTAATTTGGCAAAAAAAATTGGCAAGCGGTTTTTAATTATGTGATGTGAACGATCCAGTCAGAAAACATTATTAAAGGCAGATTATCTGTTATGGGTGCCAACTTATTGGGTGCCAACTTACAGACAGTACAAAGGGAACCCAATCACACCTCTATCAACCTAGCAGTCAGAGACTGATGATAAATATATAACTTGGGAATCTGCCCCTCAATTAAATTTGGCAAAGAATTTTGGAATTTTGCTAAAAAAATTCATTTGATAAAATTTTTATCCAGCTCCAACACTGCCTGCATGTTACTGGGCTGAGCATGTTAGCATGAGGCCTCGAGTGTTATCATTTCATTATCGCAAGATTGCCATCAATAGACACAACCACACAGGTGAGAATGAGGTGAATATTATCACATGAGTTTGTTGTGGGCCAATATTATCATGAGAGACGTTAGGCTCGAGTTGTAACTTGTGGCATAACAAACAAGTGCGATAAAGTTTACCTCCTTCGCACTCCTGTACCATTCTGTGTTAACCTTTTGAACGCGACTGGCAGCAAAAGCAGCCAGCCAGAAAACGTTCATATACCCGACTGGCCGCTTTTTTGCGGCCAGAAGCATCCACTGACATCATAAACCTGTGTAGCATCTTTATATATGTTATAACCTTTGGTATATCCACTTATATATATTTAAATGATCCACAGGAACTTCAACAGTGCCATGGGTGCATGTGTCTGGGTTTATTGCTGACTAGTTGGGGTAGGAAAATGTGCGCATGCGCAAAGTGAAGAATTCGACAAACGTACATTATTTGAAGCGATTCACGTAACACTCTACATTGCTGCGTGGTTCGCAGGATTGTAGAATGACACCATTTCAATCACTCTGCTGGGTTAAAATTATTCTTGTATACATAATCAGTGTTCTGGCATATGTGAGGAAGGCACAGTCACTAATTTGACTCGATTTGAAACAATGGTAAATGTATGTGTTCTTGCGTAATGATACAATCACATCAAGGACCCCCACAGTTTATCAATTTGCATTATACAGTTGCACGTTTAGACATTGCACCAGAGTAGTCCTGAGGAAAGGGACTGCATGGTCACACTACCATCTAGCCCCATCTACTTGCATATGCGCATTACAAACCTGGTTCAAATCATGTATTGTTGAGCAATTCTGTAAAGTTTAAGGCATGTGGCACCATTTTAACATGACCATCACCATGTCCCTTGGAGATGTCTAAAATGGGACATAATGCCATTGAGTGCACAGGGAAATGGTGCTATTCGATCACTTGGGTACATGCTTAGCAACCATCGATACCATTAAATACAAGTTAGGTTCACTCTTCTGACCAGATATATCTCAAATTTCACAGCAGGGTATTGACAGCATAGAAAACATACTTTCTTATCGCGGAATTACGATGCTATAAGCTATAATTGCATATTACTTTCAAATCCGGGTAGTTGCCCAGAAACCATTACCAGGGAGTGATCGTGTGGAAAAGTAAACAAATCTTTAAAATACTCAGTGGTCCATGGGAAGATACCTATAAAGTTTCAGACATGTGACACCACTTGAACATAAACAACACCATATGCCTAAATACTGCATACAAAAAGTCAAAATACCACTGGGAGCCCAGTGTCAGGGTGTCGATCATTGAGGGGAGCCAGGGTTCAAAGGGTTAACCCTTTACCCAACAAAGCGGCCAAAACCGCCCAAATAAAGCTTCAACAGCCTATAATATCTTCGGTCTGTCTCAATAACACCATACAAATATGGATATCATTGGAACCGGTTCATTGACCACATTGTGATGGTTACAGTTATGCCCTGTGCCAATGCATTCTCTTATATATGCGAGTCGACCATAGGTCGCCTCGCATATATAAGAGAATGCATTGGCCTAAAAAAAAATCTTTTTTAACATTTTTATAATATTTTTCTACATTCTTTGACAATTTTATCATTTTTAATATGTGTTAAGCCAATGCATTCTCTTATATATGCGAGGCGACCTATGGTCGACTCGCATATATAAGAGAATGCATTGGCACAGGACCATTCTGTAGGGTTCAAAGGGTTAATTACACACCAGCAGTCAATATTCTTTATTATTATCCATCCCTATACTAACACTATATCCGATTAGGCAAAAGTAGTCACATGATAATCCGGGAAAAGTCATACTGGACATTTTATCACAAGATATTGCTATCTTCCGTTTTTTATGCTACTCCAGTCTGTGTGGTAATTTCAACCAATGCACTAGAGCGATCCAGATGGCATGTAAATGACGTCATATAGAATTCCTAACCGGCACTACAACAATAATTGAACCCTGTTTTGTGTTGACTGGATGGCAAACTAGCTATAGAACGGTTTACAAAACAGAGTCATGAAGTTGAGGCTATCAAGTTCAGACTGAGTCCATTATAACTTTTATAAAAGTTATCTGGACTCCGGGTGACATCAAAAAGTAATTCTAATCAAAGCGCAGTAACTCTATTGGCAAGTGAATCCGTGAAACATACAGAGATGGATAATAAAAATACATTGTTGTGTTGGCGCTGCGCATCTTGTCCAATATGACTTTTCACCACAACCTGGACTCTTACAAGAAAAAAAATATACTGTACACAATATTGTATAATAACTTTATAGCATCAACTACATAATTCTGTTTTTTAATCCGTACTATAACTAGTTAGCCATCGAGTCAACACAAAACAGGGTTCAATTATTGTTGTAGTGCTGACAGTGGTGCTGGTTAGGATTTCTACATGACGTCATTTACATCATTTACAGCCATCTAGATAGCTCTAGTGCATTTGGTTGAAATTACCACACAGGCTGAAGTAGCATAATAAAACGGAAGATGGCAATATCTGTGTCATAAAATGTTGGTCTGCAATGCACATGTGTTGTTCTTCATTCATTATCTGATTTTATCGAAACTTTTTTTCAAGTTTGTTCTTATTTTGTTATGCATTATGATTATTTAGCTTCAAATTTTCCAGTTGTATTGTGAGTCAAAAGTCATTTACTTCGTACAAATGTATGTCTCCAACACCTTCCCATTCCACACATTTGGTTTGGAAATTATGGAGTGGTTTCAAATGTGGGATCGGATTAGTTTTCTCTAGCGGGTGATTAATATAGAATAAATTGTAACTATTGAAGAATCAGCGATTGATTGTTTGAAGCCTCAAAACCCCAAAAAGTATCATGTTGAAAAGGAATCTAATCAGTCCTTGATATAAAGCCTCCTGACGTTTTAAATTATATATAGCATTTCTTTGAGTCGGCAGCATGCATTGATTTTGTAAAATTCAAAATATCTAGAATTGTACCACAAAACGATGTTCATATATCCATGGGAACACAGGCCACTAACCAATCAGGTTGAGCCTTGTATGAAGGTTTAGGCAAGGTCGTATTACAAGATAGGTTAGATATCTTTAACCCTTTGAGTGCCAGGGACCGATCTCATCGGCCCTAAACCTACAAAATAAGTCTGTTAAAGAATATAAGAATAAATGATTAAAATTGTAAAAAATTGTAAAAACAAAACTAAACAAAAAAATGGTTAGGCCAATGCATTCTCTTATATATGCGAGGCGACCTATGGTCGACTCACATATATAAGAGAATACATTGGCACAGGGTATATGGGTTGATACAAAAATCGACCTGGCACTGAAAGGGTTCAAACTGGCAGCTAAATGAGTTCTCAGAATACTTTTTAGATGAAACAGAAGTTGCCAAATATATTTTCCTTTGACAAAACATTTGGCAAAAGTAAATTTCAGTATTTTATGCATCCCTTACTTTTTAGCTACTTCAGCAATATGATAATTTAAGGCCATTAACCATTTCAGTGCCATGTCTGATTTTTGTATCAACCCATATATTTCCTTGATCATTTTTCAAATTTATTGATTATAATAATGTGATACATTGATGGAAAGAGCTCTTTCCATCAATGTATCACATTATTATAATCAATAAATTTGAAAAAATGATCAAGGAAATATGGGTTGATACAAAAATTGGTCTTGGCACTGAAAGGGTTAAAATAAAATATCTATGTTCTCAGCCAATTAGATCTCAATTTTGAGATGAGGGAGGGAGGTTAATATTTTTTTTTTTCTCAAAAATCTGGAAAACATGCTCCAGAAGCAAACAAAAATTAAATCCAATATTTCTAACAGAAAATATTGAAAAAAATGTTTGACGAATATTTTGTTTTTAATTTCGGACCAAAAAAAGATACCTGAGAACACAGAATTTTTATTTATGTGGCCCAAAGGTCCACATAATGTTGGATCCCCAGTTTGTCTTATCCAAACCATCAATCCACAAACTGCTTTACAAATACTCATTGTACATCCTCACCAGATCCTACAGCTTTATATTATGATGTGCTTTGCCACTAATATTTACTATTGAGTCTGTAGACTATTAATCCCCATTTTTATACGCCCTTTTGTCGAGCACTGAAAGGGTTAAAATATATTTTATATGAAAATATATTTTATATGAATCCTTCTGCATTTGTATTTTTGTTCTTTTTTTCTGACTGTAGTCTGCTAATTTATCCTGAACACCCTTCCAAATGAATATTGGTCTATTCCAATGTAATTTTTTTTTAACTGATGGGGGGAAAATCAGTCTCTAATATCCTTATTTCAGATATGATGCCTGCATTGCATAATTATATAAGACGGCGGGAATGTATTTGTGCCGCAAAACTGATGCAGTCTTCCGTAGATTTTAAAAAGAGTACTAATCATAAAGGTGGTTCAAGCATCTCGCCAAATATATATACAGCCAATCATAAGCGTTTCCTTGTGAAAATTTTCTGCTGCTGTCACAATTTATCATTTCCGGACCAAGAACGCGTCGAAAAGAAACGTAATAGCGAGAACAAGGCTATGAAACAGTCTAGCCGTCTGTCCGTCCGTTAACATTTTTGGTTTCCGATCGATAACTCCAGTTTGGTTTATTTGATCGGAACCAAAGTTCGTATGTGTATTTCCCAGCTAAAGATACAGGCCAAGTTCGAATATGGGTTCCGTCCAATTATTTTTACATGAGTTACGGCCCTTTTTCGACTTAGAATTTGACTGTCTGTTAACATTTTTGGTTTCCGACTGATAACTCCAGTTTGGAATATTTGATCTGAACCAAAGTTGGTATGTGTATTTCCCAGCTAAAAATACAGGACAAGTTCAAATATGGGTTCTGTCCAATTATTTTTACATGAGTTACGGCTCTTTTTCGACTTAGAATTTGACCAATTTCATAACATTTCGGTTTCCGACCGATAACTCCAGTTTTGATTATTTGATCTGAACCAAAGCTGGTATGTGTATTTCCCAGCTAAAACTACAGGCCAAGTTCGAATATGGGTTCTGTCTAATTATTTTCACATGAGTTACGCCCATTTTTCGACTTAGAATTTGACCTCATTTTTGGCATTGAAATTAGGGGTATATCAGATTTTCTTCAAATGTTAGCTCCAATTATTATTTAATTTGCGGTAGTACAATTCGAAATGGCTAAAGGGTGTATTTTGCCATGCCCTAGCGATGGATGCTCTTGTTTCACCTTGGAACAGTTAATATTTTGAGTATTTATACTATGTGCCATTATTGGTGAATCTGCTTCCTTCCTTTACAGGAAAGATGATGAAATTGATCCAACATTGAGTAAGCTAGTTCGAAGCAACCTCTTGCCGAGAGTAGTCAAGACACTTATCTTAGGTGCTATCAAGATATTCGGTGTAGGTATATTATAGACAAATCATAGCGAATATTGATTTAAAGTCCCATTGTAGTTTGAATTCTGACATAATGCCAGGTGGCTACAAAAAACATGTCACAGGACCATGATTTGAAAAGCCTGTTTTGACACTTATTTGAGCCGAATTTTGTCAAGTTTTGCCTATATTTGACATCACAATGAGTGCAGTATAGCTGTTTAGTCTCAACACAGGACAAATAATGCACGTATCTATTTTCAAGAAATAACTCTTCGATTAAATTTATACAGTTATAACAGAAAAGTTTTAAGACAAATTCTATAACATGCACAGTGTTCGCGCTGGACCGAAAAATCTTTTGACCAAAAGTTTAACCAAATGAAGATTCTACTGTCTAAATTAAAAAAACTTTGGCCAAATTAAATCCTCATTCTCTGGGCGGTTCACAATTGAAATTAAAACGAAATTCGCAAACATGAAAGTAACATTCTATACAAATATAATCACATAAATCCACTTAATCAAGTGCAATAACTCTCTGTTGCTGACACTATGGTCGCCAACTAATAAAGGAACGAGCTGTGTTCGTTGTCATCGCTATTTTCGCCAAGATAAAAAAAAATGTTGAATATCTATTGTATTGAAACCTTTTATGATGTGAAGCCAGGTTGTTATTAGCAGACTGGAGGTAGTTTATGACACATTACGTGCCATTGATTTAAGTACTGATTGCTGGTACATCCAATTATAGGACAATGCATTTGCGTATTTTATCTTACAGACTGGCTAATCAACAAACAATTACATAACCAGTGTACGGATTAAGTGCTTTGACGATTAGTTTTTTTAATATTTGAAATGGCTGGTTAAATGTTGGAGCTTACCTTGTCCCTTTGTACAGCCATCACAATTAAATCAACTCTCCAATTAGCTTTTGAATTGGCTTTCTGTCTCATTTGGGGTATGAAATTTTTATTGGCAAATTTCGAAAAAAAAATGGCTTGGCCATTGACAGCGCAAACACTGCATAGTTATTTATTATAATTTAATCCCAGTATTGGTCAACAATGATGTCTTTGGAAAATCACCTTTCAATCACCCATCCATTTGCAGACGATCTTCATTTTCATTGGTTGGTCAATATATACACAGAACGACACGATGTGTAAATGGGTTTGTCGATGGCACGAGTGCTGTCGTGGAAGGATAAATCGAGAGGCGCTTCCGCGACAGCACGAGTGCCATATCGACAAACCCATTTACACATTGTGTCGTTCTGTGTTTATTACGCGCTTCGTGTCCTAGAATCCGTGCATTAAAAATACAGGCTTAGAAAGTTTATAAGGCACATAGAGGGCATTAAAATACAGGCTTAGAAGGTTTATTAGGCACATAGAGGGCATAGTTTTGTCATGTGTGATGATACTTTTATTTTATAGTTCCAGTTTCATGGTTGAGGCGAACATCATGTACGTCATTTTATGTTAACAAGATGCGTATGGAACTAATAAAATGACAGTCAATTCTTTTACATTGTTCCGTAAAGTGACAGCTAGTGATCAAATTATATTCCGATAAAAATGCCAGTCCAGTTCTATAATCAGAACTTGATAATTTTTTGTATATTTGCAGGATCCAACGATGGCAAATATCTTAGCTGGGACCGCATTGGCCAATAAGTAAGAATGCTTAATGGATTCTATAAAAGAATGCTTAACGGATTCTATATAGAGGATCTACAATGAGTCCCCAGTTTATAGCGGAATTTTCAAAACAAGTCCAGTAAATTTCGTCTAGACCGAGCCTTCGTCAAGGTCCAGACCTAATTTACTGGACAAGTTTTTGTAAATTCCGCTAGAAACAGGGGACTCATTGTAGATTCTATTTATTACATGGTATGTAAAACTAACATCTGCTTTTTTAAGGCCTGCGATGATGTTTCACGTAACTATGCATTGTTTGCCCGCTTAAAGAAATAGTCCCAGATAAATAAAGACTCGTTGACGTATTTAATTGTGGATATTAATGAAATAACTTTTCAAACTCTTCATTCATTAGAGTTTGTTGGAAAAATATTGGAAGCCATAGTATTTTGAAAAGTAGTGTATGGAATGTAAACAGACGACAAACTGGAGGTCAAAGGTCACATGGCACTATTTCCTGCTATGCAATGAACTATTCATATCACAATATATAGAATGGGTCTATTGAATACTTAACGGAATCTACTGCCCAAGAAATAACTTTTGTTTATCTGGCCTATCAAGTCCAAGTAATTTTATAAAGAATTTTGAAAAAAATCTGGAATTCAATAGTATAGGCGATATTTTGGTGATGTCATAAGTTACGTGTCAAAACATCAACAAACCAGCTGGTAGGCAGAAAGATGGAATCGCAGTGCCTTCTCATAGAAGATATGATCGCGTGTTTGATAATCAAAATGAATAAAAACCAAAGCAAAACGGTAAAAACAAAATCAGGATATAGTTGTTGTGTTATTGGATGTTCCAATAGACTCGAACATGTTCAGAATAAGATATGATTTGGTTAGCAAATATATGATACGCGGAAATATTGTTATCGATGTACGGTAAATAAGAAATTATATATGTAAATTATTATATATAGAGCTGGCTTTGTTTATTTTATTTATTTTTTCGTTTGTAAATTTGGTCGCTACTATAGTTATTCGTCTAGAAAATCTTTGTGTTCTACTCCCGTTTCTCAATAGCAAAGGGTGCCAAGACATTCAACCGAGGGCAAATGGGTGCGGCAGTGCATGTTTTCCTGCCCATGCATGGCATAATTTAGATTCTTCGGTGAAGCATAAATGAGACAAAAGCTAACAACGAATCAGTCAAATATCTTAGTAACAAATATTTTCTTCATAGAGTTAGAATAGTGTATGAATTGAGAAACTGAGCAAATGTTCCCTTTACTCAACTTGCTGTTCAATCAAATAAGTTATTAGAATATACGACTAGTATTATAAATTTCACCTTTGAAACCAATAAACAAATGTACTTGCCACAAAAAGACTTACCTAGTAATTTGATTAAGTATGGAACAATAAAGAGCATTCATCGTTAGTATATTTCGATATCGATGGGAAAATTATCTCAATTTTTTTGAAAATAATTGGAAATATTACTGACTGTCATTTTGTCCCCAGAGTATAGTAGATATATAGGCCTACGTAGATTGGCAATTAGTTTTTTTTCTACCGACATATCTTATATCTCCTTTGAAATTACATATACAGATTTTGGAAGTTCAAATGGTACGAGGTGAATTAAACTAGGCCTCAAACGAAAAAAAAAAATGGCATACTTGCCGGTCATGCATGAGCCATGTCATTTATTTGGCTCATTTTCAATATCAATCAATCATCTACGTAACCGAACAATACACGCAGTGAAAGCTAAACAAAATTATATTCGGCGTTGCGCGAATTAATGATAACTTTAAATGCTTATAGATGAAAAATTCGACGATGTGCATGGGCACAATTACCACAAACACAAAGTTCTGAATACGCAAAATTGATGATGCTCGGAAAGCCTCGATTCATATATATATTGGATTATCCGAGCAAATTTACCAAATACAAAACAATAACAATTTTACCACAGTAATATTATTACGTGTCAGGCAATCCTCCAAATTGTCACTATAAATCGTAAGTTATGATCATATCCGCGTCATTTTTTTTTTTTTTTTTTTACAAATAATGTCAATGTAAGAAATTTACAATAAATATTTCACATATAATATGAAAGTATAGTATATTTTGTGAGAAGGCATTGTGTGTTGTGTGCTATTCTATACACAGCTGGCCGTTGTTTTTATTGCTTGTGCCTACCAGCTGCAAACACACGTGGTCGCTGTGACGTCATTGTTTGTATACAAATAATATCGCCTATAGCTAATGTGAAAGTATTTATAGTCACCCTTTTAATCTTTTAGTGATGACAAAATGTTCTAAGCAGGTATTGTAATTGTAATGGTTCAAATGACATTCATATTTTCCATTCTAGAGTTTTTTGTTTATTTGGAAATAGCGGTTATCTGTCTGTCCGGGCATTTATCTCAGCCATGGGTTATCAGATCTGAACAAAATTGGTATGGTGGTTTGCTATCATGACTGTTTTAAAAAGGGGAGAAAGATGACGTTATTCATGTTTCTATTGTAGAGTTATCCTTCTTTGTCCCCCAAAATTTTCTGAGGACTATTGTAATCAGCCACATCTGTCTGTCCGTGTGCCTGTTCCATTCCTTGACTGGACGTCAACTCCAGTTCAAATTATCCGATCGAAACAAAACTTGGATAACCATCACATTATTGATGTCAAGTTTGATTTTGAAATTTGAAATTAGAAACGAATGGTGTCCATATGTCTGGGCGTTCATCCGTCTGAAACATTTGTTGTCCAGATGATAACTTGAATAGAATTCATCAGAATTTGATGAAATTTGGTATGTAGCCATCATATGAGAAAGTACCGATCAAGTCCGAATTTGGAACCGGTCCAAACATTTCTGGGGGCGATTCCTCTCATTACGCTCGGCTACAACGAGTAATGAAATTACAATGGGCAATGAATGGAATGATCGACCTTAAATTCAGCGTAAATACTCCGAGTACGCTGGCTACACCGACAACCGTGGTGGTGTAATTTCGAGAGTATTGTAATGTGACGTCACTTTCCGCGAAAAGATCGGTTGTCAACTGAGAAAGCACATGGAAAATATTTATGTAATGCATTAAATGAATTTAATTTTTAATAATTTGTCATAAATATGTAATATATAATTCAGAAATATATGATTCAATTGAATGACAGTTAAAATTATTTATCCAAAGCTTTAGATACTAAGGGTCAAGGTTGTTCTAAAATTCGGTATTTTGCTTCTTCGATAAAAGTCAAAATCTCGTTAGTTTCATTGTGCATATCAGATATTTTTGCTCATTTACTTAAGTCTTCGTCTGTTCGACACGCCCAGTGTGAGTTTTGTAAAATTTCCTGAATAAAAACTTATGTTTTGTTTGCAGTTTTTAGATTACTCCGGTTTGCTATATTTAGATTACTCCGGTCACTTAAAATCATTCCATTCATTTTTGCCCAGGGTAATTTACCCATTGTAGCCCAGCGTAATGAAAGGAATCGTCCCCTGGAAGTGTTCTGCTCCTTTTCGACTTGAATTTCAAATTTGCTGCTTATTTTGTATGTGGGTTAATAACATGACAATACAGGTCAAGGTCGAATTTGGGTTTAGTCCGACCATTTCTGACAGAGTTATGCCCCTTTTTGTCCTCCGAAAAAAAAAATTCGGGGGACTATTAAAATAGCCGGTGTCCGTCCGTCCGTCCGTGCATTCGGAAATGGTTTCCGGATGATAACTTTAGTTTCGGTTATTAGATCAAAAGCAAATTTCATAGGTGAGTTTATCAGACCAAAATAAAGATATGGGTTTGCTCCGCCCATTTTTAGCTCAACTTTACTTTGTAAAGTTTGAGCTATTGCCATGGCTTTGTCGTCCGTCGTCCGTGTGTGCGTGTGTGCGTGTGCGCGTGTGTGCGTGTGTGCGTGTGTACGTGTGTACGTAACGCGTCAACAATAGAGGCTACAGGTCGTACCTTTGATCGGATCATTATGAAATTTGTCATAGCTGTTGACATCAACATTTGTACCGGAATGATTCATTTTGGGGTCATACGGAAAAAAAACATGGCCGCCAGCGGCCATCTTAGATTTCAGAACTCAATCCATTAGCACGGGCTACAGGCCGTACTGTTCGTCTGATCGTCATGAAATTTGTCATGGATGTTAATATTGACATGTAGATGGGAACGAGTCATTTTGGGGTCATTCGGCCAAAAAACATGGCCGCCAGCAGCCATCTTCGATTTTACTCTTTGCATGACTAAATCCTTTAGCACGGGCTACAGGTCGTACCTTTAGTCAGATCGTCATAAAATTTGTCATGGATGTTAACAATGACATGTAGATGGGAACGAGTCATTTTTGGGTTATTCGGGCAAAAAACATGGCCGCCAGCAGCCATCTTGGATTTTACTCTTTGTATGACTAAATCCTTTAGCACGGGCTACAGGTCGTACTTTTAGTCTGATAATCATGAAATTTATCATGGCTGTTGAAATTGGAATGTAGATGGGAACGAGTCATTTTGGGGTCATTCGGACAAAAAACATGGACGCCAGTGGCCATCTTTGTTTTCAAAATTCAATCCATTAGCACGGGCCACAGGTCGCACAGTTCGTCTGATCGTCATGAAATTTGTCATGGATGTTAATATTAACATGTAGATGGGAACGAGTAATTTTGGGGTCATTCGGCCCAAAAACATGGCCGCCAGCAGCCATCTTGGATTTTACTCTTTGTATGACTAAATCCTTTAGCACGGGCTACAGGTCGTACCTTTAGTCTGATCATCATCAAATTTGTCATGGATGTTAACAATGACATGTAGATTGGAACGAGTCAGTTTGGGGTCAATCGACCAAAAAACATGGCCGCCAGCAGCCGTCATGGATTTTACTCTTTGCATGACTAAATCCTTTAGCACGGGCTACAGGTCCTAATTTTAGTCTGATCATCATAAAATTTGTCAAGAATGTTAATAATCACATGTAGATGGGAACGAGTCATTTTGGGGTCATTCGGCCAAAAAACATGGCCGTCAGCAGCCATCTTGGATTTTACTCTTTGTATGACTAAATCCTTTAGCACGGGCTACAGGTTGTACCTTTAGTCTGATCATTATAAAATTTGTCATGGCTGTTGATATTGGAATGTAGATGGGAACGAGTCATTTTGGGGTCATTCGGACAAAAAACATGGCCACCAGCGGCCATCTTGGATTTCAAAATTTAATCCATTAGCACGGGCCACAGGTCGTACTGATTGTCTGATCATCATGAAATTTGTCATGGATGTTAACAATGACATGTAGATGGGAACAAGTAATTTTGGGGTCAATCGGCCAAGAAAGATGGCCGCCAACAGCCATCTTGGATTTTACTCTTTGTATGACTAAATCCTTTAGCACGGGCTACAGGTCGTACCTTTAGTCTGATCATCATAAAATTTTTCATGGCTGTTGAAATTGGAATGTAAATGGGAACGAGTCATTTTGGGGTCATTCGGACAAAAAACATGGCCGCCAGCGGCCATCTTGGATTTCAAAATTTAATCCATTAGCACGGGCCACAGGTCGTACTATTCGTCTGATCATCATGAAATTTGTCCTGGATGTTAATGTTGATATGTAGATGGGAACGAGTAATTTTGGGGTCATTCGGCCAAAAAACATGGCCGCCAGCAGCCATCTTCGATTTTACTCTTTGCATGACTAAATCCTTTAGCACGGGCTACAGGTCGTACCTTTGGTCTGATCATCATCAAATTTGTCATGGATGTTAACAATGACATGTAGATTGGAACGAGTCAGTTTGGGGTCAATCGGCCAAAAAACATGGTCGCCAGCAGCCATCTTGGATTTTACTCTTTGTATGACTAAATCCTTTAGCACGGGCTACAGGTTGTATCTTTAGTCTGATCATCATAAAATTTTTCATGAATGTTAATAATGACATGTAGATGGGAACGAGTCATTTTGGGGTCATTCGGCCAAGAAAGATGGCCGCCAGCAGCCATCTTGGATTTTACTCTTTGTATGACTAAATCCTTTAGCACGGGCTACAGGTCGTACCTTTAGTCTGATCATCATAAAAATTTTCATGGCTGTTGATATTGGAATGTAGATGGGAACGAGTCATTTTGGGGTCGTTCGGACAAAAAACATGGCCACCAGCGGCCATCTTGGATTTCAAAATTTAATCCATTAGCACGGGCCACAGGTCGTACTGATTGTCTGATCATCATGAAATTTGTCATGGATGATAATATTTACATGTAGATGGGAACGAGTAATTTTGGGGTCATTCGGCCAAAAAACATGGCCACCAGCAGCCATCTTAGATTTTACTCTTTGTATGACTAAATTCTTTATCACGGGCTGCAGGTCGTACCTTTAGTCTGATCATCATAAAATTTTTCATGAATGTTAATAATGACATGTAGATGGGAACGAGTCATTTTGGGGTCATTCGGCCAAGAAAGATGGCCGCCAGCAGCCATCTTGGATTTTACTCTTTGTATGACTAAATCCTTTAGCACGGGCTACAGGTCGTACCTTTAGTCTGATCATCATAAAATTTTTCATGGCTGTTGAAATTGGAATGTAAATGGGAACGAGTCATTTTGGGGTCGTTCGGACAAAAAACATGGCCACCAGCGGCCATCTTGGATTTCAAAATTTAATCCATTAGCACGGGCCACAGGTCGTACTATTCGTCTGATCATCATGAAATTTGTCCTGGATGTTAATGTTGATATTTAGATGGGAACGAGTAATTTTGGGGTCATTCGGCCAAAAAACATGGCCGCCAGCAGCCATCTTCGATTTTACTCTTTGCATGACTAAATCCTTTAGCACGGGCTACAAGTCGTACCTTTGGTCTGATCATCATCAAATTTGTCCTGGATGTTAATAATGACATGTAGATGGGAACGAGTCATTTTGGGGTCATTCGGCCAAGAAAGATGGCCACCAGCAGCCATCTTGGATTTTACTCTTTGTATGACTAAATCCTTTAGCACGGGCTACAGGTCGTACCTTTAGTCTGATCATCATAAAATTTTTCA
Organism: Siphonodentalium dalli; assembly: GCA_032622095.1. Lineage (NCBI taxonomy): Eukaryota > Metazoa > Mollusca > Scaphopoda > Gadilida > Siphonodentaliidae > Siphonodentalium > Siphonodentalium dalli. The sequence continues at coordinate 130,944,345 of CP136069.1, forward strand.
TGGCTGTTGAAATTGGAATGTAAATGGGAACGAGTCATTTTGGGGTCATTCGGACAAAAAACATGGCCGCCAGCGGCCATCTTGGTTTTCAAAATTTAATCCATTAGCACGGGCCACAGGTCGTACTATTCGTCTGATCATCATGAAATTTGTCCTGGATGTTAATGTTGATATGTAGATGGGAACGAGTAATTTTGGGGTCATTCGGCCAAAAAACATGGCCGCCAGCAGCCATCTTCGATTTTACTCTTTGCATGACTAAATCCTTTAGCACGGGCTACAGGTCGTACCTTTGGTCTGATCATCATCAAATTTGTCATGGATGTTAACAATGACATGTAGATTGGAACGAGTCAGTTTGGGGTCAATCGGCCAAAAAACATGGTCGCCAGCAGCCATCTTGGATTTTACTCTTTGTATGACTAAATCCTTTAGCACGGGCTACAGGTTGTATCTTTAGTCTGATCATCATAAAATTTTTCATGAATGTTAATGACATGTAGATGGGAACGAGTCATTTTGGGGTCATTCGGCCAAGAAAGATGGCCGCCAGCAGCCATCTTGGATTTTACTCTTTGTATGACTAAATCCTTTAGCACGGGCTACAGGTCGTACCTTTAGTCTGATCATCATAAAATTTTTCATGGCTGTTGAAATTGGAATGTAAATGGGAACGAGTCATTTTGGGGTCATTCGGACAAAAAACATGGACGCCAGCGGCCATCTTGGATTTCAAAATTTAATCCATTAGCACGGGCCACAGGTCGTACTATTCGTCTGATCATCATGAAATTTGTCCTGGATGTTAATGTTGATATGTAGATGGGAACGAGTAATTTTGGGGTCATTTGGCGAAAAAACGTGGCCGCCAGCAGCCATCTTGGATTTTACTCTTTGTATGACTAAATTCTTTAGCACGGGCTACAGTTCGTACCTTTAGTCTGATCATCATAAAATTTGTCATGGATGTTAACAATGACATGTAGATTGGAACGAGTCATTTTGGGGTCAATCGGCCAAAAAACATGGCTGCCAGCAGCCATCTTGGATTTTACTCTTTGTATGACTAAATTCTTTAGCATGGGCTACAGGTCGTACCTTTAGTCTCATCGTCATATAATTTGTCATTGATGTTAACGATGACATGTAGATGGGAACGACTCATTTTGGGGTCATTCGGCCGAAAACATGGCCGCCAGCAGCCATCTTGGATTTTACTTTTCTCTTCATGTCTATAAACTAGTATCAGACATTCAACTTTCCACATTCCTAATCGCTCCATTGACTGTAATATATTAAATTATTCCCTTTCCAAGTTGAGCTACAGTGTCATTGACACTTTCATTGCAAGAGTTATGGCCCTTTTTTGACTTGGAAAACCCCTGAAAATTGGTTTCCGGATGATAACTTTAGTAGAGTTAATCGGATTCAAACCAAATTTGTATATTACTTTTTCCCAGCAAAACACAGGTCAAGTTCGAACTTGGGTTCTGCCCGACCATTTTTGGCAGAGTTATGCCCCTTTTTCGACATAGAAAATTCAATTTTCTTCTTTTTTTTGGTTTCCGGATGATAACTTGATTTTGGATTGTTTATATGCAAAACCCGTTTTTTTGTGGATTACTTATATCAAAATACAGCTCAAGTTCGAATTTCGGTTTAATCCGATAATTTTTGCGAGAGTTATGGCCCTTTTTTGTCCGCCGACCGGGAAATATAAAACCCCAAAAGTTGGTGTCCGGATGATAACTTTAGTAGAGTTAATCAGATTTAAATCAAATATGGTATGTCTCTTTCTCCCAGCAAAACACAGGTCAAGTTCAAATTCGGGTTCCGCCCGCCAATTTTCACCAGAGTTATGTCCCTTTTTTACTTAGAATATTTGCCAATTTGAGGTTTCCGGATGAAAACTTTAGTAAATGTGTACTGAATGAAATTAAATTTGGTATATGTAGGTTTACTAGCACAAAAGACAGATCAAGTTCGACGAATTTGAGTTTGAACCGATGATTTTGCTCAGAGTTATGGGCTTTTCGACTTAGAAAATTCAATTTTTCTTGTAATTTACTTCATTTTGTGCCAATTTGAGGTTATATTTTGACTTTAAGAGTTTTTTTAAGATTTGGTTATTTGTATGCATGACAGTAATGAGACAATGCACAAGTGTCTTATCCATATAGTATACTTCTACAAAGCCTCTGCTCCAAATGAAGCCACCGGTTCGGGGGACACTGTGGCCGAGCGGCCTTTTATTCTACTTACAATTTGCAGATTATTTTGTTATCCGATGTTAACTTGAATAGTATTCAACAGAATTTGTTGAAATTGGTATATTGCTATCATTTGAGAAAGTCCCGATGAAGTGTGAATTTGGATCCGGTCTGACAATTTCTGGTGGAGTTATGCCCCTTTTTGACTTAGAATTTGTTGATTATTTACCGATAGTTTTCAAATTTAGTGCATGGGTTAATTACATGAAAATACAGGTCAAGTTCGAATTTGGGTTTGGTCCGACCATTTTTGACAGATTTATGCCCCCTTTTCAACTTGTTTCTAAAAAAGCCACTTGTCAAATAAAACCACCATATCCTGACGACGTGTGGCCAAACTGCCATTTATTTGTTCTTTATTGTCCCCCGAAAAATTTAATTTCGGGGAAGTATTGTAATCAGCTCCATCCGTCTGTACGTCCGTCCGGAGTTATAACTCCAGTAATGATCATCTGATTTGATTGAAACTTGGTATGTAGGTGTCTCAACAAAGAACACAGGTGCTCTGCAATTCTGGGTTTGATTCGATGTTCTTTTATGGAGTTATTTCCATTTTTTAAATTTTTTTTTTAGTTAGAAAATTTCTCACTTTTTCGGTTTCCGGATGATATCTCAAGTTTGGATCCTTAATTGCAAATACCGTTTTTATGTGGATCAATCATATCAAGATACAGGTTGAGTTCGAATTTGAGTTTGATCCGATGATTTTTCCTAGAGTTATGGACTTTTTTCGACTTAGAAAATTCAATTTTACTTCTTTTTTCTTTGGTTTCCGGATGATAACTCAAGTTTGGACTGTTCAATTGCAAATTCCGTTTTTTTGTGAGTCATTGATATCAAAATAGAGGTCAAGTTCGAATTTGCGTTTGATCCGATGATTTTTCTCAGAGTTATGGGCTTTTCAACTTAGAAAATTCAATATTTCTTCTTTTTTCTTTGGTTTCCGGGTGATAACTCAAGTTTGGATTTTTAATTGGAAATTCTGTTTTTTTGTGGGTCGTTCATATCAAAATACAGAGGTCAAGTTCGAATTTGAGTTTGATCCAATGATTTTTCCCAGAGTTATGGGCCTTTCGACTTTGAAAAACATATTTTTTAATTTTCTGTATGAGGGTACCTTCATGGTGTAATCAACTCCTCCTACAGTTTTGATTATAGATATTTGAAACTTCAGAGTATTGTTACCCACATATTGGAGATGTGCAACATGTATATAGATGACGGAAAAAAAAAAAATTTGACGGAATTATTAACCCTTTCGACTTTTAAAAAAAATAATATTTCTTTAACATCAACTTGCCACGTTGTCGGGGAACACTGTGGTCGGCCGACCTTTTATTCATATTGCTTACCGATATTTCTTCTGATTGCAGCGTTACATCTGAATATTGGGACACTGTTACTAAAATACAGGTAAATTGATCTTATCTTATGTAAGTGACTGCACAATTTTCCATTACAATGGCTAATAATGTTCAAGCCTAATTCTGATATGTACATCTCATATATATTTTGAAGACCTCTGTTTGTCTGTCTGTCTGTATGTATGTTTGTTTGTCATTAATACAAATCTACGATTCTCGACCGATCGGGACGAAACTTGGTACGTGAGTGTAGTTTGACCAGGCGGTCGTCGTTGTCGTATTGGCGAGCCCGTGCGGCGCCCGCTTCGCACATGCTCAGACGAGATCTCGGAAACGGGCAGAGCTATCGACTTGAAATTTGCTATGTGAATGTATCTTGCCCCGGATACGAATTTTATCGGGTCGCCGAGCCCGTGCGGCACCCGCTTCGCGCATGCGCGGACGAGATCTCGGAAACGGGTGGAGCTATCGACTTTAAATTTGCTATGTGAATGTATCTTGCCCCGGATACAAATTTTATCGGGTCGCCGAGTCCGTGCGACGCCAGCTTCGCGCATGCGCAGACCAGATCTCGGAAACGGGTGGAGCTATCGACTTGAAATTTGGTATGTGAATGTATCTTGCCCCGGATACAAATTTTATCGGGTCGCCGAGCCCGTGCGACGCCAGCTTCGCGCATGCGCAGACCAATACGAATATCAATATTATATTATACACATAACTAAACTGAGTGACTTCTCCCTCTTCCTTAATTAGGGAGAAATAGACTGGTTTTTTTTTAATTGAACTCATTGTTTACCGAATTGAATTGGGTCTAATTCGGGACCATTTAGGAACAATTCTCATTATAAGATAAAATGCATCCAATTATATAAATAAATGATTTTGACAAGTTAGTACTACTAATATATATCAAAGTAGCAATGTTACAAATTACAATTCTCTGTCATCAAAGCATACAAATTATTCTGACTGTATTGGTGTTTAGAGGTGCCATGATTATTGATTTTGTTAATCAATAATCGGTCGTCAATATTCAACTATAATCGATTAATCATACATAATATTAATAACATCAATGGAAGTATTCCGTAATATGGCCTATTGGCTGGTTGATGGTTAACTGCTGTCGCTGGTTGTTTGAGGCATCGGCTGATGTAATTTTTATTTTCAAAGACATAGTGCCTCCTTTCTTTGTAGAAATATACGATGTCGCCATAAGTTCAAAGCGGCAGAGCCGCCAATTTGTAGTATATACAACGACCCAAAGAGTAACCATGTCGCATTATCAAATGAACTGCCAATTGTTTGCTGTTAACATATATTAGTAGTACTCATGTCGGAATCTTTTTGAATCGTTGTTAACCCCTCGGTTGTAGATTAAACTGTGTAAAACAAACACGGTATTCAATAATACCTGGCATTTTCCAATGTTGAACTAAACAATGCAGATTAATCGACGACTGAAATGGTAATCGATTATCGGCTTTATCAATGGTTCATCGATTATACGATTAATCGTGGCACCCCCATGGTGTTGTAGACAAAGAGCCACTAATTAATCTGTCTCCTTTATCATTCAACTGACTAACCTATTATCTTATAATCACTGGCTATAAAACACTGACCATCATAAAAATGTGGATTACAATGTCACCATTAATATGCATTGATACAATGACTGCGCATATGACCTCCATGACCCGAGCAGACAAAGAGGATTAACTGTAAGAACAATTTTATCATTACATTTTCTTGTTATGTGCAAAGTGACGTAATCTTTCTTGAGAAACAAACAGCTATTTGTAATCAAATTACTTATTATACCCCCACTCTCTAAGTGAATGGGTTGTGTACTGGATTGACCTTGCTCATCCATCCGGATATCTATCCCTCTGTTAATCCATCCATCCGGGCAGGATATCTCAAACACCAGTTGTCGGATCTGAATGCAATTTGATATGGATGTTCACTACTATGAGGGCATTCAACGGAGTGTTCAAATCAATTTTTTCCATTTTAGAGTTATTCATCTTCATTTATCTGGAAATGTTGTTTTTTTTGTCTGTCCGAGCAGATATCTCCATCACCGGTTAATGAATCTCAATAAAATTTGGTATGGATGTTCACTACTATGAGGGCATTCAATGGGGTGGAGTGTTCAATCATTTTTCCGGATTTCCCCCTTCTAGTTTGTGGTTCCAAATTTGGACTTGATCGGTACTTTCTCATATGATGGCTACATACCAAATTTCATCAAATTCTGATGAATTCTATTCAAGTTATCATCTGGACAACAAATGTTTCAGACGGATGAATGCCCAGACATATGGACACCATTCATTTCTAATTTAAAATTCCAAAATCAAACTTGACATCAATAATGTGATGGTTATCCAAGTTTTGTTTCGATCAGATAATTTGAACTGGAGTTGACGTCCCGTCAAGGAATGGAACAGACACACGGACAGACAGATGTGCCTGATTACAATAGTCACTAGAATTTCACAGCACAAAAACATCACAGATCTCAAAACAACATAAATCGTGAGGTCAATCATATGCAAATTAAACTTATCTGGTATAAGGTTAACATGTAGAAAACCTGCTGAAACTTTTTTGAAAGTCAATATATGATGGTGTTCTGATAAAGCTCCAAATCCAAAAGGCCCATAGTTTGTACCTAACCATTTTTGGATGTAGAAAAATACAGATAGCTTCAATGTGTCAATTCAGTTGTGACATGTGTAGTATTATGATTACTGGATTCCTTAACCCTTTGAGTGCCTAAATAAACCTACAATATAAGTCTGTTAAAGAATATAAGAATAAATTATTAAAATTGTAAAAAATTGTACAAAAAACAAAAATTGTTAGGCCAATGCATTCTCTTATATATGCGAGGCGACCTATGGTCGACTCGCATATATAAGAGAATGCATTGGCACAGGGTATATGGGTTGATACAAAAATTGACCTGGCACTCAAAGGGTTAACTTAAATGTTTCCCTCCCTCAGTCATATCGGGTTTATTATCGAATGGTGCAGCATTAAAGACCATGTGCCAGTGCATTCTCTTATATATGCGAGACTCTAATAGGGAGCTTTGCATATATGAAAGATTGCAATGGCTTACAAGGTCAAGGTAAATATTGTTAGGCTAATGTATTTTCTTATATATGCATGGGGAGACTCACATATATATAAAGAGCATGCATTGGAACATGCTTTCGCAAAATTTCAGGAAGCTCCAGTCATGGAAGGGTTGGTTTAAACATATTTATTTACCAAAATGATATGGTGATGGGATTGGAGGACAAGTGCTAATATATGGAGGGGTTAATATGTCAAGTTAATACAGTGAGTCATTAATCAGGGACCAGCCTAACTAGAGGTTTCAAACTGGGATTAAAATAACACTCCCAAAATCATCCTTGTGATATATCCCCCCCCCCCCCCCCCCCCCCACACACACCACATCTATTTTACAAGAAATTTGTCTTCACAATATCTCTATTCAATTACCTTTTTTGTAGAAATATAAAAGGAGATTTTTGAAGTTTTGGAGAGACAACAAGCTAGATGCTCTGATTTGTCCAGGCTTTGTGTGTCCAGCTATCAGACATAACACATTCTCAAACTTATTTGGTAAGTCATATTATCTGTTTAACCCTTTGAACACTGGCTCCCTGCACAAAGTGGTATATAATATGGCATATATTTTATATAATGTGATCTGTGGTTTGCAATATAACATGGCATATATTTTACATAATATGATCTGGGGGTTGTAATATAACATGGCATATATTTTACATAATGTGATCTGGGGGTTGTAATATAACATGGCATATAATTTACATAATGTGATCTGGGGGTTGTAATATAACATGGCATATATTTTACATAATGTGATCTGGGGTTTGCAATATAATATGGCGTATATTTTACATAATGTGATCTGGGGGTTGCAATATAATATGGCGTATATTTTACATAATGTGATCTGGGGGTTCGAAAATTAAGTGGGCTTTTAATACAGGGACCAGCCTAGAGGTTTAAATGGGAGAAGTCACTTCACTCTGTGAACATTATAGTAAGTAATAACACCATTGTAATACGTAAATATTCTTTAAAAGCCCATTTAATTTTCAAGTGATGGATTGTTTTATTTATATTACCGTGATATATGGTTTTAGTAAAAGTATATGCCATATAATATGATTAAAATACTATAATTCATCACCATTTGAAACATCTGTGTCTCAGAAGGTGCCCATATAGTAATAGAAAATAGCTAAAATCATAAAAACATTTGCCCGCTATGGCTCCCAGAATGCAACAAAATTTAAACTATAGTCTATTTTCAATGGAAGGGGAATAATTCTATGTAAATATATAGAGTTATTCCCCTTCCATTGAAAATAATATACTGTGTGCAGAAACTTGAGCACAGAACACATGTTGGTTTCTCAAATAAAAACAACATGTTCACAGTTTATTGCATCGAATAAGTTGAAAATACATTGTTTTGGAGCTACCTCTTTCAACTGGTAACTAACATGTCATATATTTTATATAATGTGATCTGGGGGTCGCTATATAATATGGCATATATATTGTATAATGTGATCTGGGGGTCCCTATATAATATGGCATATATTTTATATAATGTGATCTGGGGGTCGTTATATAATATGGCATATATTTTATATAATGTTATCTGGGGGTTCAAAAATTAAGTGGGCCTTTGAATATCCTATTGTGACATATTCATACTGGTTTATGACAGAGAAGTCACTTTTCCCTGGGATATGAATAGGGAGAAGTGACACATCTTAGGGAGAATATGTCGCCCTCTAGGCTAGTCCCTGCATTAATAGTATTTTAATATTAATTTGTGATTTATGTAATTCTTAACTCAATACCTCACTATCCAAATCTAATTGCTTGCCATGATTTTTCACAACATCTCTAATAATACATGGAACCTATATACTCACAGGAGGTTTGACGTACTCAACGTTGTATAATTTGCTGGACTATCCTGTTGGTTCACTGCCGGTCACAAAGGTCACAGATGCGGATAATGAGGAACTCAAGAGCTCATATCCAACAAATAGATTCTACGAAAGATCCATTAAAAAAGTAAGTTTTAGGATGATAGGAAGTAAGATTGTTCTGAGACAGCCAAGCCTGAGTTTAGTGTGCCTGTCATTTGCAGAATGAGGTCCCGTGAGGCTGAATTTAGTGACTCTATCCTGTATAGCATGGCCTCATAGAAATAGACTCAGATTGAATAACAGATTTTTAAAATTTATATCTGATCACTCTGAGCATTGATGGGTGGGTTCCTTGACTCAATTCAAATGTTTTTAGCCCGAAGCCAAAGAAATAGTAATTTGCAATCGTTAATTCTGATTATGCATCCAAAATATCTAAATATTGCTTGCAAAATGTGCAACATTTATATGCATGACAGAAAAAAAATCATGTTTAGCAAGAATTATTTCCCTTTCTTTGTCTCATAAAACTTATTTTTACTACAGTTCAATTTGTTTGGTTCTGTAAACTTGAGAAAGCCATCTTTTTTCAGGGGACATGTGACCATTTTTTCCTATATGTTCCATATATACATACATTCTTCCTTTATTTCACTTCACCATTAACTCTTTCAGTGCCAGGGGCCGATCTCATCGGCCCTAATTTACAGTCTGTAAAATCGGCCCTAAAATTTTTTTAATAACTAACTCAAAACTATCACCAAGTATTCATAGTAATAATTTTGATGCCCATGACAAACGTAATATTCCCTGGCACTAAACCTACAAAATAAGTCTGTTAAAGAATATAAGAAAAAATTATTAAAATTGTAAAAAATAATAACAAATGATGAAAAATTGTTAGGCCAATGCATTCTCTTATATATGCGATGCGACCTATGGTCGACTTGCATATATAAGAGAATGCATTGGCACAGGGTATATGGGTTGATACATAAAAGGGTTAATAAACCACTAAAAGCGAAAGTTTTATTTCTCAGGTCCTCACGCATACTGAAACTGACCACATGTATCCATTTTGAAATGCCTGTTTGAAGAAAACCATGGTATTATGTCAGTCCTTCTAACATTTTGGTTTCAACTGATGACTCCAGTTTTAGTCATTTGATCTCAGCCAAAGTTATGTGTATATCTCGACCAAAACGACAGGTCATTTCGAATACAGGATCAGTCTAAAGATTTTTGCATGAGTTATGTCCCGTATTTCGAATTTGAATTTACCCAATTTGTCAGGATTTGATAACATTTTGGATTCTAACTAATAACTCCAGATTGAGTTATTTGTGTGGAGCTAAAGTTGACATGTGTGTTTCTCTGCCAACAGATCGAGTTTGAATATGGGTTCAGTCCTATAATTTTTGCTAGAGTTATAGGCTTAATCTGATCTGATAACAAATATTATGGGCAAACAAACAGACAGCTTTAACAATACCTCAGCGGTACTCTTGCTTGTTGAAATTGTTTGTTTTTGCTTTTATTTGAACAAGCTAATCGTTTGAAGCAACAGACACTGCTGCTGTCAATTGAACAATCATTTCCTGATGCTATCTTCTGTTGGGCATCACCACGGGTAGCTAGGCAAGCATGAGTTTCGTGTGCCTGTCATTTGCAGAATGAGGTCCCCAGAGTGTGAATTTAGTCACGCTATCCTGCATAGTAGGCTGACATCATTAAATTCATCCCCTGGGTACCTCATTCTGCTTAGGACTCATCTTATCTGGAAAGCTTCTTTTTTTATTACCAAATTTCTATAGAAACTTCTTCACTGCTTAGCTGTGGAGTCTTGTGTTTTAACCAGAATTGTGCAAAACCTGGCGGTGTTCTTGTTGAGAAGACGTAATGTAATAATGAAATAAATTTGCCAACATTGATATTGCTGATATTATACTTGATAACTCTCAACTGTCATTTATTTTTTTCTTCAGTCAACGATGGATTCTCAAGGACTACCCATTAATGTACAGTGTGTTGGGCTGCCATTCCAGGAAGAGTTAGTTCTCCGAGTGATGAGGGATATAGAGAATGGGCTGGTATCTAAACGTTAATTGTTGGCAATGAATAGCATGTTTCATTGATTCGGCCAGTGTGAAAGCATACAGAGTATCCAGGGACAAACAATGACAATCAGAACACAACCAAAACTTGAAAATATTTGGGGTATCGTTACATGTTTTATCACAACTTACCGGTTATAGCTACATGTTTTATAACAGCCTATTGCTTCGCATCACCTATTTCCATGTATTCTAATGATTTGAGTGTCTGTCTGTAATAAAGCCACACATGACGGACGACAAGCACTGAGTTTACTCACGGTAGGGAATCATGTGATTTCGAGTTGATGAGTATCACGCATTCAAAATGTCTGATGCACTCGTAAATGCGACCAGAAACGAGGTAAAAGGTAATAAACTAGGATATGACATATTACATAGTATTTTGGCAGCTACGAAGATATGCTATACTATTTTTCAAACAAGCTGATACCTCATTTGTGTCCAAACTCCAGTTCTTCGCTCTAACATTCTGACCAAAGTTGTCAGTCGAAGGATTCTCCTAGATGTATGGACTGATGTATTCCACGAACTACCGACTGACAACTTTTGGTCAGACTATTATAGAAAACTACTGAGTATTTTGAAACAAATAAGGTATCAAGCTATTGTAAAAATATACTGCCATATGCTTGTAGCAGTCAAAATGCTACGTTTTTTGTCTGTTCCTCATATGTGACCCGCCATATCAAATCCAGTCGTAAGTCGGGATATTTTTACCCTGTGCCAATGCATTCTCTTATATATGCGAGTCGACCATAGGTCACCTCGCATATATAAGAGAATGCATTGGCCTAACAATTTTTTATCATTTATTTTTAAATAAATGTTTCTTACAATTTTTAGGACATAAAATAAAAAAACATCCATTACCCTGCAAGGAGCCCCACACATATATAGAAGCATATAGAAGAGTGTCGTCTGCTCATGTTTGTCTGGGGCTCTGTATGGGTGAAATTATAAAATTGTTAAAGAATACAAGAAAAATTTATTAAAATTGTAAAAAAATTGTTAGGCCAACGCATTCTCTTATATATGCGAGGTGACCTATGGTCGACTCGCATATATACGAGAATGCATTGGCACAGGGTAAAAAAATCCCGACTTCCGACTGGATTTGATATGGCGGGTCACATATATTATGTTTTTTATACGTTTGCACTCGCCTCAGCCATTTTGAATGGGTGGTACATGTACTCACCAACCTCGAAACCACGTGATTCCTCACCGTGTTACTGACAAATAGGTGTTCAAACCATGACAAGCTTTTCAGAAGCTTAGAAGTGAATTTCAATTCTCTTCTCTATCTGCATCCCAGCAAACCTGAGTTTAGTGTGCCTGTCATTTGAAGAATGAGGTCCCCAGAGGGTGAATTTAGTGATGCTATCCTGCACAGCATTCTCTTATATATGGGATGCTCGCATATATAAGAAAATGCATTGGCACAAGATCTTTAATGCTGCACCAGCACAGCTCCCATCATAAAAGGGTTAAACTGGGACACAGGTGGAGACGAGAAATAAAAATTGTTAAGCTGCTATCAAGGTTTGTCCCAAGATTTTCTACTAGGACACAATAAATATGAGAAATACAAAATCTCTTCTATAAGCTTCGATAACACTTGTCATGGTTGGTCCCAAGTGTTCCCACTGGGGCACAAGATACAGATGATAAATAAAAATCTCTTCTATAAGCTTCTGTAACGTTTGTCTCAAGTGTTCCCACTGGGACACAGATAAAGATGAGAAATAGAAAGCTCTTCTGTAAGGCCAAAAAAAATAAAGGTTTTGGTTCTCAGGCCCCGCCGCATTGAATAAAAAGGGCTGCATTAGGCCTTTTTATTGCAATGCCTGATGTTATGACAAAAAAACTTACGAAAAAAATAATTTGAATTTTTATTTAATTTTTTTATTTTATAACCATGTCCATAGCAGATATGTGTTGAATATTAGTGTGCATTGAGCTCTAACATGTAATGTGTTAAAAGTGACTTGCAGGCTTACAACATGAAGTAGATGACTACAATTAAGAAAATGATTAGCTGATCCTCATGCTCTTCTTACAATTAGTCATTGTGAACTAACTTACACTAATTGTAACTTTATTCAATTGAAAGGCACATTACTAAATTCAGGATCACATATTGGAATGGAGAGGTATCAGTTTTTAGGCAACAATAACAGTAGTTAATGTTAGGGGGATTATATAATGTTAGGTAATCCCAGTCATACACTGGTAGTACAATGTCATTTTTATGTAAGACTAAATGAGTTTATATGCATAACAGTTCCCTCTACATTTCTGGTTATTACTAGACAGAGGAAGGTATCTTTGTCCATGCTTACTATGCGCAGAAAAAATAAAAATAAAACCCTCCCCCCTCCCTCATTGATTTGAAAAAAAATTGCCCGAGAACCAAAACACTTTTTTTTTTTGGCCTAAGCTTCTGTAACACTTGTCACAGTTTGTCTCAAGTGTTCCCACTGGGACACAGATAAAGATGAGAAATAAAAATCTCTTCCATAAGTTTCTGTCACAGTAGTACAGCGGCCAAACGCCAAAAGTGGTCGGGTACCCCTACCCACGGTAGAACAAGTTAAACCCAACGTTTTTTGAATGAGAAATATATACTATAGACGAAAATGATAGTGAAAAATAACGGAATTGGTGGTGGCTATTCTCAAATCGATGATGAACGATACCCACCAGTGACTTTTCCCAGAAATTAACGATTTTGGTAAAGTGAGCCCTGCGGCTATGTCCTAAGTTATTAGCCCACATTGTAGGCGTTAAAAATGACTACAGCATACCATATCTGTACGTGATATGCAAGAAGTGTTGGTTAATTTTGATTTTCGTGCCATTTGGAGCCGAAATATTTATTTATTTTTGAAAAATCACTCTTTTTCAAAACAATTATATTTTTCGAACATTATCATTCAAACGGATATTGCAATAATATTGAAATATTTAGTCCATATGGTGTAGTAGTTATCTATGAAGCATATGAAGAAAGAAGTTAACAAAAATTTTGAACGGTTTGCGAGATATTGGATTTTAGCTACCCCTCCCCCAAACACGTTTTTGGTCGAAAAGAATACATATTTTTGATAATGACATAACAAACATTTTCGAATTGATCTGAATGGGACCCAATATGAATATTGTACTGAAAGTGTTGTCCAGAGATGCCGTTTAATCGATTACAGATGTGTTCAGGCTTTCAGATCCCCAGTTACAACAACAACAATTATTTTATTGAAAACAGGTAATTTTGCATGCATTAACATCGATGTTAAGTACTAAAACCTTTGTTATAAACAATACGTGACCAACTATATAATTCATATGGCTCAGTAGTTATCTGGACATCACAAGTAGAAAGAATTTGACAGAAATTGTCAACGGTTTTCAAGATATTGGAATTAGGTACCGCTCCCCCGGACGCGATTTGGTAGAAAAACTACATATTTATGATAACAAGACAGACCTTTCTAAATTATTATAATTAGCATCTAATCATTATTCGTGTGATGAAAACCTGATCCGTAGACACGGCGAGCCTGGTTTTAGATGACCTCAGGTTTCCAATTAAACCCTCAGTTACAACAACAACAACACAATATTTTATTTATGACATGTAATTTTATATTAACACATATCGACTTTGAGCAACTGAAGTATTTGTTCTAAACGACACATAATATAGACTGACATAATCATACAGAACAAAATCATTGTTGCTCCCCCGCCCTACTAGACATCCTGAACACACCACGAACTGAACAAAATATGATCTCAGTATTAAGAAGCATGTAATTATAAAGGACAATTACATAAGGACATATACAATGTTTATGGTTGGGTTTGTTCCCGAAACAGTGTGGCACTTTGATTGACAAATATGAAGGGCGAATTTTCAAGAACACTCTACCCAATTTAAAGACTTCAACGCACTACGAAATTAAGCTATATGATCTCTAATTCTCTATATTAACCGAGAGTGTAACGGGAATGTAGTTCTATCAGAGAATACATAATTTGTATGGATGGGTTGTGCATGTGTCGCTTTACACAAAGTGGCTGATAAATAAGAAAGACGAATTTGCTGTTTTAGCCCCCCCCCCCCTCCTGATCAACTCACGAACTGAAATGATTGCTGTAAATATTAACTGAGGATGTGGGCAAAAATAGTAATATCGGGGCGCATACATGGTGTTGATGGATGGGTTGGTTGGATCCCGAAAACCTTTAGCACTTTACGAAAATCGGATGGCAAACTCCAAAGGCGAATATTTTTTTGTTTTGTGGGACCCCTTTATATGCCCATTTAAACTCTTGAACATACCATGCGCCGAATATTCATGCTTTTATTATTAAATCACAGTGTGAACGAAAGGTAGTGCTATCAGGGAATATACATGTTATATGGGTAGTTTTTTCCCCAAAATCCTAGGGTACTTTACAAAAGGCGGCTGGCAAAAACCAAAGCTGAATATTTTCTTTGAGCACCCTACCCAATTTAAAGTCTTAACACACTAATGGATGGACATGTTCTCAATATTAACTGGGGTGTGGACAAATGGTATGTAATTCAGGAAATATACCTCTTAATTGCACGATGGGTGGGTTGGCTGGCTTCCCAATGTCTGGGGCACTTTACAAAAAGTGGCTAGCAAAGAGAAGGCGAAATCTCACTGTTTTGGGTAACCATAACCCTTCTAAACTCTTTAGCACACACTGAATCGAATCTATATGCTCTCATGTATTATTTACAATTTGTATGGGTGGTTTTGTTCTCGAAATCCTGGAACACTCTACAAAAGGCGGCTGGCAAATACGAAATGTAATGTGTTAGGCCACACTACCCCATTTGCAGTCTTGTGTCACACAATGAACCGAAAGGATGTGCTCCCATTATTAACTGCCTGTGTAGAGAAATGGACGCTATATAAAGAGTATAATATACCAGAGTCTTGAATGTCTGGGTCACTTTACAAAAAGTTGTTGATGAAAGAGAATGGCAAATACTCACTGTTTTGGGGGGACCCCATTAACCCATTTAATATCTTGATCAGAGCATGAACTGAAGTTATATTCTCTCATACTTAGCTGAGTGTGTGATCGAAACGTATTGCTGTCATGGAATTATTAATTGATATATGGGTGATTTTGTTCCCTCGAAATCCTGGAATACTTTACAAAAAGCGGCTGGCAAACAAGAAGGCGAATTTTCTACGTCTTGAGGACCCCACTATCCAACTTGAAGTCTTAACAAAATGATATGCTCTCAATGTTAACTGAAGTTGTGGACAAATGGGATTATTATCTTGCAATACGAATCTGTTATAGATGAGATGGTTCCCGATAGCCTATGGCACTTTTCAACAAATGGTCAGCAAATGAAAGGGCTAAATTTTACTCTCATGGGACTCCATCCCTAAATGAAGTCTTGAACACAACACTAGCTCAAGGCATAAGCTATCCATATTACCCTAGATTGTGGCCGAATGGCAATGGTCTCGCGAGCCCGCCGTTCGCAAGAACACCGTGGAACCTTACACAAAGCAGATGGCAAACGATGAAGGCGAATTTTAAGGGACCCCTACCCCATGTAAACCATTGAACCTACCACGAACTGAATGGATGTGTCCTCATGGCCAAACGACGATATGGACAAATGGCTATTCTATAAAGAAATACACAATTGTTATAGATGGGTCAATAACCGACAGTCAGGGACACTTTACAAAAAGCGACTGAAAAATAAATAATGCGATTTTTCAATGTTTGTATTACCCCCTTCCCAATTTGAAGACTAGAACACATCATGGATTGGAACGATATCATCATTGACTGAATGTATGGACAATGGCGAGTTAATTGTACAAGGACGTAAACAATGTAAATAGATGGATTTGGGTTCTGGAAGAATGAGCACTTAACGAAAAGTGACTGGAAAATAAGAAAGGCAAAATTGTGAGGACCCCTACTTTATTTGAAGTCTTGGAAGACACCACATGGTGAAATGATATGACCCCAATATTAATTGAGGGCTTGACCAAAGGTTAGTTTTTATCAGAACATACATATATGTGTTGGTTCCCGAAAGTCTGCATCGTGTGCCACTCCACAACAAGCGGCTGGCAAATGTTCACTGTTGTATGTACCCCTACCATATTTGAGGTCTTGAACACATCATGTACTGAAGGGGTTATGAATTCAATATCAACATATAATGTGGCCGAAACTATGCGATATATAAGTATGTGGTAGTTATATCCGGAGGTAAACAATTTATCTGGGAGGGAGATTGTATGGAGAAAATTAGCTGGAACTGATTGGATACAATGATATACAGTTATACACATAGTTTCGTTGGAGCTGATTGGACGCAATGCTACACAGATAATGTTGTTTTCGTCATTGATACGCCCGTCGCCGTGAGGTTGCAGACGATCTGGAGGTTGTAAATTTCGCGCTCAGCACGGTTTCAATGCTTTTCACGAAGTTTTAACAAATGGCAGCATTATGGAAATCGCTTTGTTTTCGAGATAAATGTCTGAACCCCGTCAACTATTTTAATATTTTCGCGCTGACTGAGTTGCTGTACATAAAAAGAGTATCTCTGATAAAATTATATTCAGTATGGCGCATAGAAGTTCAATGTTAGGACCACTGTATTCCAAAATGTAATGATATGCTTTTTCTATTTGCCACAATGACAGAGAGGGGACGTTTTAATGTGATTACTCAATTGGCCATAGTTCAAATTACTGCATTTCAATCTTAAGCGCGAATGGAGTACTTGTGCATCTATACGTCGGACATGCTGGGTTCTCCAGCTGTCCAATTATTGTAATATCTGTATACCATTATTGGTTTTTTGAGAATAAACTATTGATTGGTTGATTGATATGCGACACTTATTGTATGTAATAGCAAATACAATGCGTTGTTGTTGTAATTTGGGGTCTGGAAGCCTGAACACGTCTTTAATCACTTAAGCAATGTCACCGGGCTCAATTTTCAGCAAAAGAATTATGTTGGGTCCCAGTATGATCAATTGGGAAATTTGGTAAAGTTCTGAACAAAAATATGTAATTTTTCGACCAAAAACGTGTTTGGGGAGGTGTAGCTAAAATCCATTATTTCGCAAATTGTTCTAAATCTCTGTTAACTTCTTTCTGCATATGCTTGGCAGATAACTGCTTCACCATAAGAATTAAATATTTGGGCATTATAACAATATCCATTTGAATGATAATGTTCGAAAAATAATATTTTTGTGAAAAGTGCGATTTTTCAGCAAAAAATAAATATTTTGGCTCCAAATGGCAGGAAAATCTGAATTAACCAACACTTTTTTTTCATATCAGGTAGAAGTATTGTATGATGTAGTAATTGTAACCCAAACAATATGGGCAAATAGGCTAGGATATAGCCACAGGGCGCGCTTTACCAAAATCGTTAATTTCTGGAAAAAGTCACTGGAGGGTATCGCTCACCGTCGATTTGACAATAGCCACCACCTTTTCCGTTATTTTTCAATTTCTGTCTAATTCTTTTTACTTGTGTTGTCCAGATAACTACTGAGCCATATGTTATATAGTTGGTCACGTTGTTTATAACAAAGGTTTTAGTACTTAGCATCGATGTTAATGCATGCAAAATTAACTGTTATCAATAAAATAATTGTTGTTGTTATAACTGGGGGTCTGAAAGCTTGAACACATTTGTAATCGATTAAACGGCATCTCTGGACAACACTTTCAGTACAATATTCATATTGGGTCCCATTCAGATCAATTCAAAAATGTTTTTAATGACATTATCACAAATATGTATTTGTTTCGACCAAAAACGTGTTTGGGGGAGGGGTAGCTAAAATCCAATATCTCGCAAACCGTTCAACATTTTTGTTAACTTCTTTCTTCATATGCTTCACAGATAACTACTACACCACATGACCTAAAATATTTCAATATTATTGCAATTAACGTTGGAATGATAATGTTCGAAAAATATAATTGTTTTGAAAAAGAGCGATTTTTCAACAAAAAATAAATATTTCGGCTCCAAATGGCACGAAAATCCAAATTAATCAACACTTCTTGCATATCAGGTACAGATATGGTATGCTGTAGTCATTTTAACACCAACAATGTGGGCAAATAATTTAGGACATAGCCACAGGGCTCACTTTACCAAAATCGTTAATTTCTGGGAAAAGTCACTGGTGGGTATCGTTCATCGTCAATTTGAGAATAGCCACCACCAATTCCGTTATTTTTCACTATCATTTTCGTAAAGAGTATATATTTCTCCTTTAAAAAAAGTTAGTTTTAACTTGTTCTACTGTGGGTAGGGGTATCTCGAAAACTAGAGCTCTTTTTCGATTTGGCCGCTGCACTACAGCTTTTCACAAGAATTTCCACTGGGACATAGATAGACACGAGAAAAATTAAATCTCTTCTAAAAGTTTCTGTAAGGCTTGTCATGGTGCGTACCAAACATTCTGCATGGTACAAAAACATACCTCCATATCTTTCTGCTCACGTTTCTTGTCATAGCTATGAGAAAGAGTTGTATTTACTGAACTGATTATTGTCAGGTTATGAAACATCTAAATAAAATCCCATTTAGATGGTGTTGCGAGCGATTTGTTTTCTGTGATTTTTGCGTTGTCGGCGTCGAAACATGTCACTGAATTACATCATACTTTGGGGCTGGTGTTTGTTTTTTTTGTATTGTGGAAATGTGCTGCCCATGTAGGGCCATAATCAATCTTTTCAATCATAAGCTGATTTGAAGTGACCATAATATTTACTGAAACAGACTTGACTGGTTAGGTCCCTTTCCAGCATCTCCGCCAATCTCCGTAATCGTAAATGATGGAAACTTCCGAGTATATATCCCGCACATCCAATTAACCCTTTCTTTACTAAATACTCATTGATGAGAAGTTCCCTAAGGAAATGTTCAGATAATAAGTTCAACAAAACCATACGTTTGTTGAACTTATTATCTGAACATTTCCCACCAATAAATATGAATCATTCTGCTCTTTTATTATCTGTTTTTCTGTCTGGCATCTGCTTTTAATAGCTGAACACCCCTCCAAACGAATAATAGATCATTCCCATGTATATTTTTACAACTGATTAACCCTTTGAGTGCCACGGGCCGATCTCATCGGCCCTAATTTACAGTGTGTAAAATCGACCCTAAAAAAAAAAAATAAAATTTTTTTATTTTTTTTTTTATTTTAGATTCAATTTTTTTTTGGGTTGAATTTTGTTCGGGTATGCTTAAGCATGCTATAGCGAATTTAAAAACAAACTGGATAACACCTTAGGGGCATGTTATAACTCAAAACTATCACCAAGTATTCATAGTAATAATTTTGATGCCCATGAAAAACGCAAGATTCCCTGGCACTAAACCTACTAAATATACCTGTTAAAGAATATAAGAAAAAATTATTAAAATTGTAAAAAATTGTAAAAAATAATAACAAAAGATGAAAAATTGTTAGGCCAATGCATTCTCTTATATATGCAAGGCGACCTATGGTCGACTCGCATATATAAGAGAATGCATTGGCACAGGGTATATGGGTTGACACAAAAATCGGACCTGGCACTCAAAGGGTTAAAGAATTTATTTTAGAAAGGGATAAGTTTCGTTCCTTTTCTTATATCTGACACTGTACAAGCATTAATAAGGGATAAGTTTCGTTCCTTTTCTTATATCTGACACTGTACAAGCATTAATAAGGGATTATGCTTCTTTAATTGTTATGCCTGTATCAGGTGTTTATGCCAACAAAAGCAACGTTTTGTTCCAAATGCTGCAAAAAGACCTTGAAATGATATGGGAGGTTTAGATTTCTCAGCTGCTATATATTCTGTCAATAAGAAACTATTTTCTGCATATGGAAACTTTTTTTTATCTTGATTTTATTTGATAAATTGATGTTGTTTTGTGAAATATTAATGAAGATGAATGAAATTTGGTTGGACATTTCATTGATTTTGATTTTTTGTAGAGGTTGTACGTTATGCATACATTCATTATTTTGGTGCTAATTCAAAAGTTGCTCAATGGATGTCCTTATCACACATTTTCTTGCTTCTGTAGTTGTATTCAAGTCATTTTAATCAGTATTGCTAGATTCTCTTTATGCTTCATCAATATTCAGTTACAAAAAATTATCAATGTGAATTAAAAATATTTTATTGTAAGATGGCAGAGATTCAATATACATGTAGTCTATTATTTGCTGAATAATTGAAAACCGAGTGTCAGTAATATTTTGTATCTATAACCATATACTACATTTTATATATAGTGGGGGGGCAACTGTTAAAAAACTGGTTCCCTGTATACTTTTTTAGTAGAAGTAAGGCATGTATATTTTCAACATCAGGATGGGTTGTGCTAAATAATTGGACTCTATTCCAATTTTGTAATGCCACGTGACATCCAAATCCAAGATGGCTTCCATCATAAGCAAAAATCAGCATATTTTCGATGATTTTTGCTCATGTTTTTGACCAAATCGACCCAAAATAGCCGCGATACGTCCCCAAATCACCCGACCACTTGCCTTTATGGCTTACTGGTTGAGGCGATGCAGCAGATGTGCTCAGGAAGATCAGAGTTAACATTATGGGTTGTTTGGAGATTTTCGTTTTGAAGGCTAGGGGTGATTTACATGCGGTTTTTCACTATATCGGTACCCTCTCATCTTTTTCTACTTCTGAGTTGATAAAAAATTGGAGGGATTTCTAAGACTCTATTCCAAACTGAATAGTTTATGAAAATCATAGTGGCTTGCTTCTACTAACAAAGTATACAATATCAACATTTGCCCCCACACTATATACCAGTAATCCAGTTATTATTTTGTTTATATTTTGAATTTATATCTATATACATTATTGCTGATTAACTTTATTATGATATAATATAAATATTGAAGGGAATATTAATATACAGATTATAGTTTATAATGATTATAGATTTATTTCTAAAAATTAAAGATATCAAAATACCTACTGAATCCAGTTGTTTCAGATGTCACCAGGGATCAGCTTTCCATGCACAAGGGCATATGTCCTTAAAAATGAATGTGTCAATGACATTGTAGCTCATTTGGGGCAGGAGTTAATTTTTTTCTGAGCAATGAATAGAATGATAAAGAAGAATGAAAGTAAACTAGAGGTCACCCCGAAGATCCATATATAGTTTGGTGATGATCAGATGAGGGATGTGGTCTGCTGTGTGCGCCAATACATTTTGTTATACAGAGAGTAAATTCCAAGATGGCCACTGACGGCCATGTTTTCCTGAATCAAGCGACGCCACTTTTGTCATCTTTAAACCACACAATTAGACTCATTATGAAGATGACTATATATAAAATTGGTGGAAGTTAGCAACTAAAAAATTTGTATTAAATTCATGCCCCCCCCCCCCCCCCCCCCCATTTTTCACCTAAACAGAAACAATTTGGCGATTTAAACCACATGATTAGATTTCTCGTATCACGAAGATGAATATGTAACAATTTGGTGAAAATCGGCACTAATAATATTTGTTATAAATTTTTGGTGTCCCTCTCTCCTCCTGTGCAACCTGACTTGAACTTTTGACATACATCGTTAAACTACACAATTAGACTCCTGATATCACAGAGTATATTTTTTATAAGTTTGGCGACTAAACAAATTCTTATCAAATTTAGTGTCCCCCCCCCCCCCCCCCCCCCCCCCCCCCCCCCATCTCTCATCCAAATTCCTTGTATCATGGAGTAGAATGTATAAATTTGGTGGAAATTGGTGCTAGAAATATCAGTTTTGGTGCCCCTCTCCCCTTCCGTGCACCCTGACTCGAATGACGACACAGTTGACAGCTTTAAGCCACCATTAGACTCCTGATATCATGGAGATGATTACGTAAAATTTGGCGGTAACCGGGGACTAAACAAATTCTTATCAAATTGAGTGCACCCCAAATGGTACCAATTTGGTTTCTTTAAATCACACGATTAGATTCCTCATATCATGGAGAAGCACTAAAATATTTTATCAGTTTTTGGTGCCCCTCACCCCTGACTCGAACGGCACCACTTTTGACAACTTTAATCTACACCATTCGACTCCCGATATAATGGAGATTTTTATGTATAAGTTAGGTGGTAATGGGCGCCTAAATAATTTCTTACCATATTTAGTGCCCGGCCCCCCATCTCTCACCCAAACGGCACCAATTTGGCGTCTATAAATCACACGATTAGATTCTGAGTATCCTGGGGAGAATGTGTATCAATTTGGTGGAAATCGGTGCTCAAAATATATCGGTTTTGGTGTCCCTCCCTTTCCATGAAAACCTGACTTGAACGGCAAGACATTTGACATCTTTAAACCACACCATAGATTCGTCATATCATTGAGATCATTATGTATAAATTTGGTGGATATCAGCAATAAAAAGTTGTTCTGCCCCTCCCCCTTTTCCACCCCTGACAACAGCATCATTTAGAAAATCCTAATCCTCAGTTTCTCGGAACAAGACAGTCAATGGCTGTGGGTCACTCACCAGACTTTAAAGACTTTAAAGACTGGGACTCTGAAGACTACAAGAGTCAGTACTTGACAAAATCACTTAAGACAAGTAGTTCTAAACATGGACATAGCTGGATGTTCTGAGATGAGTAGGGCTCTTCACCTTGAAATCTCAAATGAAACTATGAGAACAATTCTAACCTATTTGTGGTGTGAAAATCTAATCTACAACTAATGTTGTATCAGGCATGAAATTTTCAACTGTTGAAAATTTGATAAAAGTAGGGGGGTCAAAACTCCACCCCTCTACAATCCCTACCCATTGCCCCCACCAGGCAGCCTATAAATCAATATTATTATACCAGTACCAAACAGCATAGATACAGGTAGGGAGGGTGGGGGAGAGTAAAATCTCTTATCTCTGCCCCTATAGAACAAATGTGAATCCCCATCTATGAGATCCATTCATCTAGTAATTTCAAAGTGTAGATTTAAGAGTTGAAGTGAATTGATTTCCTTCATAAGTTTCCTAAAAAATAACCCCATCTGAACCCAAACCCTCCATACAGACAAAAGTCAATCCAATATACCCACAATTTTTCACAATCAGTGTTTGATTTCACCTGGATAAGTGGTGGTTAAGAAAATAATATTGGAACAGCCAAGCCTGAATTTAGTGTGTCTGACATTTGCAGAATGAGTCCCCAAAACTTAAGGTGAATTCAATGATGCTATGCCGCAAGGTGGGCTAGCATCAACAAATTCACCCTCGGGGACCTCATTCTGATTAGGCCTCAACCGCCATGGGAAACCTAGGAACATATTGAAGTTCTCCAGTTGAAGTTGGTGATGTACTCCCCATTGAGCACCTCGATTATGCATTTTATCTTCCAAATTAGGGGATATAGAAACTTAACGAAAAGGAAAAGGTAACTAAATAAATGTCAATTTGATACTCTTAGATACTTCCCAGAAGATGAGGCCTAAGCAGAATGAGGTCCCTGGAGGGTTTGTTTGGTGATGATAGCCTGTCCTACGGGGTAGTATCACTAAATTCACCCTCTGGGGATCTCATTCTGCAAATGTCAGACACTAAATTCAGGCTTGGGAACAGAATTTTGTTTTAATTTGATAATGACAACAGACCACAGTGCTAGTGTAGTTGTTTACACAAGGCTGTCCGATATCTGTTATACTTATCTCAATTAATGACAATGACTGTCTGTCTCTCTGTAGCTAATACCTGACTAAGTCCTCTGGTAGATAAAACTCTCTGCTTCTGGTGAGAGAAGTAAGTTGTGATATGATATGGGGTGGAGAGGCTGTTGGTTGTTAGCAGGGTGGGTTGGGGCAGGGTGTGGGTCTGGGTCATGTGTGTGTGTGGGGGGGGGGTGATGGAAAGTTTCCATGATTTCATTAAAGATTAAAGTTTCATAACTCTGCGAACGTTATAATGGTGTTAGTTTTTCTAATTTTATAACATGATTAAAACAAAACAAAAACTTTTTTTTTTTTCAAATTGAGCAAGGAGATCAATCTGAAGTTTTTTAGTTATGTCACTGGCTCCGCCCACATTCGACACAGAGACCTCATTTAAACAAATCTGAACCACAGTCACACAAGGACGCTTTATACCAAATATGATCCCATTCGGCCCCGTGGAATTTGATAAGAAGTCGTTTCAAGAATTACTATGGTGGGAAAGAGTTATTGTCCTAGCTTCGCAACTATTTAACCTGGTGACTTCATTTGAACAAATCTGAATATGTGTCACCTAGGGAACATCCAACCAAATATGAACCCATTCGGCCCTAAGGATCTGGAGAAGAAGTTGTTCAAAGAATTGTTGACGGACGGACGGACGGACGAGGAGTGATGACAAGAGCTCTGTGCACCGGAGACTTCGTCTCAGGTGAGCTAAAAAGGTATCAACGTTAGACCACTTTGGTGTCGTCTACGTGGTCCCTGTTATGTTTAGAACTATCCGGGATCAATAAACTTAACAACCGCTCGTTACAACGATAGATTTAATTAATGATGAACATAAAATTGATCGCGCCAATAAACCAGGTCGGAAATATCAGGGTACAATATAAAGCGTTAATCTCAAAGTCCAACATCTCCTTTTCCAACTGTCGAAGTCTTATAAGTCTCCTTTCCCAACTGTACATCCACTCTCCTCCTTCCGAAATTAATGTGTCAATTGCAGCTTATACTTGTGCAATGGGTATAACGAAAAGTTATACATGTGAGTCTTACTTTTACATGTATACAAATTACATTTCCTCGATGAGCCGTCTTGGGGGGGGGGGGGCGAACTTCACGACATTTGGGAGTGTTGAATATGGCTCGATCAACCCGCCTTGTCCGGACATAGGAGGTGGCAAAACCGGATAACGCTTTCGTAAGAAACGGCGATTTCGTATCCATAACCGGCCGGACGATAATTTCACCAAATAGTCCCTATTTGTCCCGACTTCAATCCATCTTTTAGACACATGCGACTGCATGCACTGCAACTTTCCAGCCAGTGTGTAAAGGTGGCAAACTCTTAGCGGATGCATTATATCGTCTCTCGAGCTTGTTTAGCGTTTCTTGTTGGCGGCTATATCTGCAGTATTGATGGCGATCTGCCATTCTGGCGCGAAAGCTCGTTTATGTGCCGGAAGTGTATCTCTAACGGGACACCCAAATACCACCTGAGCTGGGGAACGTCGATTAGCTTTAGGTGTATTGCGCCACTGCCTTTTGTCCATTTATCCATATCGAGTTTTCTGTCGCGTTCTGAATAACATGCACAAAGTATACTTTTCATGGATTTCACGCTGGCCTCTGCATGGGAGTTAGATTGGGGGTATCGCGGAGACGATGTGATGTGCTTTATCCCCCGATCATTCAGAAAATTCGCGAATTTATGCGAGGTGTACTGAGGTCCGTTGTCAGAATACAGGACAGCGGTGTCCTTCCCAAGCGAAAATATCGACGGCCAACCTGATTTCACATCAGTGATCACAAGGTACATTTACATGCACCCATTAGTAGTGAACAAATCTGAACATATGTGTTCAAACACACGCGTAGGGTCGGTGTGCATCTTGAGTGGTTCCTGACAATGAGAAGATAGATTTCTTGCACACGCTGAACACGAACGCACAGTCTTCTCTATATCGTTATATATTCGCGGCCAGTAGACAATTAGACGCGCACGCCGTTTTGTGCGCTCTATTCCTTGGTGGCTATCGTGCAAGTTTTCAAGAATCCCTTTTCGCATGTTTGTGGGAATTATCAAACGACAACCGTAAACTATAAATCCCTGACCAACTGACAAACGGTCACACACGTTCCAGTATGATCGGATAATCAGCGGCAGATCTGATTTGGCATTCGGAAATCCATGTTCAATAACAGTACAGAGTTTGTTATATTCCTCATCATTTTGGGAAGCCTCTTTCACCTGCTGCAACTTCAAATCATCGCAAATATTGTCCAATCGAGTAGAACTCTTCAAAATGCACTCATGTGGTAATCGACCTTTTGTTCCAAAATTTTATCGCTTTTGTCTGGGTCAGCTGTAGGATTGCGCGACATAGCATCGGCAGCTCTGTGTATCTCGCCTGGCGACCATATGGATGTGAAGTTGTATCGCATCAACTTCATGCGTAATCGTTGGAGCCGCGGATTTTCGATGTCTACTAAACTGTAGCTGTTCATGATCGGGATTAATGGTCGGTGGTCGGTCACAATGTCAAAGTGTTGCAATCCTTCAAGAAAAATCCGACATTTATTAACGGCCCACACAGCAGATAAAAATTCCAATTCGATCATCGCGTATCTTGATTCAGCAGCTGATAAAAATCGGGACCCTGTTTGGATCATGTGCCATACTTTCGTTGTTTGATCTTGTTGGAACAACACAAAGCCTAAGCCATTCAATCGACTGGCATCTATATGCAGAGATGTAGGTTTCTTCGGGTCGTAAAAGGATAAGACTGGTGCAGTTGATAAGAATGTTTTAGCGCCATTGAACGCGTTCTCGTGATTTTCGTCCCAAAGGAAACTATTCCTCGATTTCAGCAGTGGACGCAACGGATCAAGATACTTTGATATCTTATCAGTGAAGCTGGCGAGTTGGTCCAAAGAAAGATCGCAAATCAGTGATGTTTTGCGGCCAAGGAAAATTACGAATGGATTCAGTTAAAGATGGGTAGCCGCTGCTACTAACGCGATATCCACAGAAATTCACTTCTGACTGACCAACAAAGAATTTGTCAACGTTCAGCGAGATACGTTTGTCTTGGCATCTCTGAAGTATTTGTCGAATGTGTGTGACATGATTTCCATAGCAATCATCATAGGCAACCAAATCGTCGACAATCCTACGGTATCGCGGTATGCCTGCAAGTGCTTCATCCATTCGTTCGGAGATTAAACAAATCCCGAATGGTGCACGGCGAAACATGGCGTGATGAATGTCGTCAGGCGTTGAGACTCTTCAGCCAACGGGCACTGCCAGTAGCCGCTCAATGCGTCGAAAGACGCAAAGAATTGAACATTTGATGCTGCCATGTCCGCTACAGCCTCATGTGGACACGGAGAACTGTGCCTTTCACGTCTGACAAACTTGTTCAGCTTCGTGAAGTCTACACACAATATGATGTCATCAGAATTTTTATTTGGTGTTACCACAATGGGAGCGCACCACGGTGTCGGTTCTGTTACTGGTACAATTATTCCATCTTCCACCATCGTTTTTAGTTTTTCTTGCACTTTATCCCTGTATGCATATGGAACCGTTCTAGGCGCAGTAACACAGAATGGAGAAGCATTATCTTCTATTTCAATACGAAATTCTTCGTCAGGCATTGTCCGTACTGTACCATCAAATACAGTGTGGAATTCGTGCATCATCTGATTACGAAGTAACTCGCTGGATGACGATATGTGGCTAGTAGTCGATGTCGCACGCATATGGTCGGTTATGCTTTTCGCCTTATCGTGTGAATTATTAGCCAAAATGTTCCCCATCCTTGATGCCTCCAGGTCACGGACAATTCGTGCAATTGGTGTTTCTCGCTTAATAACCGTTGGAGCCGGAATCGCGTCCGTGTGGTCGTTCGGCTGTAACAATCCCTTACTTACGCTTGTATGGGCGGTTATGGAGTTTTCCCGTTCAGTATCATGTTGTAGAACATGTGGCGAAACATTTGCATCCAATGTCGCATCCGTGTGGTCGATATGCGTTAACGATCCCTTGCTCACATGCGTACGGGCGTTTGTGACATCGTCTAGTTCAGATTCTGTAGAATGTGTATCCACTCTCTGTGCCGGATAATCAGCCGGAATGAAGCCTAATTTTTGAGATGCCAACCATGAGATATAAAATCCCTTCGTCCCGTCCAACACGTGCATTGTTTCTGAGCAAGTGAATGAACCACACTCCAGCATTGCATCGAATTCGCCAATCTGTCGAATATCATGGTCATCTGCAGCTTTAAGAGTCAGTGTGGGTGAACGCAAATTTGCGGTATCAATATTTAGTCTTTCTAATATATCAAGACCACATGCCGAACACTCGGCGCCAGTGTCAGGCACCGCTCTAATCACAGATCCGTTGGCGATCTCTCACCACCTACCGTCAAAAATACTGTAGGCGACTGTCTCTCAACAATCGATGCGAGAAGGGGACCAAAACGAATACTTGACATCTGCTGGCTAGTATGTTGAGGTGCCCTGGATCCTGTGCACAGCTTTGATTTAGCCCAATGTCCCTTTCTAAGACAGACGGCGCATTTAGTGTTTGACGCAGGACAAAAACTGTCTTCAGAATGGCGTTTCATGCAACGTGCACACACAGAAGGATCCTTCATAATACTACTTATTTATGTGGGCAGTAGCCTCTATACGGGCGCCTTGGCGCTTAAGATACTATGGGTGGCGGGATGGGGTGGTGGGTGGGAACTCATAATACTACTTATTTATGTGGGCAGTAGCCTCTATACGGGCGCATGTGGCGCTTAAGATACTATGGGTGGCGGGATGGGGTGGTGGGTGGGAACTCATAATACTACTTATTTATGTGGGCAGTAGCCTCTTTTCGGGCGCCTGTGGCGCTTAAGATACTATGGGTGGCGGGATGGGGTGGTGGGTGGGAACTCATAATACTACTTATTTAATGTGAGGCATTATGGGGCGCCATGCATCCCTGCAAATATTCGTTTTCGGAGATATCTCCTCGTAATTCGGAGATATCTCCTTGGAATTGCAATTCCTAGCATATATCTGCTTGGAATATGGTCCATTATGGAGATATCTCCTTGGATCCAAGGAGATATCTGCTTGGATTATGGATATATCTCCTTGAATCCTAGGAGATATCTCCTCGCAACTACGAGATATATGCTTGAAATATTTCCAACAAGATATCTCCTAGAAACCGAGGAGATATCTCCATGCAGATATCTGCTCGGATTATGGAGATATCCACTTGAAATAGTTTTCAACGAGATATCTCCTTGGAACCAAGGAGATATCTCCATATTCCAAGCAGCTATCTCCTTGAACATATTTCAGGGAGATATCTCCATAATGCGAGCAGATATCTCCTTGAAAATATTTCCGAGGAGATATCTCCATATTCAAAGCAGATATCTCCTTGAAACCGAGGAGATATCTCCATAATGCGAGCAGATATCTTCTTGGATCCAAGGAGATATCTCCGAAAACGAATATTTGCAGGGATGTCACCCCATAAGGCTTTCACCGCGTTCCGCTGAGATGTCCAGCTGGTGTGGCATCAATCGAGACGTCGCAAAGTTGAATTCTGCCATTATTCCGCTGTCGAGGACGCCATGTTATGATTAGAACTATCCGGGATCGATAAACTTAACAACCGCTCGTTACAACGATATATTTAATTAATGATGAACATAAAATTGGTCCCGCCAATAAACCAGGTCGGAAATATCAGGGTACAATATAAAGCATTCATCTCAAAGTCCAACAGTCCCCCCCCCCCCCCGTGAATTTCTATAGAACACAGACAGACATTCGCAAATATAGATAGACACTAGTCTAAACTGTGGGCAAGCAACCGACACGTAATCGTGTATGCACATTAATACGTTACTTGCAGGATTACCCAGCCTTGCCCTCATTAAAAATGGACCTATTTAAAAAAAAATGTTTTTATCAGATAACACATTTTTTATATTCATAAGAATTTGATTGAATTATTCGGATTATTTGCTATGGGCCATATCTCGAACCTTTATGGCGCCCTGACATATGCACCTCCCCATGATCGGACTGGATAAATCATGATTATATCACACACAACGTTAACATCAATAGAAAATAGGATAAGTTTACTAGACTGCGAATAAGTAATCATCAATTGGTATTAAAAAATCACCGACGTCATTGGAACAAAGACAATGTATAATTTGTTCCGATGACAAAAACACTTTCCTTCAGAATGCAGTGCTTACCGCAGACCACGTCTTGAGCACATCAAACATGTGCAGACACATTTACAAGACAAGACTTAGGAAGCATGACCTTAATTGAACAGCTTGTCAAAAACTTATCGAACAATATTCCAAATATATGTAGACTTAATGTGTTTATATTTGTCATATGATCGGCATATAATTCTCGGTATGCGATGAGCATCGCATCCCTGACTTAGACACTACTAATTTGGGAACTTTAAGCCCATATTATTATTAATTTTGGTGGTCCTTCCCCTACTTATCTTTCATGACCCGAATGGTGCCTCTTTAAATTCAAACTACACCATTATGTTTCTTATATCATGGAAAAATCGTTATATAAGGAAATCCACAATAAAAACGTTTTTATCAATTTTGGTGCTCCTCACTCAACCCCGTCCCTGACTCTGGTCGTGCCACTTTGGTACCTTTTAATCATACCATAGCTGGATTGTACAATGGAGATGACAATATATACGTTTGCTGGAAATCGACAAAAATGTTTTGTCAATCGTGTGCTCCTTCCGACCCCCATCCCTGACATGGGGTGGCACAACATTTGTATCTCTAAACCACTCCATTAAATTCCCTATATCACATATACAATTTTGGAGGAAGTGCATTGTGTTGTTCCAATATAGTCGTCCATCCGTTCTATGCCAAAATGTGTCCTTGGCAACAATAACTAATTGTTCCATATCTGGGTGCTTACACTTTTTGATTTCTGATTAATTTAGAGTTCTATGATTACGATATATACGTCTTTTGTATATCCTATGAAATTGATCATTGGCAGGGTGACACAGTATGCTAGCACACATGTTGTCGAATCCATTTTTATGGCAAGAAAACACTGATATTGATACTTAAATCCTGACAAAGGTAACATGCATGAACTGATTTGTTTTTCATTGTGCAGTTTCGTACGCCAATGAACATGTTTATGAACATTACAGCTTCTTGAAACAAAGGGCCCGTTCTGTAAAGGATAATGTTCGAAGCAGAGGGCATTCGGTAAAAGAATAGACGAGGGCTTGCCCGAGTCTATTCTTTACCGAATTCCCGACGATGAGAATATTATCTGACTTAAACCCCATTCATTGAATTGTCATTGGAGCCATGCAGCTATCCATTTTGTCTGACCCACATCTCTGCCTTGATTACCTGAGTACACACCCACAGTTCAACACGGACAGTGTGTTATGTCCGTGTTGTCCACGCCGATAGGCAACATATTTCAATTATTATTTAATTCGAATTAGGACTCGCCAGTTGAGGGACGTTTCTTCCGAAGTTTGTCGTTGCGCCATGGATTCGGACAGTGTATGTGAGCAATATATTACTATCCAATTGTGTTTGTTTGTTTTTTTTCTTGATTTAAAGATGCCTCATCTAATTCGACATCAAATACATTAACATTCCATAATAATTTTATCAGGAAATAAAACATGAAAAATAATGGTAATGATGTAAAAAACGCTCTTTATACAATGTGATTTTTCGAATATTCTGGTGCCAACAACGCGATACTTGGTAAAACTGTCTCATTATTAATAAGTCGAAAGTACACAAGAAGCTTGCATAAATGGGTTTACTGATTCTTTTACATTGTTGTCTTGTGTAGAATACGCATGAAAAGAAGTGTTATAGTGTTCAATCGTATGGGGTATGCCAATTTAATTTGGCACACCAACCCCCTTCATGTTTCAAACTGAAAGGTATCATAACATTTCCAGTTATTGGACAATTCTTACATGACATGGGCCAGCCCCGTTGTTAGCAATTTCCCATCGTATATGAATGATTTCCAAATATTCACTCACCACGATGACCTTACATGTACCTTTAAGTATCACCCACATAAGTTAACAAATGGTTAGTGCGCAAATGTATAGCATGTATTATCTTTTCTTCGAAACGGCATACAATCGCGTAAATAGTGATTATAAATCGTTCCAATATATAGTTGATTAGTCACCAGCGACGTGGCTAGAGGGCTCCTGTGATTTTCCGCTGCATCCCGCCCCTTTTAACCAGACCGAGCTCGCAAATTCGCAATGTCGTATAATTTCATTTGCTTCCCACACCGTGGTTTGGAATTTCCTAACTGTACCAATTGTGGGGAGGAATCATGAAACAATTTGAAATATGAGCCTGAAATCTGTAAAATCCTAGCATCTATAAAAAAAAGTCTAACTCCATGAAAACTCAGGCCTCGATTTGTTTTGTTTTGTTTTTAAATTCAGTTAATAATGGAATGTGGTATGCCAACATTAAACATGGGATATTCGCATTGAGTAAATGTGCACACAATTTTTTTTTCAAACACCAAAACCTCGTTTTAACTGGATCGCTGATGTTCAACAACGACACTTTACATGCATTTTGCATACTTATGTGAAAAGTACTGTAACATTGATAGTCATTTTATCGCCAAATATTGCTTGAATCTCGGTTCTGTTGACCATTTACCAAAGAGATTGTATCGATTGTAAAACGACTCGTGCTTCATGAAAAGTTAAAAAGAAAAGTTAAAAAAACAACGCATGATCACGTTATCCATGTCTTATCGACAATCAACACAAGAACAAAACCAATCCATTGTTCAGCATTTTCTCTTGGTGATAATGATTTTACAGACCAATGCGAACGCCTTACGTACCTATAATGTTCACCCTAAAATGTTCAAGTTCGGCACACATGTTAGATCATGTCATGAATCTTTACTCTGGCTAAATACCGCCGTATATATCATTTTACATATGTTCAAACCCTGTGAACCTTTTCTATTATCTTCTGATGTGGTTGAATATTGAACAAACCACGCAGGGAATATATTTCTGTGTTAATACTTGTTTCTTGAAAATAAATTCCCAGCTCGAGGTTGCAAGATTTGTGTAGCATTGTGAGCCAACATCAATGAAATTCCAAGCGACGCATAGTACAATCGATTAATTCAAGTTCCCCAAACCATGCAAACTCGAGTTGGCCCTTCACCTGCTATAAAATACAATTTTATTACGAACAGGTATAACCGAGCATTATATTAACTGCATTTTTTTTCAATGTTATAAAACTTCCATGTCAGAGCAACAGAAAGTTATCATGTTTTGAACTATAGTATGATATCTTGGCGAATCCAGAGTAGATATGCATGACATGATCTATACACATGGATATACGCTATTCTGTTTCAATTTGATACTGGAAATGTTATTTTTTTCTGTGCTTTACCATTGTATTAAAAATAGCCATGTGAGCACTTTCTCGTTCAATAAGTAACGTATAGTTAAAATATGTGTTAAACGGTTTTGTGTTTATTTGACCGACTTAGGGACGTATTTAGATGTTATATATGTGTTTTAGCCTGTCTGTCAGGGGGGGTCTGCAAAAAAATTCCGTATATAGGCCGGGGTGGGTGGGTGGTCCAGAGGCGGAAAAAATGGTGCTTGTAAATTTTTTCCAAAATGGGTTTTTTTCAAACAATTTACAAGTACTGGCCATGTAATGTTGTTTGTAAGCATGTTAGTACCATGCTTGTTGGTATAGGGCTATATAGGCAGCTAAAACGACTCTTTAGCCTCAGATTTAGCAACATTCTGGATTTCACAGGATCCCGGACCACTTCACAGTGGACCACCGTATTAACGTTCAGGAAACTTATGATCAACGGAAGAAATATTTAGTAACAAAATTAATATATTACCCAGTTGTATTATCTGAATAAGAGTAATAAAACAAAAAAACTCTATCACAAATTGGATACTACATGGTGAATACTCAATGATGACTACTAGTAGATATCATTGTTGCATAACATGAAATTGAAAAGGGTATCTCATAAATTTCTAATGTCTGAAATACTGTCTTGTTCTGGCATGTAATCAATTAATTCCTTCTGGTTATT
Organism: Siphonodentalium dalli; assembly: GCA_032622095.1. NCBI lineage: Eukaryota > Metazoa > Mollusca > Scaphopoda > Gadilida > Siphonodentaliidae > Siphonodentalium > Siphonodentalium dalli. The sequence goes on from CP136069.1 coordinate 130,979,065, forward strand.
TCTCATCTTGAATTATTGCAAGTAATGTTAATTTGCAACAATTATCCAAATAAAACTGAATTGGTTATGATGAATGACATTACTGTTTACTGCTCAGACAATCCCAAATGAAGGTGATGTGTTCTCTGTCAGACACAACACACTCGATATATTAAGGCTATAATGGGGTCTAGGGCAATTTGTGACATAGTGTACATGTACCTACATAACGCTTAATTAATATTGTTGTTAGATACTGAAAACACCAGGAAACACATGGAAATACAGTATATTTTTCGTTTTTCTGATCTGTGTTTACCAATTAGTAAGGCAGTTAACACAGTTATTTGAGAACGGCTAAGAAAAACCTCTGAAATTTTGATAATAACATGAGAAACGGGGGGTGGGTCCCCAAAATTTTGGAGGAATTTTTTTATTTTTTTTGCAAAAATGGGGTGGTGGGTCCCTCGAGGTCGGAAAAAAACTTTTTGGGCCCTATATGTGCAATTTTTTTCCAGACCCCCCCCCCCTGTGTCTGTGGATTTTTCTAACTAGCTAGTCCAAATAGCTGTTGGTGTTTTTGTATCAAAGTTTGAAGAAATTTTATTTTATTTTTTTGGCAATATAAAATCAAAATCGCTAAATATTTGTCAGTTTTAATTTGCTTAAAGGTATTCAGTCCGATTAAGCCCCCCTAAATTACTATTTCTTTGACTTCAGGGGTAACAAAAATATTTTATTCGAGTCAAGGAACCCATCCATCAAAGCTCAGAGTGATTAGATATCGATTTTTGAAGTTTACAATTTTCTCAAGATGCATACTAATAATTGCCCCTAAGTTTGTAATTTTCTCGAGATTTGTACTAATAATTTTCACAGAAACACTTATTCAAACAGGCGAAGCTGGATAACTCTAAAATCAAGTGTATTAATAACACAATTATGACTGATACCATCCTTTTGGCGGTGTGTTTCTGGGCCAGAAAAGTAGAAATAACAAAACTTCAAAAAACAATCTGATCACTATGAGCGTTGATAGGTAGGTTTACTCGTCTCGAATCAATTATTTTTTATCCCCGAAGCCAAAGAAATAGTAATTTATGAGGGCCTGATCGGATTGAGTACCTTTAAGTGTTCCGATATTTAATGCAGCTTGCCGACAGGCTCTTGACTTAACATACATGATTGGGGGAGGAGCCACTCTATGACGTCCCTCAGTCGATTTAATCCCTCGCGTATTCGTAAAAAATAATGCCCACGGGCATTCTTAAAAAATAATGCACACGGGCATTCTTAAAAAAGAATGACTGTTGGCGTTAAAATAATGCTCATGCGATCAAAACGCTTGAGCGTTCTGCCAGATAAGAGCCGTGTCCGGACAAAGGGATAACACGCCGGTGGGTTTTAAATGAATCATAATGCTCACCCATCTGATATTATATGAGTCCTCATATGCCTCATACATCGCAAGCTTGTATTTCACAGTTACGATTGTCTAGGAAGAATTATTTTACGTAGAATCATATTGATTTGGACTACTAATTTTGCATGGTATTCATGGATAATCAATTTCATGATCTCATTATTTATTCAAGTGTACTAGTCATCATAATTATAAACCTTTGGAAATGGCAACCATGCATACTAGACTCTACCGAACAGGCGAACTGCGATATTATGCAGACGAAATCCGGTCTGCCTAATTTTTGCATGCCAGTCACAACTAGTTATCTGGCGCTTTAATTGTTAACACCTCTCCTTGTTCAATCGATTTAGGTTGTCTTTTGTCTATAAAATGATGGGATTGAAAAAAATTGTTGTTAAGGGCATTTCAGCCCCGATAATTTTGAGACATATATATTCGATCGATATATAGTTTCATCAGTGTGCGGTCTTTTTTCAATCCCGAAATTTGTACTCAATTTCGATTTATGCACCATATTTCTCGATGTTTTAATGACATTTGGCCAGTTATCTCCTTTTTTGCTGCATCCTATACATAAAAATTGCAAGACCGCTGTGGATGTTTCGACTTTAAATTCAATAAAGAATTGTCCGCCTAAAACTGGATTTATGCATAAAATATATCGGGTCTACCAAATACTGCTACTATACTGTCACCCGACAAACAAAAATCTTAGCTTCGCGTTCGTTTCGTGCGATACTGCAGCTTCAAATCTGTGGTCTCGTGCAATATAGCCACCGATATACAACACATAGGGCTAACATTGAATAACCTATACACATTGACTGGTTGGTCACCGACGTGCGTCCCGATGTGTATCTTGTATATATGAAGCTTGTTTTTAGCGTAATACTAGGCCTATATCAATTGCCAATATACGGACCTCTAGCCGCTCAAGTCCAGGTTATTCATGTTGACAATACAAGACACACCTCGGGACAACGTCGGTGACCGACCATGCAGTCAATGTGTGTAGGTTATTCAATGTTAGGCCTAACGTGTTGTATATCGGTGGATATATATTGCACGAGACCACAGATTTGAAGCTGCAGTATCGCACGAAACGAACGCGAAGCTAAGAGTTTTGTTTGTCGGGTGACAGTTATTATTATTATTATCTTCTTCTTTTTTCTTTTTTTCTTTTCTTTTTTTTCCCTCTTTTTTTTCTCCGTCGACTTGTGGTAGTGCCTAATTTCTGTCGTATATCCTAATTTCTGTTTCTGTCGTATATTCCAACTCGCGCGTCTCCCATAATAAACTGAACTCCCAATCCGAAGCCCCAGTCTAGTTTTGGTTATTCAAACCAAATCATCATCATTACATACATGTTTGCATACATGTCACCATCCGAACATCACCTGTACATATGTTTTTCATTATTTTTGCATGTTGTTCTCATGTTTTTGCAAGTCCTATTGACCTATTGCTATCTCACCAACATCAACTGTTACTCCTTATTTTCAAATCTCCACAGTTACACTTCATCCGGCGTCAGTGAGTCTCTTTGTGCCCATATATCTCACCTCTTGTCATTATGCAGGAACAAAATCACCCACGGCCGCGCGATGTTGTTCTTTGGTGTGCCCGGCAAATAAATGGGTACGTCAGCTATACAGCATCGCACGGCCACGGGACTTTTTGATATAAATAAGAAACTAATTTGGCCGCCACAGAGCAAGCATAAACAGAGACATACCACTTTAAGAGGTGTGAGCATACGACTTCCATTAATCTTATTGGTTATTTCCATTCTACTTGTGCTGTCCGGTACGGTCCATCCCAACCCAGGCCCAACACATATCGACGGTGCAAGGAATGTCAATCGAAACAACAAATCAAATAGCCACGATCTGGGCACCCTGACATTATACCATCAAAATATTCGAAGTATTAGAAATAAACTCGACAAAGTAAAAGATCTTATCAGTGAATATGATGTTCTATGTTTTACCGAAACGCATCTTGATGTCACATACCCCTCTGAAAATTTCTAATAGATGGCTTCAGAACCCCCATCCGAGAAGATCGTGATCAATATGGCGGTGGTATATGCATATATTTTGCAGAACACTTAGTATACTCCCGTCGGGATGTCCTAGAATTCGATTCGTCCATAATGTGGTTCGACATCCACTCGGCAAGATGTCATATCATCTTGGCATTATCATACCGGTCCGATGCGTTATGTGCTACAAATTACTGGAATCTTTTCGACAACGCAATTCATGAAGCTCTGGAAATTACACCAAATATGGTCATGCTTGGTGACTTTAACTCTAATATGTTGGACCCCAATTCCAAACTAAGCACAATTATCGATTATTACTCCATTAGAAATGTGATTAAAACTCCAACAAGAGTTACCGAAGACTCTCAGACCTTACTTGACCCAATTCTTGTATGTGGAGATCTAAGTGTCCGTGATGCAGATATTATAGACTTCGAAGTATCAGATCACTATGGTGTCTATGCGGCTCTTTCTTACGACAACTCTGCCACCCCATCCTTCCAAAGAACTATTTGGAACTACAAACACGCCGACTTCAGTAGGGCTACCTCCTTAATAAATGATATAAATTGGGATAGTCTCCTCCGACCAACGGCGGACGTTGACACAGCTGTAGCAGTATCTTATGATAAATTCCTTGAAATTATGCACGAAACCATCCCGACCTCGCGACAGTCATTATTCGAACTAAAGACAAAATCTGGTTCAACTCAGAAATTCGTCGCGAGCTACGGAAACGCAATAGATTCAGATCGATTGCACTCAAACGTAGTACCGATCTAAACTGGAAAAAATACAAAAAATCACGAAATAGAGTAAACAACATGAAAAAACATGAGAAAGCAAAATTCGAAGAACATCTCGATGAAAGAGTTAATGACTCGCCATCATCTAGAGATTTTTGGCAAATCATCAATTACCTTTTGAATAAGAAGAAAACAAACAAAATACCACCACTTTATTCGGCTAACGGCGAAGTCATAGCAAATGGAGTTTCATACGCCAGCAATGACATCGATAAGGCTAGACTTCTGAACGCAAACTTTATCCAAAATTCATCTATAAACGATAAAGGACATCAACTACCAGATTTTCCTCTCAGGTGCGGCAATAAACTCACTGATATTCCCATTTCACACGCAGATATTGTTACAGTAATCGAAAACCTCAAAACAAATAAAGCTCAGGGCTACGATGGAATTAATGCTAAAATGTTGAAAGGAACGGCAACTGCTGTTGCCACTCCGCTTCTATTACTCTTCAAGAAATCGCTAAATATGGGCAAATTTCCGTCGAACTGGAAGAAAGCTAACGTAATACCTATATTCAAAAAAGGAGATCCCGCGGACTGTTTAAATTATCGCCCAATTTCACTTCTACCTATCCTTGGAAAAGTTTTCGAAAAAACGGTACTCAAATATATTAATGTATTCTTCGACGAGAACTGCCTCCTATATCGACACCAATCTGGCTTTACTGAAGGACATAATACAACATATCAACTTCTGGATATGTATCATAACTTATGTCAGAGCCTCGACAACAACTTGCACACCTGTGCTATTTTTTGTGATATCTCAAAGGCGTTCGAGAGGGTCTGGCATAAGGGTTTGATACATAAATTAGACAAGTACGGAATTTCTGGTCAGCTGTCCATTTGGTTGGAGGACTATCTTTTTAACAGACAACAAAGAGTCTTGGTGAATAATACATACTCCGAGTTCGAATTGGTCCCCGCTGGAGTGCCCCAAGGGTCGATACTCGGACCTCTTCTGTTCCTATCCTACATAAATGATCTCCCGGATAACCTTGTCTCAACAACTAGAATGTACGCCGACGACACATGCATTATCGCATCTCATTACGACATGACCATCCTTGAATTCGATCTAAATCAAGACCTAGAATCAATATCAAATTGGGCGCGCAAATGGCTGGTAAATTTCAATCCATCGAAAACCAAAGCAATATCTTTCTCGTTATCGGGCAAACAAACGAACCCCACACTTGTATTCCAAGACCAAAACATCTCTTTCGAAACGTCACATACACACCTTGGTGTTGAAATTCAATCAAATTTAGACTGGAACGGTCACATTAATAATATAATTAAGAGAGTTTCGTCCCGCATCTCACAACTAAGAAGATTCAAATACAGCTTAAGTGCAAACACGTTAGAAATTTTTTACAAAACTTACGTTCAGCCAATAATGGATTATGCAGATGTAGTTTGGGACTGTGCACCACAATACTGGATGGACAAACTTGAACGTATACACGTGGACGCCGCCAGAATAGTGACCGGGTTAACCCGCTCTGTCTCCAATACAAATGTTTTACTCGAAGTGGGGTGGTCCAACCTTAGGGAGCGCAGGGAGAAACACCACCTACAAACACTTTTTAAAATAACTAACGAAGAAACTCCAGAATATCTCACCCTTCTTCTACCAGCCCGGGCGGCACATGTATCAAACAACCGGTACAACTTTAGACAACCGCGTTTTTTCTACTCGTACCGCTGGACAACAGCACATTATAGGAAATCATTCTTCCTAAACACAACTCATGAGTGGAATAAGCTCCCTTCTTTTGTCATAGATTCTGAAAATATATCCGATTTTAAAACTCACCTAAACATAATCGCCCTTGCTCCAAAACCCTATCCACTTTATAGAACAGGTCATCGGAATGTTAGTGTCAACCATTGTAAACTCCGAAATTATTGTAGCGACTTAAAGAGTGACATGCAAAATAATCACATAGCTGATAGTCCTAATTGTCAATGTGGTTTTCCGAAGGAGGATGCTAGTCATTTCTTCTTCCACTGTCCATTGTTCACCAATCAGAGAAGAATATTTTACCACAAACTTGAAACAAATAACTTTCATATAGAAAATATTAAGCATCTTCTCTGTGGAATCTCTGAAAATGACCACAGAAGAAATATATTGTTATTTCATATTACACAGTCCTACATTAATGCAACTAAACGTTTTGGGTAACTTCGATCATATATTTTTCTCTGTTATGTCAACCTGTCATTGAAAACAATTAAAAATTTAAATGCCCGGCCTTTTTAGACACAACTTATGACAACGTGAGGGTAAAACTGGACACAATAAAACTCCACTCATAGCACACTCTGTACAAATATTCACATCTGTTTCCCTGCTTAAATATTCACAATTTCATCCTGCCATCTTGTTTAAATGTTATGTTATACCGTTTGTGCGGGAGAGGGGCGTCACCAAGTTGACAAAACTTGTGTCCCAATCCCCATGTATATAATTGATATACAATAAAATATGTTTAAATAAAAAAAAATAAAAAAAATTATAGGACAAACGTGCCATTATACGGACCTCTAGCCGCGGCCATTAATTTTAGGCCGTGGCTATTCGACCGTATATAATTTTAATGTTTCGGTTAACAAATTGGACTCTTTAAAAACACTTGTTCGAATATTTCCGTTATTTCGTCAAAAACTCTTCTTCAAATACCTCCGTTATTTCGTCAAAAACACTTCTTCTCATACAAATCACCGTTATTTAGCAAATTAACATTATTTATAGAGTTATTGCCCTTCATGCAGGATTAACAAAACATGTCTTCATTTAGTGGACAATCCCAAGCTCGTGTGCCACGCGTGGTTGGATTGTCCATTTATTAATGACCATTTTAGGTACCGATTGTCCATTTATAAGTGGACAATCCTTGAAGAATTGCCTGGTTGGATTATCACCGATAGATGCGTCCCGAATCGAGATGTAAATATTTACAATTGAGCGTAGTTCAGACGATGTTTTCTATGGAATTTTTGAAATTTTCGGCGATCTTAGTAGAATGCTACATTCCCCATGTTGGCATAGCGTCCGAGTACTAACTTTTAAATTGCGCGAACCCGAACAAGTCCATAATATGTCTTTAAATTGACAACATCACCCACCATTTCTTTTATAATAATGCACAATGATGCCGAATGACACAAACAAATATGACGCCATGATGTTCTGCTGAGAGTAGGATAACATACTGAGAGCGGCGATATGATTAATATTTTGACGTAAACAGTTCATGAAAATATAATAAGATATATTATCCAGAATCAGACCGAGTTGAAATCGGGGACATGCTTTCAATCACAGATTCCAATACTGGTCTGTTGAGCGGTATAACAATAGTTTGTGGTATTCATGTAAGTCTGTTTAACTTGTTCATTTTTTCCGAGATGTCTGTGGTGCTCTGTCTATGAAATAAGTAACTTTTATCCAAATAAGGTACATACTTTGGTGCGGGCAGAAGTTCTGATATATGCCATTATATCCTCCCATCACATTCTTTCTATTATAAGACCACAAAGTTAGTCCCATTGATCCACTGAAAGGTGTAGATTTGTCAAAGTGACTCAAAATGCTTGTTACTAACTCTAAATTAGTCATATTGACCCGATGTTGCAAGTTTAAGTTTTCTGACACTTTTCGGACAAAGTTGGAAAATATTGTGGGATTGCTATTTGTACCATAATTATATTGTAAATATAATTCGGACAAAAAGGTTGAGCCCCAAAACACACAGGCTCCTGGGGGGATACTAAAATACCCATACAGACTATACGAGTGACACTGGAAGTCTATATTGGTATTTTAGTATTTCTCCAGGGACCTGTGCATAAGGATACCCAACAAAATGAACAGCAAAACCAATGTGTACGGTCTGACGTAACGTCGCAAAATTCGGATTCAATTTGTTCCAAGTGTGTAAATATATATATTGTTTAACAGATGGAACAAATAGGTACTGGCTTTTTGGCTACAAAGTACAGAGTACAAAAACGGAACGGTTGTTATTCGTCAAGTAAACAGATAGAACAAGACGAAACGAACACATGGTATAGATATGCCATAATGGAACTGAAATCATTCTACTTTCGTGCACAAGGGACAAACAGGAATCGTCGTTTTCTTCGCGTACAACCAAGATACCATATCCAGAGTAAGCGCATCGGATAAGGCTTGATATTTGGGTCCCAATGAGTTTAGAACGGACGTCTCGTAACAACATGTCATATCGGACAAGTTTAAACTCACGTCGCGAATTTACGAAGATGGATATAATACATTAATGGTGGAGCACCAAGTATTAACCCAATGCCATACCGGTTCGAGTTCTTATGTGTAGACCTTAGATGTGTTTAAGGTATAAGCGATGAGCACGTTCAAGGCGGTCACATTCTGTATGTGTTAAATCACATAGTATTTCGCTTCCATAAAAGCCTTTAGGTATTATAACTTAATTGTAAATTTTAAGGGAGCTCATCGGTGTTATCCCACCAGCATATATACCAATATAGGAAGGGCAAAGTACGTTTTTTTCTCAGTTTAGAACAAATATCTTCAACAAAACATGCCTTAAAGTTATGTTTTCAGAGACGAATCCTAAGTGAGTAGCATATTCAGCTTCATCCACTCGATATGAATCAAGAAACCAGTCAGTTCTGCGCTTAAATGCCACATATGCTGATTCATTGAACACTATACGACCTGTGTTTTAGTAGGGTTATAATTGTAACGCCACTTTGTACTATATTGCAAGCAAATGCCAATTGCGGACTGCAACTCTGAAGCGGTGAGTGAGAGCAGAACGATGCCACCAGCGTGAGACAACAGCAATTGGCATCTTTCATGATGAAGCCATGAACTGACGTATTAAGCTCGGAAAATAAGCTGTCTATAATTATATAAAGTATAAAACAGAGGCCCAATGGTACTTAAACCCTGCCTTGTTCCTTGCAACATCAGTATCCAGCATGAGTTGCAGTTTTGGAAACGAGTACATCAGTATATATATCATTAGGTAGTTTTTTTATGACTTTCCAAGTTTTGCCCTGAATATGCTTTTCAAATAGCTGGTATAGTAAACCGTTAAAGCACACAAGGTCGAATGCTTTCCAAACGTCCATGAAACAGAAAAATAACTTACTGTGTCTCTCGGACGAATAGGAAATGCATTTGGTCACCAAATATCATGTCATAGAAGAATTGACGATATCAGCGATGGCACATAGAGCTCAAGTCGTGTGAGTAGACACTTCAAATAATGTGTACAGTACTGGCAGCAGCGTTATGGCGTGGCAACTATTAAACGAGTCTTTTGGTTTAAAACCACCTTTATGCAGAGAGAAAATGACACCCCGTTTTGCTGCATCTGGAATGTGCTCCAACTGTAAAGAATTATTGAAAAGGCAACACAGGGATTTAGCTAGCATAGTGCCTTCATGGACAATGTGTTCATAGTTAACTTCATCCTACCCTCATGCTTTAATTAAATTAAGGTGTTTATATAAAGACATTTCTGATGAAGTTACAGGGATAGGAATAAGGGTATCTAAAGGGCTTGTTGAGGAGCGAGTCGATTCTTTTTCTACAAATTCGTTTACATTGTTAAAATGGCATTTGTCAAACGACGGGTCCGTTAAGGGAGCTGAGCAAATATCGCTGTAATAATCACTCCATGCCTCGGTTATCTCGTGTGCATCCCTGATGTTACCATTGTATTTAAAGAATGACCCGGCAAGATCGAGTCCCAAGCTTTTTACGTTTTGCGTTTAAAAGTAATATGAATCGTACGTGACACGTGGTGGAGCAACCACACATGATGTGCCTCAAATTTGCCTTTTTTCGGCGACATAACGCTAAGAATAATTTATGTAACATCATGCAGTGGTCACGACGGAGACGACATGCCAAATTGAAAAGACAAAATATTGTCTGGATTATCATGACTTCTTCCTTTTTAGTTTTCATTGAGCTAACCCAACGAAATTGGTCTAAATGAAATTAATAGACTTAAATCACATGTGAATTCTTCGTAAGTTATGAAGATGTTTCATTTCCAATTCCGCGTTTTTTACAATCTCCACACGGTTGCTAACCGGAAGTCACGTGACAATTTCTCCAAAATCTTTTCCCGCGATCTTAAAAAATCACTGATGGATACGGAAAACATTATATGACGTCATTCACCTGCCTTGGGTATAATCACCCTTGGTGGTTGCTATGCATGAAGGTGTCTTGATCTGATTTTGCACATGCATCAATGCTGTTATTAAAGACTGAAGGTATTCTTTTGGTGCTTTGATACATTTTCGCCTAAAATCACATTTAGATTTTTTGTAGCGGGCATATAAGCCCGTGGGTTTATTGATTGGCCTCACGGCTGATATCCAAACTGATCTGTGGTATCTCATATTTTGATGAAGTGATTTGAGATGTTGGGACCAAAAAGGCATCACAAACTTTTTGAAACTCTTGTGAGGGACATTATTTTGTGCCTATTTGCTTATAGCTTCAAAAATAATGCTATAGAATGGTTCTAAGTCACTTTGGTTGGCTACATTATTTTTAGGGAGAGAAGATTCCAGGTCAGCTTAGTAGCTTGCTTGTGACCAAGATTGATTACGAAATTTCTTCCAGTTTAACATTGTTTTATCATCAACCAAAGCTGGCGGTTGTTGATCTGACATTGGTGTATTGATTCTGAGTATCATAGGTCTGTGATTTGACACGTCTATTTGCATCATCATCATCATAATCATTATCTAAAACTTGACAACCTATGATGAGATGAGATAAAGTCGTGTACAACAAAGTGGTTTATCACTGAACCCGGTAATCACATATACGGCACATGGGTTACTCGAGGCACAGACAGGGTCCGCGTTGGACGGAAATTTACTTTTGCCAAATGAAAATATTTTTTGCCAAATTATTTTAGCAATTGCTAATTGCTATTCCTGATAGTATCATTTTCGGCAACCTAAATTCTTATGTTTCGACACTCGCGGTTCGAAAGACTTTTTATATCGATAGAAAAGTAGTTAGTTGATAATTAATTATATTCGTATCTCTGTTGTGGTTTATGATACAACAATATGCCAATCACCGAACAATACAATGGTAAAATGGTTTCTCCATCAATTAATTCAATTCAATTTAATAGTAACTCTGGTCATCATGAAAGACATTACAGAGACAATACATATGACACAATTACGTATCATCAATACATGTACATGTATACATACACATAAAATCATTATGATAAATATTATAATACATCGATGTCGCGTTTAATGGGTGTATACTTGTTTACTCATCATAATCAGATAATATATTTACCAATATATGGTGTGTATCAACGAATTTATATTTACTAATATACATGTGTGTACACGAGCACCTACAAATGTGAACGCGCACACATGCGCGTAAGCCTCAGGAGTTTCTGAAAAATTCCAAAATCTTTTTAATAAATACCGAAAGGTTTTTTGTTTTGCGCTCGCTATTTTGATTGAATAATTGGTTCAACTTCAAAGTGTTTGGTCTATTGAAGTAGTATGGTTTGATGTATCTTATTCTCAATCCCTTTAATTTTTCACACTTCAAAATAACGTGGAATTCATCTCCTAACTCTGCGTTACATAATGAGCACTTTCTTTCCGAATAGTCTCGATTTGTCCATGATCCTTCTTCGATTGGTAATTTATGATTTCTTGTCCGGAATCTCTTGAGAGCGTGTATCATAGATGTATCGCTGGATGACAAATATTGTTCGCGGACAAAGTTATATTTCACGACTCGATAAAAGGTAAATTTGTTTGATACAGCTATTGCGGTTCTCCATTGTTGTGAGTATATATCAGTTAGTCTCATTCTGACAGAGTCGCGAAATTGGTTGAGGTTATCGACCAGCTGATAGGTCCAGCTGTTACCCATGCCGATTGCGTTAAGGGTGTTATGCTGCCCAGCAATCCATGGGAACTTCTTATTATCATAATAAGACATCAGCCATTCTTTTTTCCAAATCAGACACTCTCATTAGACGACGACGATACTCCCTTAATGCTGACAAACACACACACAAAATCCAGACAATTTTCCAAAGTAGAACAACACGAATATAAGTATCCGTCCACCGCCTCTCATGTGTCACGGTAACAAGCATGCAAACCACAAAACCTGAGATGTAACGTTTAAATCAGAGATGCAACTTTTAAAGTATAGTAAACGTTCAACGCGCAACACACATTTATTCAGCAACAGTGAAACCTCCCCAACGACGTGACACGAGTGCATGGGTGGCTTCCAATTTACTCTCCAGGTCAACGGATCAGCACGAAAAATTAATGTTGTTACTGCTGCACGATTCTTGTTGGCCCCGTCTGACCCAGTTTTGTGTAAACGTTGTGTGTGCGTGTTCGTCTTGCAAACTAGGGATGTTTATTAATGGAATGGGGTGGTATGTTGTCGAAGGGTCAGGCTTAATGTATGACAAAATATCATGGATATTGTTCTAGTAAATAAACAATAGCAAAACGTATGGAGCCCCTAATACATATCTAAAGTGTAAACTTTTATTATCAATTTAATACCTACATATATATGTTTGAATATGACTATTATATATAATGTTGATGACTGACATGTTAGTCCTACTGTTTCTATGATTATAATTAACCATTTTTTGATATGCAGGCGGAGAGATGTTCCTAGCGCAAATGTGAAAATACCATATATAACTTTGAGCGAAATCAAGCAAGAAATAGATGTCGTGTAAAATTAAGGATGATATAGAACTAATGCATAAACATATGTATAAATATAACTCTGACCTCATGACAGTATGCATAATACGCCATGTTTTTCTGGGTTTTTTGGTGTGTTTTTTGTTATTTTTTTATCGTCTCCAATGAGGTGTGAATAAACCGGTTCCTCAATGCTTTAGAACGACTTGCACGTGCGCTGAGAACTCCTCTCCCTCTCTGTTGTGAACTGCGCATGTACCATATATATATATACGCCGGCCCGTCCTTCCCGTTGTAAAGGCTTAATGTATAGTTAATTGTAATGGATATTGGGGTCGGGCGGGTCGGTGGCTTCATGTATGCTCGAATACCACAGTATAAGTGGTGAAATGGGTTAATAAATATATACATAATATAATACAATGCGAGTGGCGTTCTATTTGTCGTCATTGTGTTGAGCTTGCCCCAATAAGACAAGTAACATGTTTTTATTCTTACTGATATGGGACACATGCCGAGTTCTCCATATATGAATGCACTAGGTGTAGATTTTTTAAGCTTTAAGGTGTATTTCAAAAACCAAATTTCGAGTTTTTCAAAACATGTCGTGTTTTCGTGTCCCCATACCTCGTCTCCATATGTCATGATTGGGATAATCGATTTTTCATAGATATCAAGGGTTGTGGCTATAGTTAGTTTATTCACGCGTACTTTATTAAGGAGAGCGTACATTGCCACTTTAGCACTTTTAGTCCTTGTGTTTTTTTCTAGTGTGAATAGTCCATTTCTATGGAATGTCGTACCTAGGTATTTGTAACTATCTACTATCTCCAGTTCATGTCCAATTATTGAAAATTTACCGCTATTCAGACTTTTGTTTTTTCGTCCAAATATAAGTATCTTGGTTTCCGATGTATTGACATTTAATTTCCACGTGTTGCAATATATAGAAAATTTATCAAGCATGTTCTGTAAGCTGTCACGTGAGTTAGCGAGGAGTACAGTGTCATCTGCATAAATTAAGAGAAATAGTTTTAAGTAAAGTCCGGTATCAAATTCTTCTGGAACTTTAATGTCGATTCCATTGGATCCATGCTCACGAAGATGATTTTCAAGATCGTTTAGGTATATTGCAAATAGTATCGGCGAAAGAATGTCTCCTTGTTTTAGGCCAATTTTGCTTGGAAAAAAGTCTGAATCTTCGTTTCCAATACGTACGCAAAGTTTTATGTCATTATACATAGATCGTATTACATCTAAGAGTTTACCTTCGATTTTATGGCTAATAAGCTTTTTCCAAAGCGCTGCTCTCCAGACGGAATCAAACGCTTCAGAAAAGTCTATAAAGGCACAATATAAGGTCTGCTTGTTATGTTTCAAGATTTGAGTAAAGTGAAAATATGTGATCAATTGTGGAATATCCTTTGCGAAATCCCGCTTGGCATTCTGACTGCAAGTCATTATTACTGAGGAATGAGCTAATGCGTTCACTAACAATGCTAGCAAATACTTTTGACATACAACTTAAAAGAGTTATCTTCCTGTAGTTATTAGGGTCGGTAGATTCCCCTTTTCCTTTAAAGAGTGGTCGTATAATTCCAGTTCTCCAGCTTTCGGGTACTATTCCAGTGTTTAAAATCAGATTGAAATATTTTTGAAACGTTATTCCAAAAATATCAAGAGCCCCTTTAAGATAGTCGTTTGTTATATTGTCGTATCCAGGCGCTTTTCCTAACTTTAAGGCTTTGATAGCCTTTTCTATTTCAGATGCTGCTATTTCTCCATTTAGAGGCGATGTGTCAATATCGTTAATATCTATGTGTATATCTTCGACTACATCGGTTTCTGGTGGTATTTCAGTTGAAAAAAATTCTTCAGATTCGAAATAATCTTTGAAATCGCCTACTTCCGGCGTCGGTTTTTCGGCTCTGCTGGTGTCCAGTTTTTTAATAAATGACCAAAAATCTTTGCTTGATCGGACACGAAGATTATGTATTTCGGAGCTTACTTTTCTGTTATATTGATGTTGGCTTGATTTAATCTTTTCTTTGTACATTTTGCGTCTGTCTAATAATATTTGTTTATTCGCCACTGAAGGGGTTTTCTTAAAAGTCTTCCTTGCTTTGCGGTAAAGTGTTCGTGTGGATCTACAGTCGCGTGTGAACCAGGGACTCACATATTTCCGTGAGTTCGTCTTACTAACAGGCTGATGTTGTCGGTCATCATAATTTCGACCACTGTTCAAGTTTACCGCTGCGTCTATCATAATACTTGACAGAGACTGAGTAGCGTTCTCAATGTCTTTGGGACATGCGTTGTTGTTTGAAATAAAGTTTATTGTCTCATTCAATTGACTAATCGCGCGCACGTCAATGCTTTGTTGAAATATACTTTTATCACCAATCTTGCGGGGAGGCTTGCGATTGGCTGATCGTTTGTTTTGTCTGGGTTTGTTTGTTTTGACGGGTCGATTGCACTTCGTGTGATCAACAGATTGTATATTACAACTTACTACTATACTACAATGTGCATCAGACAGCGTTTCGTCAAAATCGTTCACGACAAGTGAAACAACATTTTTGGCGAATCTAGGAGAGCCGATAGCATAATCAATTACGCTAACATTTTTACATGTGCATTTCGATGAGCTCTCTCCGATTCTCCCGCTGAAAATTAACATGCTCATACAATCACAAATATGCATAAGTTTCTTGCCGTGTGCATTTGACATGCTGTCAGGGTTAATTCTGAACGGTGTGAAAGAAGTTATGTTATACTCTCTAATTAGTTTTTTCGGCTGAACTGTGATCGTTCAGTGTACCGGTGCGTGCATTAAAGTCGCCTGCTAACATCACATTGTCAAAATTTATCAATTTCTCAAGGAGAGATATATGCAGGTTATCTAGTTCATTGCTTTATGTAGTCATGTATATTTGGCTAGAATCATGAAAATGTAATTCATATTACACACCGCCGCATGTGGCTAGATTTGCTGAAGTAGCATATTGAACACCGCCATGAATGGCTAACATTATTGAGATATAATTGATGATTTATACTGCCCCATTTTGGCGAATACTTGTATTGTCAAGCATGTGGTTTCCCGCTATATCATGGTGGGAATCACTGTTCTTCCCAGAGGCATTGGGCCATGTACTTGGCTCCATCTTATCCTACTCATATGAGACATATATGAAATATCATGTTCAGAAACATCATCCTGAGGACCCCTTTTAGTAGTAGGACCTTATACAATGCTTCATTCTAATGTTCACATGCGATACATCTCTACCAAGCTAGATAATGTGAAATGATAATCAATCTGGAGTAATAATTCATACATATTGGAATGAGATTGAGATAGGTAATATATATGATAAAAACCTGCAACTAGCACTAATGTTAATATATATACTAGGTAACAATTAAACCATCATGTTATAGTAACATTCTTGAATAGGTGATAAGTATTGAATATGTCTATATTACTTAACTTCAAATTATAGCTCTCTAGTTCCATGTTGAATTGTCTGCTGCACTCCTTGCATCCAAGTGTATATCCTAGCTGCCACTAATTGTCCTCATCATTGTAAAATATAAGTATTTATTTCTTTTTAAGAAGGCAGTGGTTGGTCAATATATGAATCATTATGTCACCTCCTCATGCCAGAGGCTCATTTGATAATCAAGTTAATTGAGCCCTTTATGGTTAATTGGTTGAGATTCTATTAACACCTCTTTGTGCCATTCATTAATTAACAGGTTCAAGTCGTCTGAACCTGTATGCCATGTAATTAAGAAGTGGTTTGAATACAAGCTGTATTGTTACTGTGACTTAATGAACAAAGGAGTAATTTAATTATTATGTTTTATAATGTTGCCTCTAAATGACATCTCAGGTCTTATTCTAGTTCGTATGCAACAAACCCATTATTTCTGATAGTAAATAATATAATTTAGAAAACAGTTATTTACTATCGAATCTGGTCTGTCATAGCTGTTTGTGTCTCCCTTTTTCGATTTCCAGTCGATGATTACTGATTCTCAATCTTGTGAATAGAATTCTCGCTTTGGCAGATCGCTAATTGACAATGTATGGTTCAATTTCATACTTTGACTTGAATAATCTATACGTTCGTATTTTATTTCCACTGATCGTTTTCTTTTCGGCATGATTTACATTATAGAATCGCATCAAATTTTCAGATTTCAGTTTATCCACCAAGGCGCGCTCTTGTATCCCTTGGAATTTCCGGCGGTCTGAAATATCGACGCCGTATTTTCCATATGAAATATATTGACTCGTCTTCAGCTTCAGTAGAGCAGACGGATACAGCACCATGGATGGAAGCGTGAACCGAATACGTGGTCGCATGATTTTAAGATATTTAGAATTAAATTTTATTTTTAATTCACACACGATTATATATAATCTACCCCATAACGAAATATCGTGTGATTGGTCGGTAAGCAAATTAAGTACACGGGTTTCCAGTATCACAAATACTCTCTTCGTCATATTGATCGTTATTGTCTAGCACCAAGAAGATTTTGGGATTACGACCATTTTCGATTGCAATAAAAACACGGAAACCTCATCGCAAATCTCCACTGTTGTCACGAGATTACCTGTTCGTTTTCCCCAAGTGTTATGAAAACACAGTTTCGTTTTAAATCCGCCAATATGTCTTCTGATTATTGTGAACGGGTTAATGTATACAATATAACAATTGTGATACCGTTTTACTGCTAATTGATATCAACACATTCAAACATCTGCCGCGGCTCTCTTCAGACAAGCAGTTGCTGTCGATTTCAACACAATTACACCCGCTCCTGTCAGAATATAAAAAATATACATGTAGGTGTAACGTTATTAATTTTTATTGAAAACATTCAAGAAAATTGCGATATTTACGATCATGTAGGGCCGAATATTTATGGCGATATGGTATTTTGTGTTGACACGTCAGCGAGTCAATATCTGGAAGTCACTATCAGGTGGTATTGCACTACCATGCATCATCAAAATATGCTGTCCGAAATCAAAAGAAGACACCGAGCTCTCCGTGCCCTCTTAGCCAATATCGGATTTTTATGGGGTTAATAATACCGGCCGGAGTCGAGTGAGCGAGTAACATTTTCTAGGTTGACCTCGTGGAGAATGTCGCTACGTTATAACGTCGAGATATAGTGTCCACGGGCCCAGGGGGCCGCCCGGGTGGTCTCAATGTTCTTTTTGTTTATATACCATTTTATCGGATTTTGAGGGGTTAATAACACCGGCCGGAGTCGAGCGAGCGAGTACCATTTTCTATGTTGACCACGTGGGGTATGTCGCTACGTTATAACGTCGAGATATAGTTTCCATGGGCCCAGGGGCCACCCGGGCGGTCCCAATGTTCTTTTTGATTATATACCATTTTATCGGATTTTGAGGGGTTAATAACACCGGCCGGAGTCGAGCGAGCGAGTACCATTTTCTATGTTGACCACGTGGGGTATGTCGCTACGTTATAACGTCGAGATATAGTGTCCACGGGCCCATGGGGCCTCCCGGTCGGTCCCAATGTTCTTTTTGTTTTATATATACCATTTTATAGGATTTTGAGGGGTTAATAACACCGTCCGAAGTCGAGCGAGCGAGTAACATTTTCTAGGTTAACCTCGTGGGGTATGTCGCTATGTTATAACGTCGAGATATAGTGTCCTCGGGCCCGTGGGGCCGCCCGGGCGGTCCCAGTGTTCATTTTGTTTATATACCATTTTATCGGATGTTGAGGGGTTAATAACATCGGCCGGAGTCGAGCGAGTAACATTTTCTAGGTTGACCTTGTGGGGTATGTCGCTACGTTATAACGTCGAGATATAGTGTCCACGTGCCCAGGGGGCCGCCCGGCGGTCCCAATGTTCTTTTTGATTATATACCATTTTATCGGATTTTGAGGGGTTAATAACACCGGCCGAAGTCGAGCGAGCGAGTAACATTTTCTAGGTTGACCTCGTGGGGTATGTCGCTATTGTTCGAGATATAGTGTCCCGGGCAGTCCCAAGGTTTTTTTTGTTTATAGACTATTTTACCAGTTTTACTGGAATTTGAGGGGTTAATAACATCGGCCGTGGACGCCTCAACGAGTTAATATATGGAATTAACACTTATGTGTATTGCACTACCGAGAATCACCAAAATAATCTGTCTGAAAACACACGAAGACACCAGTAATCACTCTTTTAGCCAATATCAGCATTTGTGGGGTTAATATGACCGGCCGGAGACGAGCGAGCGAGTAAATTTTCCTATGTTGCCCCCAGGTGGCATGTGGCTACGTTATAACGTCGAGATATTGTGTCCACAGGCTTGTGTGGCCACCCGGGCGGTCCCGGGCGGTAATTAGTCACACCCGTCCAACCAAACTTCTGACAATAAGGTGCACAACTTCGGGGAAAAAAGTCGGACGGTGGTATATTATTGCAATAGACCTATATACCAAATATCAATTGAATCTGTTAATATTTCATTGAGTTATCGCACTAACAGTGATAAAATTGTTATTAAAATAGACTTGTAAACTAAGACTCATAACTCACGAAAAAAAATTCGGACAAACCAGGTTTTTGAACTCGTCCGAGATATTGTTGCAAGAGACTCATATACCAAATATTGTTTAAATCGGATAATATTTCATTGAGTTATCGCGCTAACGGTGATAACATTGCTAAAAATAGACTAACTAAGACCCATAACTCCGCGAAAAAAATTCGGACAAACCAAGTTTTCGAACTCGTCCGAGATATTGTTGCAAGAGACTCATATACCAAATATTGTTTAAATCGGTTAATATTTCATTGAGTTATCGCGCTAATGGTGATAACATTGCTAAAAATAGACAAACTAAGACCCATAACTCCGCGAATAAAAATTTGGACAAACCTGGTTTTCGAACTCGTCCGAGATATTGTTGCAGGAGACTCATATACCAAATATGGTTGAAATCGGTTAATATTTCATCGAGTTATCGCGCTATCGGTGATAAAATTGCTAAAAATAGACAAACTAAGGCCCATAACTCCGCGAAAATAATTCGGACAAACCTGGTTTTCGAACTCGTCCGAGATATTGTTGCAAGAGTCTCATATACCAAATATTGTTGAAATCGGTTAATATTTGCGTGAGTTATCGCGCTATCGGTGAAAAACTTAACTAAAAACCATCTAAGATGGATAACTCTTGTAAAAAAGTTCGGACGTGACCCATTTTTACAGGCAGTAAATAGTCATTGGGAGCAACTGCCATACCAAAAATATTTTGAATCCGTTCACAAATGTCAAAGTTATAAGGCATTCTTTAGGTCCGCCTGCCGCCGCCGGCCAGCCAACCGTCCCTCGTCAAACCATAAGTCGAGTTTTTGAAAAACTTCAAAAACTCGACTAAAAATAACACAGGAAAAATAGTTCTTCATTATTACTTGACTGAAGGACCCAACCCGAAATTTGATGATGTAAGTGATTTTGTGAGCGATTTTGCTTTGCTTACAATAATTTATGCAATTTCTCCTCAAGTTATATTTTCGACTTTACATTAAGGTTCCCGTCAAAACTTCAAAAAGTTCCAAGATTATGGACAGGTGCATGGAATATATGAATTTTATAGGCGTTAGCCAGAGTATAGATTTGTGGCATGATCTATAAAGTTAGTTTTACACGACGAACAAGTACATAATAGTCTTTTATAATATTATGTGTGTAATTAACCGAAAGTTTAGTTTATATGGGATGTCTGTCTGGAACAAACTGATGGCGCCAGTATTAAAGTGATATGAAACATTTTGTTGGGTGATCAAAAGAAATGGAGAATAATCTTGCTCAAACTAGTTATTTTTATGAATATTAATCCAAATTTACAACACACCGACAGTCTTATATATTTATTAAATGCAATGCGTATATTAATGGCAAAATCATCTGCATTAGCTTATCGAAGATTGTTGCGTCCCGAATCGAGATGTAAATATTTACAATTGAGTGTAGATCAGACAGTGTTTTCTATGGGAGGCCAAATTCATATTTAATAGCTAATTACTCTTAAGCGTTATTACCTCACTAACAACTCCATTAGGCTTGAATATTAATGAGCTAGGCTAGCTGTCACAAGCTGGGAATTCTGTCCATCTCAAAAATTAATTTAAGTACCGCTGTATCTCTCGACTGAGAATTAACTAAGGAAACCTTGGTCTAGTTATAACTTACAGACTGCATACACTCCTTGACAGGTTTATCCAGATAACAATTTAATTGTATATCAGCTGAATATAATAAAAAAACACGACAAAACTTAGCACAGAAGATCAATATAACTTTTTCGGTTGCCGATTATCGCAATACGAAAATTTTAATATCTTGAGTATGATTGTGTTCTGTAGTTACAATAATGTATTTTTTTAACTTCCCGAGATCACAAATTGGATGCCTGCAGGCCACCTACATGTAGTTTGTTTCACGCATGTTTTCACTACACGGTGGAGGGCAGTTTGTAGTAAATTGAACGTGGTCACGAAAAAATAACGCAGTGTATGGCGGTAACGAGCACCAATAGCACGGTGACCTGCGATGCAAGATGATAACAGTGGTATTATGGTGGTATCACCACAGTAAGTACCGACCCGTAACCTAGTTAACAGCTCGCTTAATTACATCATAGCAAAGTAATGTACGTTATATTATATTATTTTCGTAAATTATTACTTTTATGAAATAACGGTCAAGTCTATAGATTTACACCACAAAAACACAACCTTCGCAAAACGTATAAGAAATGCTAAACCCAGGGTAGGTGTGCTTGGGGTAGGGATCTGCGAATCGAGGAATTTGCATCGAATCAAATCTCGATATCGAATCTTCTTCCCAATATCGACATCGAATCGAATCGAATCATCTAGTCATTGACATTGGTTATTTATGTGTTTATTTTCTTGTATCATGAAAAAAACTGCAAAAGTCACTAGGTAGTAGATACTGTGTAACAATGTTAATCTCCATAAACATCCGTACTAGTAGGGATCTTGTGTTTTTTATTTAGGATAATCATGACATAGGCAAGTCATTCTGCATTGAATTTCTATCTAGCTGTGTCCGGCGAACGTGACACCAAAAAGTGACAGTAAGACACATAAAGACAGTTCAATAAATGTATCACAAACCCCATGAAATGGAAGTCAAAGAGTGACAGTAAGACACATAAAGACAGTTCAATAAACGTATCACAAACCCCATGAAATGGAAGTCACTTGTCTACATTAAAGATAATACAGATTTGAGTCATTTGACACACTTGGACATGGGTACACCGTTCGGCTATATACATGTAATTGCAATGATGGTTATCTGTTAAACTTTTCAACCCACAATAGATCACACACCAACATCCCATATTCACAATATAGTTTGTCTTCATGGAGGGGGTCCTAGAAAGCACACATAAATTACAACCGAAATCAATTGAGTTAAATTCCGCATCTAGCGTTCAAGCACTGTGTAGACAATTTATACAGTGTCGATACAGATTACAAATACATGCGGCGATTGATCACCGTCACGGGTTGCAACCGAAGCACATAATTTGCATAATGCACGTGTATTCTGAACATGTATTTCTAGATGCAAAAAAACGACACTACACCAAAGTAACATCGATTCGAAAATATCCGAATCAGTAGACCGATTCGGGTGCCCGATATCGACATTGAATCGAATCTCGAATATTCGCAGAGCCCTATAGCTTATAGCGCGCGGATGGACATGTACTACAAAAGTCAGCCCAAAACAATCACGTTGTATTTAATACCAAATATTGCTTTTATGGACATTCTGCTACATTCAATTGACAGTGCAATATCAGGTCTTTCATATTTTGGAATGGAAGAAGAAAAACAAGTGACAATTAATGCCTTTTATGCGCATAATGATGCAGTAAGTCACAAATACAAAAAAAATTCGGAATCGGAAACCCGAAGATGTCTGGCCTTTCGATATGTACATGTAAAGATTGTTTGCTAAATTTTCTACAAGCAATAAGCAGGTACTCTGGCAAATGTGAGAATACAGGTACAATAGCTGAATTCAGCTAACCAAACTGTATTCAGTTATATATTATACCCTCAAACCAACTGTTTTTCGATATAAACTATAATCGCTAATTTGCGCATCGAAAATAGGCTACCATATTCTCTGCCACTCTCAACTGCAATGCCTTTTGTCGACACGGCGACGCTAATTTTGTGTGAAAATTTTCTACAGCGGTCGATGTTGGTCATAATGGTTTTAATAACACTCTTGTGCAATGAGGAATACCTTGAAATGTACATTAAATACAATATTCATCACCGAAGATGGAACTATTCCCGGAAGTATGATCAATAGGTCGCTGCTAAAACGTTGTTTGGTTGGTGAGTTAAAATAGGTCAAAAGGGAACATCTCGAGCAAGAGATTAATTGGGCGATTTCCATTCACTGCTTGAGCTGACTATCCGCAAAAAGGTGTGTAAATAACATTAAAAACGTAGCTCAATCGGGCGACAGTAGACAAAACGAGCTACGTACTAGACCGTTTTGGATGTGTGCCCGACCTGTACTGTACAGTGTACGTCATGACAAAATAATATAACAATGTTACAATAACATGATTTTTGAGGGCGTTATGGTTTATTAATGGCCCGGCTGGAATGATTAACAGCCCAAGTGCCTATTAGCGGCCCGAGACGAAGTCGAGGGACGATAATAGGCCCGAGGGCTGTTAATCATTCCAGAGGGCCGTTAATAAACCATAATGCCCGATGAAATCATGTTATTACTATTATTACCACAGTTTTGGACATTTGACCCATTTGAGGATTTAGTGGAATAATGAAGTAGATTAAGAGAGAAATATTTAGAGAACATTTAAGTTTGATATCATTTGACTTGTCAGCTGACACGGACTGACGGAGTCTCGAAAATAGGACAGGGGAAAACCCAGCATTGGAGACGCGTAACAACCAATGAGAGGTTAATTGACAGCTAAAAGTATCAATGCATACTTACGCTTGATACAATAATTCAATCGTATGGCGTGAATTCCAATCATAAAACCACTTTTGTGTCGAGGAAATCGGATACATCTTCCCATTATTTTCTTGAAATAAACACGCCATAATAATCGGAAGTTGAAGGGACGTAACTCTCACGATAATAAACGAGATCGATAGTTTCCGGGCGGCGGGCCGATATTGAACTAGGCTTCTCAATATCGGCCCGCAGCCCGCTGTTTTGGTAACAATACGCTATTTGGAACGCCCCGAAAAACATTATCAATGGCCTAGACTAGAGAACGCCCTATAAAGTGGTAATAATATTAATCAGTTAGATCTAAATCACCTGAACAAGAAAATGTCAAGCCAAAATTAGCTGCCTGCTAACAGTGCTATAAAGTGTTATTGATACATGTTCCAATACATTATCGATATATATATAGTCTATTCTTCTTCTTATCGTGTATATAGTAGAAATTTGCGGGGTTTTTTTTGTTGTGGTGAAAAGTGAAGTATTGCGTTTCCACGGCGACAGATGCAAAACGAGGAAAAAACGAAACGATTTGATTGTGAAGATAATTTATAGTTTATTGTCTTGAATTTTATATGAATTATGAATATGGTGCAGTCCCAGAAATGTGTCAAGGCAATATTGCAACATGACATTGTCATTGTGGAATGCAACATTTTCCTAATTCCGAGTTATTTTAAGTCGTCTCACCTCGATCACAAATGTGTTCGATCGACACATTCTATGTTTAGACTGTTAACTACACACATGCTCTCAATTTGATTTTTGAAACATTTGCATGGCCATCATGCAATAACAAACACAGTTCAAGTTTCGTTATCTGTGTTACCTACATGGATACAAAAAATACTTACCACTAAATCGTTGTTGCAGGTCCGTCGAGAGGGCGGAGAGGCCCCATTCAACCAATTTTCCGGAGACAAAATCGTCCGCCATGATCTATAAAATGTGAATCTGAAAGCGAGTCTCCAAATATATCACGTGCACCAATGAGATTAGCACGTTTTTTGCGGAACCCCCCAATTTCCACATCTCGTTCCTCCAGTTAAGTAATATCTCCCGGGAGAGTTCAAATGAGTCTCAGTGAGATTGAAAACGACCCCTCGTTGCCACGCAAAACTATGGAATCAAGTCTCCAATTAACTTACCCCTCGAATCTTAAACCCCAATGTTTAGTGTGCACCCCAGGATAGGCAATTTGTTCCCCGTGAGAGACCAATTGAACTTCCGGAATTCTCAACCTTCCAACATTGACCCTCGTGTATTTAGTGTGTGGGGACCATCTAGATAGCACGAAATGGGTATAACGGGAGTAAACTTTTACGAGGAAGACAATGGTGGCTATTATTTTCTAAATTGACGATGTTGGTATCAAGGGAAGAAAAGGGGGAGTGGCAGCAAAAATGATGAAATATTTTTGTCGCAGATTCCCACCAAATTTATACATAATCACCCCCATGACATGGCGCTGTTCGAATCAGGGGTGCACATAGTGGGAGAGGGGCACCAAAATTCATAAAGCTAATGTTTTTGCGCCGATGTCAACCAAATAAATACATATTTTTCTCCGTGATACGATAAAACTAATCTTGTGATTTAAAGACGCCAAATTGGTACCGTTTGGGTGATAGGTGGGGGCACAACATTTAATAAGAATTTGATTACTTTCCGATTACCACCAAACTGATACATTATGACCACAATGTTATCAGGACTCATATGGACGCGGTTTATATATGTCAACAGTGGCGCCGTTCGAGTCATGAATGGGGAGGGGTGTGGCACCAAAGCTGTTACAAATTACGTTTATCACTAATTTCCACTAAATTCAAACACGTTCTTCTCCAATGACACGAGAAATTAAATCATGTGGGTTAACGACTCCATATTTGGTTCAGTTTGGGTCAGGGATGGAGAGAGGAGGGGCACTAACATTAATAAGAACACCGATCTGTCGACTGTACGATTTAAAAATTGTAACGTCTGAAGATAAATAAATACTTCTTTATTGGTGGAACGAATTAATCGCGATAAACAAAAATGACAATAACTCCGGCAAGGTGAGCCACTACTTATAATCTATGTATAAGAATGACGTTTTGTGGTGCCATTTGAATATACAATTTATGAGAATAGTTTTTGACACTTTGAACAAGAGTATACACTTTAACTTGGGCAACGTCGGGCACACCCTGCTAGTATACATATAAGATAACAGTTAACGGAAAGACAACTTACCGAGTTCCCATGATATGAGATAGGTTATAATAAATGAACTACGAACACATACCAAAAATCCAGCAACAGTCTAAACTTCAATTATTCGTGTTAGAAATTAGTTAGCTTTATATAATACAAGCGCACTGCATGGCATAGACTAAAATAGAGTTTATCATATGTGACACTGGTCGATCATTGCTAAATATAGAACAATTATCGTCGAAAGTTCCAGACAATCTATAGTTAGCAATCACATTACCAAGGCATGTTTGTTTATTGGGGGTTTAGGCTGAGCCAGGGAGGATTTGAAAGGGGCGGAACATTACCAAGGCACCAGGCCATTTATGCCTATATATAGTACTAGAAGGTGACCCGACTTCGTCCGGGCTATTCAAAAACCAAATTTCAAGTCGATTGCTCCACCCGTTTTCGAGATCTGGTCTGCGCATGCGCGAAGCTGGCGTCGCACGGGCTCGGCGACCCGATAAAATTCGTATCCGGGGCAAGATACATTCACATACCAAATTTCAAGTCGATAGCTCCACCCGTTTCCGAGATATATAGCCCAATGTCATTTGCGGATACCTCGGCCGGTGATGAGTTAACGCGACATCGGCCGAATAAGAGTTAACGCGATCACGTCACGATATGTTGATGGCGTAATATATTTACGCAATGATTTTCGATGAGCGAAGCATGGTCCTGCGTTCTTCCCGATAATTAAGGTAGAAACGTTAAACGTACACAGGCGTGTGATGCATCATTGGAAAGATGAAGCGCCACAGATTCTAACCGTGCAAATTATATGACTGGCAATTTATTATTCGCGCTATATCGAATCGATTTGTGAGCACCGAACTGAAATATATTAGCGCAAAACGGCGTAAAAACAGATTTGACCTCGGCACGTGAAAAGTTGACATCGGATCTGAAAATCAATAGGCCTATGTTACTCCTGACCCGAAAATACCCCCACATACCAAGTTTCATCGAAATCGGCTGGGCCATTTTCGAGTCCATCGATTACACACAGACAGATACACCCTCACACACACAGATCTTTCAAAATATATAATAGATTAATCATTACCGGGAGCGATGACTCGAGGCAAGAGCAAGGTTCGTGGAACAACATTGAAATAACTCAACGGGTATGCACGTATGCAGTGCCGAGATTGGTGACGAGTACACACAATTAGCAGTGAACTTAGAGAAATCAGAGAAAAGTATCTTAAGCCGTATGTCTATAAGGGTCCAACTGTATTGAAATTAGCCACACTGTTCAGAACCCACAACGATAAAACATTGAGAAAACTATCATTATTTATACGTAGTGCGCAAAGTACTACAATCTGAGTCCTCTGAAGGCTTAAATCCTATATAACCATTCAAAATCCACATTCATTGACCGAACACGAACCAATAACGCCGAACACAATAACAATGACCCTATATATCTATCAGATAAATCTAATTATAGCAACCACAACGCGCCGCAGGCGCGTTGTTGCTTTTCAAGTTTAGGCGTGAATGACTTCATTAATTTTTACAATACCATGAAACAGAATTTCGACGCGATGAAAAACGGCACACAAAAATTGGTTAAAAATCACGTGACTTCCGCTCCGCTTTCGCAAAGCATCCTGGGAACAATAATATCCCAAAAGAAATGGTGAAATCACAGAATCGGAAGTGGACCAACGGGATGGTTATAAAATTACCAAATTACCAATAAGTTTTTCTGAACAATTCCTATGTGATTTAGGCCTATAGATTAGTTTCATTTTGACCAATTTCGTTGGTTAGCTGAACGAAAACCAGCGAAGACGTCATGACATGGTCCATGACGTCATTTACGTCATTTTGGCTTTGTGGGCCAGAATCCAGACACATTTGGTCTCTACCGGAAACACTGATTTCACATCACTAGAATATAGACGCAATTATATATACGAAGTGGCTTTAGCACTGAGGGCTCAAGAACGGCATGCCGCTCTTTAGCGATGAGGGCTAAGGAGCGGTATACGGCTCTTTATAGTCGGACACTGGAGATCGAGCAGTACGGATGATAACGTAAGACCGTTCTTTATCGCGCCAGGACCATGCATAGCTAAATATTGGTATATACGATGTACACCACTCCTGCGCCCCGTTCTTTAACGAATAGCAGTATACCGTTCTTTAGTGCCAGCGCTGAAAAGCGGTAGGCCCATGCCGTGCCTTGGTACCAACCGCTAAAGAGCGGTACAGCCTACCGTTCTTAAGCGTATCAGACCCATAAAGAAGCGTATCAGACCCATAAAGCGATTGGTACTAAAGAACGGTATAGCGTGTCAGGCCCAAATAGCTAAAGAGCGATATACTGCTCTTAAGCCACGGCCTTATATATACACCTACACGATTTATTGACCGTACTAACACGGGACATAAATATGGGCTCTATCAGCGTATAATCGCTTTTGTTAGAAGTTAGGAAACAGCGTATATAATGTATGTTTGACTTTGATAAGTCTTTTAGTCACCAGTGCGCAAATCAAAGCATTATTACAACGACACCAATTAATGAGTAACACGCATAACACATATACAACGTAATTTTATATACAATATGCACAGAATAAATATGGGATCCTGGATCACTCCCTACAAACGTGTTGTTTGTTTGTTTGGTTTTCATTGTCCTTTTTTTGTTAGTTCTTCTTTTGACCTAGTGTGTATATATAAGATTGTATTCTTCATCATGTTTTCAAATGTCCTTTTGACTATCAGTTTGAATTTTTGACCTGCAGGCATGAGCTAATTCAGCTGCCTTCCACAATGTATACACTTAAATGCAATAAGCGACGTCTCTAAAGACCATTTTCTAGGAAAAAATACGGACTGGATTCAAACGAGGGATGTTTTCTATTGACAAGAGCCCATGAAAACGAAAGATTTGCCCAGTGATATTTTGGGATAATGCGCTCATGTAGTCATATAGTCGGATTCCTTATGTCATTTAGCATTTTTGGTTTGTTAAAAGCGATCTGAAAACGGATTATGTATGCCTAGTAGGTGTGTTTTCAGGATTGACTTGTTTCCATTCTTGAATTTTGGCGGGTCGGCCTAAATCGGGGTCAACATCATTTAGAGAGCGTTTCGTATTTACAGAAAACGATAGATGGTGCCATCTGGCCTATGGTGGTCGGTGCGATTAGAAACTTCTCCAATCTATTAGATATGACAATTACATGTATTTTTGAAAAATTTGATGTGATCGGTTCATTCTTGTTGGCTACAGTTGTGATCAAAATTTAACACTGAGGCCTATGGAGATTCTAGTACTTTGGATAAATGGCGCCATTTTGCGTATGATGATATACGCGTACTGATATTCATAAAAAGCACTAAGTATGAAACACAGACGTAGTTTAAAAAAGAATGGATGTGATCAGATGATTTTTGCTGGCTACAGTTGCGATCAAAATTTAACACTTAACCCAATGGAGAATTTCGTGTTCAAACGTTGATTGTAATAACCACTTATTGGCAATCGTGCGCAACTATATATGAAGTTTAACATTCGTGTTTGACCCACTGAAACTATCCGTGATTTGATTAGTTGCAATATATGATATAGTTATGCCTCAAGATACAGTAATTGGCAAAAGTAAGTGTCGAATGGTTTCGTAGTTTCGATAAGTTGCAGCCTGTTGAATCAAATGAAAATATTCACAACAAGACTGTTCACGATGTGATTACATATTATTTCATTGTTTTATTTCATAACGCATGTAGTGTCGCAAATACACAGGTATAGGTGGTAGTTGTTCGTTGTCATTAACTCACATGCACTGAGAGAATCTGTGTTTTTGCAGGATTTGTGCTACTGAAAAACGGACATTTCGGTGCAGCTGAGATCTTTACTATAGCGGTATAGGCTTTGTAGTCGGGCAGCTAGGTACACCCCTATGGACCCCCCAGGACTCCTCCGGACCGATTTTTTGTATGTACCTGGACACCTCTAGAGTAGAATTCCGGATGTTAACAAGAAATCAACGCTTCCCACGCCAGTTACGTTCAGTGCAGCGACTGAAACCCAACATCCACCATCAATATTCTGACCACAGCTAATCTCCACGATTCGTGCATAGCTGTGAAAATTAAGTAAATTCGAATTTCCACTAAAGTAGAGCTTAATGAGTAAAATAGTTATCGTCCATAGTTGCATTTTCCTGCATTCCGAGTAGGTGCTTAGTAATCTTTACTATCGGGACCGGTAGCAAAGTCTCCCGATCTTATAATGATCATTGGCCTATATGCAGAACATGGCTGCATATACAGTTTTAGACATGCATGTGCCCAACTTTGAACAAACCCAGCACCATGTGATTAGACACTGACTAAATTAAGGCAATACCAATGAATGATTAGTACACAATTGTGGTATTTGATTAACAACCGTTTCTAACCTTAAATAAGACACCAGGTGCACTTCGACGACCAGGTATACATCTCAAATTTCACATTTGGGTATTAACTGTATCGGAAACGCAAACGTCGAATTACGACCCTATATAAGCTATAATTGCAATTTCAAGTGAATTCCTGGTAATTTCCTAGACTAAGTTTCTCGATCAATGGCCCATGGGGCACAAATATGTACAGTTTCATATCTGTGTCACAATTTGAACATAACCAATACCATCTGACTATAGACACTATATTGACAATTTATTGTTATTCTTGTGGCAAAGTATTTGAGGGAGAGATTTGTTGTGTTGACTAAGATATTAATTTAGTATGTGAAACATGTATCCCGGGGGAGGTATCGAGTGGACGGAGAAAGTGTTTTCTTTATCATCAGATAAACATAATTTAAACTCCCAATTTAAATAAATCCGACCAGGAATTATAGAACAACCATCTATATAAGCCCAGCAATATTTAGCAATGCACATGGACTGATAACATTCTTTAACATTTTTAAACAATACCGCCCTATCCACATATATATGGTTAAACATATCATTGGCATAGATGAGTTGTTGTAGTTGTTACATTGATGCTGGTCGGCTTTCTCCAAATTTAATACTAAAACAGAATGATCCATAAGTTACGGTGGCTGGTTTAGGACATGAGAATTTGTTTTGTATTTCGTGACCACGAAATACTAATTCGTAGCCAAGAAATAACTAATTCGTTGTCACGAAATACTAATTCGTGGCCACGAAATAACTGATTGACCTTTGCATATATCCAGATACCTTTACGGTATGGTTACACTAAGTTGATGCTGTTTTAGAAACAATGTGTACGATCGCAGAGAAGCTACTATAAACCCCTTAAGGTGTTGGACCCGGGCTCTATGGGTATTTGGGCGTCCTATATAAACTAGTCCAGAAAGAACGGGGAAACACGGGTCAGGTGGCTCCAAGACAAACTGAATATTCATTAGTTTTTACCACAAGGCCAAGGGATCGAATGGGAATGCCATTTCTCTCGGCATATTGGCCGATTTAAGTCGAATAAGGGATTTTGTAGGGTGGGCCCAATACAAGCTTATAAATATTCACCCCTTTCAACCATCCCCGATCCAAAAAGGTCGCCACTCAGAAGGGGTCAAATGGGATACACATTATTTCAAAATTTTCACACCTTCATCCCACTCGAGCGAAAATGATAACTGATCAAAGGGGACCATACATGGTACCACGCACCCCCCCCCCCCATTTTAGGTCGAATACAGTGTGTTGTAGGGTGACCCCAGAGAGAAACTAAATGTTCACCCGCTTTTATCATCCCCGATCCTAAATGGCCACCCCAGATGGGTTCAAATCTGACACCTATACAATATCCCGACCCCTTATTTGATGTGGTATAATTGGTGCTGTAGCGTGGCCACAAGATATACTGAATGTCGTGGGTGCCTATGTAACCCACCCCAGGACGGCGGCAACTTTGGATCGGGTTGGTGAAAGGGGTTATTACTTAATTTGTTTTACGGGCCACCCTAAAACACTCTTTATCTCAAATCGCCGTGGCTCATGCCAAGACAATTACAACCAGATCATCTCTATTCGCTTCCATTACAACAATGGGACTGACGATCGTACATCACAATTAGTTGTTTCGTGGCCACGAATTATTTATTTCGTGACCACGAATTATTTATTTCATGGCCACGAATTTGTTATTTCGTGGTCACGAATTAGTTATTTCGTGGTCACGAATTAGTTATTTCGTGGTCACGAAATAAACAAAATATTCCCATGTCCTAAAAGTTTGTAATAGCCATGCATATATGATAGCCATTAAGTTCCAACAAGTGAACATTTGAGTAAATTGCCAAACTCAATATAGGGTCAAACGTTAGTTTTGTTCGCAACTGTAGTACTGTACCAGCGGAGACTTATCTGACACCATTCTCAAAAATACATTTCAGAGTCACACTTGACATATGAGCACAATTTCAACATGCACAATTCATGAAAAGGCTAATCGTGTTAGTTAATATTTGTATAATCAGGACACGCTCTTTAAATTTTTTAAACCGTCCAAACAATTTGTTTTCACTAAAATATCAGACTGCAAACAAGTAGACTCTGAAAGTAGACCACCATATTTGATACGTTTGTTAATTTCAACTCGCACAGTCCACCAGAAGGTTAGTTATGAGGATTAAAATTTGTACAATAATCAAACGCTCTTTAAATTCTTAAAACAGTCCAAAAACTCTTCTTTTTTTCACTAAAATTTCAACATGTAAACTCTGAAAGTAGACACGCTGTTGATAAATAAACCGTTCGCATGTCGTCTTAGACAATCCGAAATGGCGCGACCGTTGTTTTCGACCAAAGGAATCTGACTTGTGAAATCATCGAGGGTGGGGGTGGGGTTAGCTTTTCTGCGATATCTTTACCAAAAATCGATGTATGGAAGTTTTGTTTGTGGAATATGATCAAGATATCCTTGTAGATTGTTCATGTTCATCTATATGTGATATAGCTTATTTTAAGAACATACAATACCTTAATATTTGGGAAAGAAAATTGAAAATGCAGTCATAAATGCAATTCGTCTGATGATTTTTGATAAAATTCAACATTCAGATATGTAATTAAGTAATTTGTGGCAAGATCTCCCCATGTTTTTCGATTTCCAAGAACAAATAAAACCACTTACCGAACTTGCTGTGAGTAATAGCATGTTTGTATTACCAGGTGGACGGGGAAAAAATAGAGGGGTACACAAACAAAAGCCTCACACAAACCTGTTTCCACTAAAATATCAAACTGGAAACAGGCAGATTCTGAAAACAGACACACTGGTGGTATAGAAACTGTTCTCATATCGCTTTTAACATTCCGAAAACGCGCGACCATTTTGTTTGACATAAGGAATCCGACTACTATATATTTGTCATAGATAAACGTGGGAAATTGCTAGGTTTAGTTTGGCATGGAGGTGTATGAGTTGCTTTAACGAGAGATGTGGTGGCAGGGTGGTGGTACGGTAGTGTTCCGCGGAATCCGCCCCTCCAACTTTGATGAAAATATTCAACATTTTGAAATCCCATGCCGTGTCACAGCAGCAGTTGGAAACTACGTATATAGATTGAAATTGTTGTGACAGTTTGATGTATTTGTGTGGTTGCTCCTCTACGTGTCACGTGGGATCATATTATACGTATCAATACACTATTGCTATATACAACTATATTATATCCACATGTGCATCCATGCATGCGACAATTTATATTTGCATCGACATTTGCAATATGTTTCTGTTGTATCAATTTTGATGATCAGAATACCAATAAATTGAACTGAATTGAGGCAAAGAATGTGCAGCGTTTAACACAAACTATAATGGATTGATGCATACATGTATATATATAGTGTATTATAGTCACCAATGCAAGCGATACAGACAAGACCTAATTATCACAATGGAAATATTTTATAAAGGTGATATATATGGCATCATTGTGCTTAGCTACAAGCAATTTAACAATATGTTACTTGTGTACGACGGTGTATTATTTGATGGAATAACTATAAGTAATAAGGTAAACGCTAGAACATAAAATATACTTTACTGTGCAAATGGATGATTACTTTTGCATTCAAATTGATGTGACTATAAAGTACTACTGGGTGAAACAGTTTAACGTATATGTTAACCTAAAAGTAGCGCAATCCCCTGAGATGAAGTGGCACGAGAGAACCCTGGTACTGATATAGTATATGATAAGAAC
The DNA here is from genome assembly GCA_032622095.1 of Siphonodentalium dalli. Taxonomy (NCBI): domain Eukaryota; kingdom Metazoa; phylum Mollusca; class Scaphopoda; order Gadilida; family Siphonodentaliidae; genus Siphonodentalium; species Siphonodentalium dalli. The sequence continues at coordinate 131,013,653 of CP136069.1, forward strand.
ATACTGAAATATGAAAACAGCAAATGAAAAAACAACTCACCCATCGAGTTACCATGTGAGATATGTTATAATAAGTGTGCTATATCGTACGTACCAAACGTCCAGTGACTATCTAAACTTCAATTATTCACTGTTAGTAATGTCAAGTTAGCTTAACACAAACGCATTGACATATGCATGCAGACTAAAGTCGAGTTTTTCATCCGCGGAACTGGTCGGTCATCGCTAAATATAGAACACATATCGAGATTGATAATCTTTATATTGATATTCACACACAATGAAGGAAGGAGATATAATAGAATTAATGATCAAGATCATATATATTATATACCCATGATTGTAATTATATAATATAAAATATATTGGTTTCACGCATGACCAACTCATAATTCCGTTAAAACAACTAATCCTTCAAATTATTACAACAAACTATATACGGCTTATCATGGAAGGTTTCTCATGCATCTCACCAGAATTCCCAACTACACCTTATACCGGACTCGGCCTCCGGGTCGCAGTTCGACTTTTAATCCGTCCAAAAAATTCCCATTTCTATAAATAAAACGCCCATGGCCCATGTATACCAAGAATCAGCGAAACATTATACACGCGGAGCGCGAAATTAGTAACGGGAGCGATATGCCTCGAGGTAAAAATAATACGGCCAACATCCATAAACAAGTTGAAGGTATGTTGAATGTACGACACCTAAGGTACTGGTATTCGAATATGACTTTACAAATCACACAATAGCTTTTAATTTATATACTGTATATGTATCTGTACATAATATGGACATATAAGGCCATCGCTAATGTTAGCGTCAATCGCAGCATTTCCTTATTCGGTGGAAAATAATAATAAATTTGATTAACGATTGGCACAAAGCATGAATTGTGAATGAAATGTCTTATGATGAGTTCGATGTGAATTAATAACCAACCACAAAATTATATAACTGTAAATAATATAAGTAAGCTAACTTCTGAATCTATTATTTTCCAGGTATCCATGACATTTATATTAAGAATATGGTGTCTCTCTCTCAAAAAAGGACAAATTACACAAGGAGAGTCAACTATCTTCGATGGGAGAGAGATCAGCTCAAGCAGAAAACACCAAAATGAAGTTTGGAGTTAATCAACGATGACGCCAAAACAAAATTTTTCATCGGTCTGCCATCTTTTGGAGTATTCCTCTGGCTGCATGGTGAAATTGTGTGATTATGTTCTACCATATTCAAACGTTATTACAGACAGGAAGTTATGATGATCATTATTATGTGCATAATTGGTTCACTGAGCGCATACTCAACAGCTGAGTCCATAAGCTAGATAATGATGTGGTGTGTTTGTTTGTTTTTTTTGCAAATATTTCCTGTCAAACTCGATCGACCCACCTCAAAAAAAGTTTTTATTTCGTTTTAAATTACTTATTTTTAAACAATTAGAACATATCTATCATGTTGTGACTCTGTAAGGGTGAACATGTGTTGGTATAGTACTATATCATACATTAGTTATAGAGGATAATGATTTTCCCTTCAAATTTATAGTTTGAAATTGAGATTTTTTGAAAATGAATGAATTTAACATTCTTACAGCTGTTATACTATACTGGTATGCATGTCACAGTGTGCATTACTAGTCCGTGCATGGTACAATGTGTACTTAATGTTTATAGAGAGGGACTTTTCTTTGTCTCTGTCAGAATGGTGCACAGAAAATAAATAATAAAAAAAAATCAAATCCCCATTCCCCACTCGCTCTAATTTTCCAAGAAAATCTTATTTATGGCGTAATAACAACAATTTAATAACTAAATTATGTCACATGTATTTTTTGCAATCTACATGGGAGTTATAGTTTCATTTTTGGCATTTTGTGGTTCTTTTCTCCATTTTACTCACAAATACATACTAACATGTTAAATTATGATGCTGAATTTCAGTACTATGTTATATCCTTCGTATATTACCTGAATTATATTCAATTGAAATGTGTATGAGCTCTATGTATATTATGTTTTACAGTTTATGTGTGACTTCATATTCACTGATGATTACAAATGAATAAACATGTATAGGAACTAAACACCTGGTTGTGTTTATAAAAGTGGGACAAGCCATATACACCTGGATCCATTTATTTAATAAACATATTGACGTGTTTTATTTGTAAACACCGTGTTTACTCTACCTAAACACCTCGTTTATTATCTAAACATGTGATGTGTTTAATTACTTAAACGCCTAGGTGTTTATTTATCTAAACACATGCATGGGTATAGCTTACCTAAACACCTCGTTTAGGTTATAAACACCTTGTTTAGCATACACACACGCTAATGTGTTTATAAAGTGGGACAAACAGTGTTTAGCTTTGTGTGTAGAAGTTAAACACTTGTTTTTTCAGTGTATACTGTTCGCACATTGTAACGCATCGCCTTATGAAGAAGAAAATGGTCAATAACCGAACCCGATTCCCGTAATATCGGAGGTACGAACGTTTTGACAGGAGTCGCTTTAAATGAGTCTTCAATGGGCGAGAAAACCCCTTTATCGGAATATAGGTTCGCAAAAAGAACACTTCTAGGATTTATGCGATAAGAGTTACCATTGAAGTCACCCATGACGACCACTGTTTCCAAGTGAATTATAGTAGTCAAAATGGCAGCGACTTTCTGCATATAATTAGAAAATAGTTCATCGGAATGGTTACTTGATGTGAGGTAGACTTGGAATATATAATAAAAAGTGTGTTTATTAACACAGAGTTGGATTGCGATTATTCTGTCATCTGAAGTATCTATGATGGAGACTTTTTGATCCCATTTTTTGTGCCACATGATTGCGAATCCCGCTTTTGGTCAACCTCGTTTATCTTGGGGAGTCGGCGTTGAGTCACACACAGTGTGTGACTTATAATGTGGGGATAAATAGTTGATGAATGTTGCATTAGATTCCCTTAGCCAATGTTCAGATAATCCGCAGATATCGATCACCTGCCTTTCTAGTTTTATTGATAGATAAGAGGAAGATGAATATATGCTTGTGGCATTCCACGACATAAATGTAAGCATGATTATACATATAAAGCAATACATATAGTGGAATGACATGTCTGAACAGTTATATATCAATTATAGATCTAGCTATGTATTCTGGAAGCTACTTAGTCCCAGTTCGAACGAATGCTGCCATTCAGATGTTCTCGAGAAGTGGCACGACTTGCTGATTTCAAGTTTATACAGGAGGCACCTTCTGGCCAGAAGTCTCTGTCAAGCACAAACCCAGAATGCTCATGAAATATGTTAATCCTGGCATACGGTTCCTCGTTATCACTTGTAAATACTCTAACGACTGAGAATTCTACTCTATTATTGTACATATATGTCTCTATGTCAGATGGAGTTAAGTCGTTTGGATATATCTGTTAACCTAAACCGTTCAGTTTTAATAGGGAATCGGGAGCTATACTTGGACTTGCGAAAGTTTCGATAACCACTGTTCACACGATTATATCTGTTGTTGTTGTTATTTTGGCGATTCGGTCCCTGATCATTGTAACGAGAGCGCCCATCATAGTCGGGATAGAAGTCCTTTTGCTTTGAGTGATGTGTTCTCCGTGAGCGATGATTTTGTCGTGATGAGCGATATGGTCTAGAACGAGACCGACGATGCGATGAGTCAGAACGAGATCGTCGTGATGATATAGAGCGATTATGGTGCCTCTGGTAGGAATTGAGATGTCTGCCAGACTGATGACGGCGTTGCGGCGAGGAGGTCAACGGAAAACGAGAACCTGCACTGTCCCGTGGAATGACAGGCGATCGTTGTGATGAGCGAGAACGATTACCTCGATCTGATTGAGATCGAGAGCGACGAGGTGATCGGGGGCGATGAGGTGATCGAGAGTCACGAGGTGATCGGGAGCGATGAGGTGATCGGGAGCGATGAGGTGATCGGGATGCCTGTGGTGAAGAAAGATGAGGTGATCGGGAGCGATGAGGTGATCGGGAGCGATGAGGTGACCGAGAGCGATGAGGTGATCGGGAGCGATGAGGTGATCGGGAGCGATGAGGTGACCGAGAGCGATGAGGTGATCGGGAGCGATGAGGTGATCGGGATGCCTGTGGTGAAGAAAGATGAGGTGATCGGGAGCGATGAGGTGATCGAGAGCGACGAGGTGATCGAGAGTGACGAGGTGATCGGGAGCGATGAGGTGATCGAGAGCGACGAGGTGATCGGGAGCGATGAGGTGATCGGGATCCTTGTGGTGAAGAAAGATGATTTGATGCTGATGGAGAGCGTTCTGGTGATGTCGGTTTTATATGACCATTGTTTTCGTTTCCGACGGTAGACTCTACATCGGCAGAGTTAATGGTGGAGTCATGATTATCAACCAACTGAGATGGGGTAGGCTGGACATCGTCGTCCCTGGTGGCATGCATTCTTTCTCGAAGTTCATTAAAGAATGTTCCCATGGTACACTTTATGAAGTCGACTCATTCTGCTGTGCATGAGGAATTGCTAGGACGGCTATTACCTTGGCATGAATCGTCACATTTTGATTTGTTTGCGAGCAAGTCCCTAACTTTTCCTGATAGGTTACAGATAGCTCCGGCATTGGAGAGAATTACATTTCGCTCTTTGTCGAAGAGATCAAGTACGTCTGCGAAATCATTGCGGAGAATATCGAAATCTGTTTTCATATGTTTTAGTCCGTTTAGCTTCTCGTCTTGTAGCCTATCGATCATTATTTTATTGTTACATACAGTACTTTTAATAACTGCCATATCACCCTCAACAAGTTTCAGCCTGGCATCCAATCCGGAAATGTTGCCTTGTAATGCAGGAATGTCAACGTTAATGGCTTTGTTTATTTTCGACTTCCACTCTTTAAGAACGTTCAATTCCATTTTGATATCGGACACGGAGCGAATAATAATGTCAAATTTTGAATGCATGTCAGACTCCATTAATCTTGATTGTTGAGAACATGATTGAGCAGATGATTGACTGCGGGTTTTGACACTTGCAGGATTCAGTATATCAGATATATTTTCGTATGTGTGGTTGACCATATACATAAGCAGGTTATAAATGTCATGAGATATTTTATCTGTAAGAGACATTTGAATGCAATCAACATTCTCGGTCTTTTTTAGATTTGAGTCTCTTTTTGAGCGTGACTGTTTCGTCGATTCCGTGCATGGATTGGAGAAGATTGTAAATAACATAACACACTTTGGCGGAGTTTCCCCAGTAGCATTTCCGACCCATTGTAAGTTTGTGAGATTATACGTATGAAGTCATCCCTGGGGGTGTTGTGTATGAAGCTTGAGCACCGCGATATGGCTTGGTCGAGATGACCAAGACTGTTGGTTAGTTCCATTACTTTTTTCTTTTTTTACTTTAAACATATTTTATTTGTAATAATACAAAGTGGATTGGGGCACAAGTTACATTACTTAATGAGCCCCTCTCCGGTATACATTGTTACAAAATTACATAATTGACAAAATTAGTTAGTTCCATTGAGGCTTACAGGTCAGTGGGTTCGGTGACATTCGTCTGGGAGTTATCGAAACGTTCAGGCAGTTGTTCAACGGTATTTATTCCATGGAAACCCGAGACTGAACCCACGTTTGCATCATTTAAGAGATTGTATGATTAAGTTATGAGATATCTTTATTACCTCCAAGTACAGGACGCACTGAGAGATCGATACACATGACATATAAATACAGTTGGATTAAAGTGGGCTCCCCTGACCAATGTGGTGGGCCGTTTTTTTACAAGTATGGAGAGGTGTTGGAAACCACGAGAGTGAAGCATATATGCATTTGAATGTTCACAACAGCATTTGTTGCAGGAAAATCTGATTTGTCCAACAGATATGACAGTTAGTCGTTACAACATGCGTGGGTGTTGAGAAGATAATTACAATGGACGAGACACGGGTTGCTGTACGCCATTCCTTATCATTGTGCTGAGAACGTACAGTACGGTGGCCCGTAAGTGCCACGGCAAAACAAACTTTTCAAACTTGAAAAGTTTGTTTTGCCGTGAACTGTTTACTCACGGCAAAACAAACTTTTCAATCACGGCAAAATAAACTTTTCACTCACGGCAAAACAAACTTTTCAATCACGGCAGAATAAACTTTTCACGCACGGCAGAATAAACTTTTCACTCACGGCAAAACATTCTTTTCATCCACGGCAAAACAAACGTTTCACTCACGGCAAAACATACTTTTCACTCACGGCAAAATAAACTTTTCACTCACGGTAACATTGCTAAACCTCTCTCTCTCTCTCGCGATAAAAATATTGTCAAGGCTGTGATATCGTGGGAGGTATGCGACCAATATAGTATATCAGGTCGTAAATCTATATCTCATGCGGTGATGTTCCGACTTTTTAACGGCACTGTATTTTGATACTGTCAGGTTATATGTTACTCAATCTAAATGTTTGTGTGTATAATTCGAACAAAACATTACTCATTATGCCTGCAATTCCCCCCCCCATTCCGCACGAACTGTAATCCAATTGTCCCTGGGCCTGGAAATTGACTCCGTACTGCACATGTGGAGAGCGCCACGGTGCCATTTGCATCAATTGGGATTGACACCGTGGAGGTACTGTCCGAAATTGTTATAAAATGTGACCCTTGAGTAACTTTTGACTTGTGACTTTTGTGTTGAGTAAAACACAACTGAGTCAGAATTCAAAGAGACTCCCACGCAAACACAGGGGATATCATATTCAAAACACCGAGATAAATAATGTCCTTGGCATTGCAGGTGGATGGTCTTGTCAAAAACAGATGATCTGACAAGCACGATTATAGCACACATCTATATTTATATAACCTCACTAACCTGGCCTAGCGCCTGCGAAAATTGGTGTAAACAATATTTATTCCCAATACAAAAAAAAAGATTAATATATTAACAAAATGCTAATGGATGATTATGGGTGATTGGAATGAGATGAGACAACACGCCTATTGTGGCTTTTTTGTAAGTCCTCTCCCAGGTCGTTTAAATGTCTCGGACGGCATACACATAAGGCCGTTCGGTGCGAAGGCAAATGGAATACCAAGGCCGTTGAATACGTAATGTGTGCAACGCGTGTATTACTAGCCAAAAGAGGTGTACGGACTACAAATTAGTTCAAATTACTACAGTTCAGTCTCAATCGCGTTTGGAATACTTGAGATTTGCGACTATGACAAAAATAGTAGTACGGGTGTGTTTATATCCAGGTTGGTACAATGGCAGTCTATTCCAATCGCTTATTGTAGAAGGTAAAACTGTATCCTTATGATTTAAACATATTTTATTATCCCTCAGTCAATAAACAAAATACAAATAAAGATAATACAGTTGGTGACATGGATGAGAGGCGATAAAGGGATCGGAGCACAAGTTACAAAACATATGGAAGCTCCTATCCTTTAATTGAACGGAAAATACTGATTCATTTCATTTGGGGCTCAAGATGAGTTGTGTAGACATATTGGTCAAAAAGCTGAAGAAATTTCATTATTATCATTAATATTTTTTATTTTTTTATATATATCTATATATATGTAGTATCAGTAAAATAATTCCAAAGGTAGGGGATGTAATTCTTAAAATGGAGCTCTGAGTCGGTTAAGTTTCGTTCAGTGTGGTTCACTGCCTATATAGTCTTCACTAGAAATAAAAATTGGCTTTAGTTGAGTTATTAAGTTTAAAATAGGAGAATTTGACTGGCTATCTAACAAAGGATAAAAATGGAAAAACAATTAATCATTTAGTCATCATCAATCAGTAATCAGTTATTCTTATAAATATCCTTTATGGCGTCAACTGTCAGTCGTATTGCATGATGTCTAAGATTGTAACCGGATTGGTTTTCAGAGTGACAAAATTTAATATAGTTTAGTAGGTACACGAAGCCGCGAGTGAAAAGTATGTTTTGCCGTGAGTGAAAAGTTTATTTTGCCGTGAGTGAAAAGTATGTTTTGCCGTGAGTGAAAACTTTATTTTGCCGTGAGTGAAAAGTTTGTTTTGCCGTGAGTGAAAAGTTTATTTTGCCGTGAGTGAAAAGTATGTTTTGCCGTGAGTGAAAAGTTTATTTTGCCGTGAGTGAAAAGTTTGTTTTGCCGTGGATGAAAAGAATGTTTTGCCGTGAGTGAAAAGTTTATTCTGCCGTGAGTGAAAAGTTTATTCTGCCGTGATTGAAAAGTTTGTTTTGCCGTGAGTAAAAAGTTTGTTTCGCCGTGGCACTTACGGGCCACCGTAGTACAGGAACTTCACAACACAATCAGTGCAATGGCACACTTTGTTTATATATCAGAGTTAACTTAGGATAACAGTCAATTTAGCTGGGCGCGACCATTTACAGTGTTAATTATGGCAATCAGACATATCAGCTAGACAATGGATAGGTTACACTGGTGTAAATAAGGTTCCGAGTGACATCTAGCGGATGCGGGAGGAATATATAGGAGAGAATAAAATAGACACTGGGCCCTGATTGGTCAATAGCCTTGTGTGCTTTTCACATAAAAAAAATCATCACACCTCTTCCCTATGATTTCCCATAGGTAAAATAACCATTGGCACAGGAATTAACCCTTTGTAGTGAAGTTTGAATTTTTTGGTGTGGTCTAAAATATGACTGTATTTTTTTATGCGGTTCTGACACTAGTTACGAAAACATAAGATTTAAAGGCGAATTCCCTGCTAGACAGACATGATTTTTTTGTGTAAAAAGTTTCCCAAAATGTCAATTTTTCAGATTTAAAGAAAATTTTGGACCCAACATTTATATTGCCAACACTATACGCTAAAACGTTAGCACTGAGGCCTATGGAAAACATTTACACCAGTGTAACCTAAAGGGAAAAAATTGCTTTTTATCATTTTTGATTCATGGGAGTCACTTTAAAGCATTTTAATGCATTTTTACAGAGCCTGGTCTTTCAGTCCAATGAATATCTCATGCTTGATGTGGCTATTCTTGCTGCTGATGCCAAAAAAATAGTAAGATTTTTCATAAAAAATGCCAATTTTTCAAGGTATTTTCAAAAAATTTCAAGGTGGTAATAGTCACATGATAATGCAAATGACCCATAACATGGGCATGTCAACGATACATATATCAATTGTTATAAGAACCTAATTTAACAAGTATTTTGGATTTTATAGCCAGTGATATACAGATATATATCATAAAAGTGTGTCATTTCCACTGGTGGGTATGGTCATTTGAAGGTTAATAGCACTAAAACTTGGACAGATTTAAGAAAATGCTTCAGCAATTCAAAGAGAGCATATCTTTATTCAACTAATTCAATATACACCCACATCCAGTTATCTTGGATCACCCTTGCAGACCTGAAAATGTCATATTTTATTCTTCAATGTGCTGATAAAGTCATGCGCTTGATGCTCAGCTGATCAGATCTGGACTCAATGACCTCACATCACCAGAAGTTCTCTCATGGAAAGAATATTGAACAGTCTTCCATAGCTGATCCAAGTTTGCAACACCAGACCCCTAAAACTGAGTGAAAATGGGGCCTGAACATGACTGGTGGTGGAAAATTGTGCTTTTTTGATGAATAATTTGTTAAAGGGGGTGGGTTTAAATTGTGTGTGATAAATAAAGAACCACAGAAGTGATATTGTTTTTGAACACATTTTTTCCATTGATGGGCAATTCTGAAGAAATGTAGGGAGTTACAATTATTCCGCGAAAAAGCGGGCTATCGCTTTAGGTTACACTGGTGTAAATAAGGTTCCGAGTGACATCTAGCGGATGGGGGAGGAATATATAGGAGAGAATAAAATAGACACTGGGCCCTGATTGGTCAATAGCCTTGTGTGCTTTTCACATAAAAAAATCATCACACCTCTTCCCTATGATTTCCCATAGGTAAAATAACCATTGGCACAGGAATTAACCCTTTGTAGTGAAGTTTGAATTTTTTGGTGTGGTCTAAAATATGACTGTATTTTTGTATGCGGTTCTGACACTAGTTACGAAAACATAAGATTTAAAGGCGAATTCCCTGCTAGACAGACATGATTTTTTTGTGTAAAAAGTTTCCCAAAATGTCAATTTTTCAGATTTAAAGAAAATTTTGGACCCAACATTTATATTGCCAACACTATACGCTAAAACGTTAGCACTGAGGCCTATGGAAAACATTTACACCAGTGTAACCTAAAGGGAAAAAATTGCTTTTTATCATTTTTGATTCCTGGGAGTCACTTTAAAGCATTTTAATGCATTTTACAGAGCCTGGTCTTTCAGTCCAATGAATATCTCATGCTTGATGTGGCTATTCTTGCTGCTGATGCCAAAAAAATAGTAAGATTTTTCATAAAAAATGCCAATTTTTCAAGGTATTTTCAAAATATTTCAAGGTGGTAATAGTCACATGATAATGCAAATGACCCATAACATGGGCATGTCAACGACACATATATCAATTGTTATAAGAACCTAATTTAACAAGTATTTTGGATTTTATAGCCAGTGATATACAGATATATATCATAAAAGTGTGTCATTTCCACTGGTGGGTATGGTCATTTGAAGGTTAATAGCACTAAAACTTGGACAGATTTAAGAAAATGCTTCAGCAATTCAAAGAGAGCATATCTTTATTCAACTAATTCAATATACACCCACATCCAGTTATCTTGGATCACCCTTGCAGACCTGAAAATGTCATATTTTATTCTTCAATGTGCTGATAAAGTCATGCGCTTGATGCTCAGCTGATCAGATCTGGACTCAATGACCTCACATCACCAGAAGTTCTCTCATGGAAAGAATATTGAACAGTCTTCCATAGCTGATCCAAGTTTGCAACACCAGACCCCTAAAACTGAGTGAAAATGGGGCCTGAACATGACTGGTGGTGGAAAATTGTGCTTTTTTGATGAATAATTTGTTAAAGGGGGTGGGGTTAAATTGTGTGTGATAAATAAAGAACCACAGAAGTGATATTGTTTTTGAACACATTTTTTCCATTGATGGGCAATTCTGAAGAAATGTAGGGAGTTACAATTATTCCGCGAAAAAGCGGGCTATCGCTTTAGGTTACACTGGTGTAAATAAGGTTCCGAGTGACATCTAGCGGATGGGGGAGGAATATATAGGAGAGAATAAAATAGACACTGGGCCCTGATTGGTCAATAGCCTTGTGTGCTTTTCACATAAAAAAAATCATCACACCTCTTCCCTATGATTTCCCATAGGTAAAATAACCATTGGCACAGGAATTAACCCTTTGTAGTGAAGTTTGAATTTTTTGGTGTGGTCTAAAATATGACTGTATTTTTTTATGCGGTTCTGACACTAGTTACGAAAACATAAGATTTAAAGGCGAATTCCCTGCTAGACAGACATGATTTTTTTGTGTAAAAAGTTTCCCAAAATGTCAATTTTTCAGATTTAAAGAAAATTTTGGACCCAACATTTATATTGCCAACACTATACGCTAAAACGTTAGCACTGAGGCCTATGGAAAACATTTACACCAGTGTAACCTGGAGAGCACACGCGATGCATGTCGACCGAACTACACAATCACAGGTGAGTCCTGAGTTGAATTAATGTATAGCAGATTGTTCATTGTGGTGCAGTAGAACCCGTATATATTGGGTGTAGAATTGGGCTGACTTGACGAACACCACAGAAAAGAAGCTGTCGCACAATGCGTTGGAAATTTGGGCGTGCTTGGAGTTCAAAACAATATATAAGGATTAACTGTCATGTGGACGGTATTTATGGAGATACAACCTGAGGTAAGTGGTCATAACTTGTGTAAAAACAGAAGGGTTTTACATACAAGTTATGACCACTTAACTCACGGTTACATCTCCATAAAAAACAGTCCACATGACAGTTAGTCCTTATATTTATATACATTTAGCGAAAAAGCCACTTTTGTAAATGTATTTAAATCGAAAAGTGTACCGTGACAAAACCAGCCCAAAATATCCCATAGCACCCTTGGCAAAAGTTAACAGGAACAATTTCTCTTTATATTGAAACCCGATGATTTATTAAGTCAATCCTGCGAGTCCAAATGCGCCCAAACCATTACGCGTTCGTCTTTCCAAAACCTATGACGCGTCGATGTAATTATGAGGCTGCAGTTATGAGATGTTGCGCGTTCACCGAGAAATAATTGCAACTAGCCACGTGGGCGCCGACCAATCAGAATGCTGGATTTAGTGATAATTACACTTAGTATGTAAATATAAATAAGTATGGCGAAAAATGCTTCCTCTTTTATTTCAGTTATTGCCGTAGTGTGTGTTGACGCCACATCCGTCCAATCTCGCTACTCTCATCAAGGACGGCCTCGGACAATCGCCATTTCGACCGGTCACATGATCTCCGGTCATGTGATCCATACCCGGAAGAGATTGCACGTCGGTAGACATTTTTGTTCAACAGCGAAACTTCTTTCGTCGTTTTTCATCAAATGTAAGTAAACTGAGTAATGTTTTCAAATAACTTCGGTGCAGTCATCGACTAATGATATAATATGACCGCGCGGATTGGTTCTTAGGTTCCCAATACGATTTAATTTGATTTACCAACCGCTTGAATCGGCGCACATGGCTTTCTGCGTTTTCGACGTTTTAGCCCCCACGACCCATTCAGGGATGGGAATGACAAACTTTTAACCTGAAGACCCAGACTTCCCCTATCCTATGTCTTCCTGAGTCATTTCCGCACCCAAGGGTAGCGTGGTTCCATATCTTCATGATTTTACATATGATTTTTTTCATTCTGAACTTTTCACTTTTTATTCCATCACCCAGGCCCGATTTGGCAATGGTCATTGGACAGTTTCAAGTCGAAAATATACATGACACTGATTTAACGCCTTCCTTTGTGAATTCCCCACCCAACGGTGTGCCACTTTACACAACTTGACTATTAGTTGGGGAGCCCGCATATGTTCTATTTACACTTTTGCGTACAAAAGGTTTGACCCCCTAAAGTTGGTACCAATAATGGAACATTCTGAAAAACCGATTTCTTAAGTTGCGCATTCCTGGGGTTTAGGGGCCGCTGAACCCCAAAAAGTGTCAAAAATCACTTCTATTTACACTTCCGCGTACATCAATGAATTTTGGTTTGATGATACTCCTAAGTGTACTGATTAAGAAAACACAACTTAAGAAAGGGATTTTTCTGGGGTTTTCAGATAAGAAAGGGGGTCCCATGCTGAACCCCAAAACGTGATTTTTCACTTTTTTTTTACACTTTCGCGTACATCCATAATTTTTGGTCCCAAAGTACTTTGATATATACTAATTATAAAAACACAACTTAAGAAGCAACTTTTCCTGGGGTTTTAAGATAAGAAGGGGGTCATCGGGTCACCCCTTAAAACGTAAAAAATCACTTTTATTTACATGATTGCATTCGTCCAACGTGTGTGTGTGTGCGTACACCCCTGGAACGTTGCACTATTACAACCAATGCAACCCTAAATCGATACGATCAACTTAAGAAATATACATTCATGTCGTTTTCTGATAAGAACGAGACTTGTTACCCCCCACCCCACAACCCGATCCATTTTCTAGAACTATAAGTGAGCCAGTTTTATGAAAATTATAGCGGGAAAATCTAGTAAAAGGTATACAAATGTATATATTTTCGTGAAGCTAAGACATAATGACACTTTTTTGGGCCAAAATTGAAACTCACCATTCAAGATGGCCACCAAAATGGCCGCCGGAAGTTGAAAATATGACATTTTTTCACAAATATCTTCTAGATCAATTCATGCTGTTTGGAACTGGTTGAGTAATGCAACTTTATTTTGTGTTTTGTATATTAAATGATCATTGGAGCAATTCAATATGCAATTATTGGGGTCCTAACCCCTTACGATCCCTCAAAGATTCGATTTTACAGAACGCAGTACAAAATTTTACAAAAAAATCACAATTGGGATTCTAGTCATATTTCAACAAGAAATGAAAAGAACATTGTAATGTAAGTGAGGCATATCATTACCTATGAATATTCCAAATCTCTGGAACCATAAATCTTACCTTGGCTCAAAATGGCTGCGCAAATGGAAATATGGAAAATGGTAAATATTGCCCCAGGGTGTCCTGCAATCACTTACAAGTTGTGGTTGATGTACACAATTGGCTAATCTGTTTTCTATACATTGCATACTAACATGTATGATGCACCATGGATCATTTTTACTATTGTCACCACTGACATTACCAGAAATATTGGATTTTTCTCTCACAAACTTGACATAAATATCGGCAAAAATTAACTTTTCAGGGTTCGACCATTTGTTCAAGTAAAATGTAACTATCTTTGGATTGAAAGGTGTTTATTGTTTTTGGTCTATCTTAAATGTGTCACACTACGGTGTTTATAGACTAAATTGCTCAAGATGGCTTCCAAAATGGCAACCAAATTTGTAAAATGTTAACAGTTAACATATCCCGAACAATATTCTCTGCGTTATCCGAAAAAGGTGGCAAATTGTGACTCACTTGGTTATTGTACGTGTTAGTTACAAAGTAATTAACTGACAACTACGTTCTATTTTGTTTGTCCCAGTTCCGCATGGGGCATGACATATTCATTTTAAAGTTGGAGTATGGAATTTTGCGGAGAACCTCTTTTGTGATTCTGGCCATATTATTGAAAGGAAATGGGCAGAACTTTGAGACGGAACTGAGATGAACCATGATATGTGGGTATTCTGGCCCATTATGATAAACATTTATCAACTGGATACAGAGTGGAAGCCAAGATGGCAGCCAGGGAGTTACTCTATGATCATAGCTGATGATAATAGGTATACAGGGAGTTATTGTATGGTCATGAATGATGTGTGGGTATATAGGGAGTGCCCTGTTGATAACGGTGGGACGTATATTTATATATGTTGTGGATGTGTTATCATTTGTGGTGTATGGGGAGTAGATTTATTATCAAGGATGGCGTGTATGAGTATTGCAAGTATGGAACTTATGAGTGGTCGTATGTGCGGAATTTGGTATATCTGGAAGGGCTCACCATTGGTGATGTGCATATGTATACCTGTATTGACACTATGGTCATGGGTATGGCGAATAGGTATACATGTAGTGGCTGTATGGTCGTGAATGTAGTGAATATGTATACATAGAGTGACTATATGGTCATGTGTCGGGTGTAGGTGTATACCTGGTGTTCATGCATGGTGACTCGTGGCTGTATCATTTGAGGTATGTACGGGTATAACCAAGTATGGCTGTGTGATCAGGTGTACTAGTACATGTACGTGTATAAAGTGGGTAACTATGTTGCCATTTGTGTGGTGTTTATGTACATATGGAGTGACTAGGGTAATGGGTGGGTTGTACATGTGTACCTTGGGTGGCTATCGCTTTCCACAATAACTCAAGGATATGTTAATCAATAGAGAGGTCATGTCATATCGTGGAAAGCGATAGCCACCCATTATCACACAGTGATTACATATATACATAAACACCACAGACATAACAATATAGTGACCCACCGTATACATGTACACCTGACCCATGACCACGGATGACCATACAGCCACGCGTCACAATGCAGGCACACCGGGTATACTCCTAAACATGACCCATAACCATATAGTCACTCCTTGTATACCCATTCATCTCACCATTGTCCATAAGGTCATCCCCTGTATACCTATTCTCCAAACGCATGGTCAAATAGACAATCAATATATACATCAACACCACCACAATGACCATAAAGTCACCCCGGTATACATATGCAAATCACCAATGGCTATATAGCCACTCGCTTCATACACATACCCTCACCCATGTTACCTGGTATACTCCTTCACCTGACCTATGGCCATATAGTCACCCCGTGTGTACCTATTCAATACATTCATACACGATCATGATCAATCCTTGTATACATATTCACCTCAACAGTGGCCATGTCAATTCCTGTATCCCTATTTGTCACACCATAGCCGAATAGCCACTCAATATATACTAATACACCCCAGCCATGTCAGTATAGTCACTCCATGTATGCATATGCACCTCATCCATGGCCATATAGCCACTCGCTATATACACATATCCCTCGCCCATGACAATAAAGCAACACGTATGTGTACTGGTATAACCTACACATGACGATACCGACACGGGTCACCAAACAAGAACACCAGGTACATGTATATCCATACGCCTGTCACCCCGTGTATAGATGTTCATTACATTTATGATCATACAGTCACTACGTGTATACCTACATGTACTCATATCACCATTAACCATACAGTCACTACATGTATACCTATTCGACACACACAGTCATACAACCACTCGATATACATATGCAGCCCACCCTAGACCATATATTCACTCCAGGTATACATGTAAACCTCACTAATGGCCATTCTGCCCTTCCAGATAAACAAAAAACCCGCACATACGACCACTCAAACAATCCATACTTGCACATACACCTCACACATGACAATTCAGCAATTCACTGTATAATCATACACGCCATCCATGATAATACAGCTAAGCCCTATACACCCACCAATGATAATACATCCACGAGATATATAAATATCCATCCCACCCGTTACCACAAGAACACTCCCTATGTACCCACACGCTCGATAATGTCCACTCAGCTTACGCCAGGTATTCATATTCAATCATGACCGTACAGTCATTCCCTGTATACATATACACATTACCCGTAACCATAAAATCACTACCTATTTATCAACACACCCCATCCATGATCATACAGACAACACATGTACATCCCACCCATGACCTTACAGTCACTCCATATATACATAATCAACACATAGATGACCATGTAGCTATATCCATACACCACACCAGTGACCATACAGGCACACCGGGTGCACCCGTACTGGATATATACAACCATACACCATACAGCCACTCCATGCATACCGATTCACCTGACCATGACCTCTCCCTGTATACCTAGATGCATCTTACCATGGACAACCCACTCATAACCATATAGTCACTCATTGTATACCTACTCACATCAGTCATGACATACAATAACTCCCTGTATACCTATTCACCTCACATATGATCACAGAGTAACTCCCTGGTTACGATCTTGGCATCCACACTGTATCCTGTTGACATGTGTTTTATCATAATGGACCAGAATAGCCAAAGATTATGGTCCATCTCAGTTCTGTCTCAAAGTTCTACCCATTTCCTTTTAATAAATATGGCCAAAATCACAAAAGAAGTTCTCGGCAAAATTACATACTTTAAAATGAATTTGTCATGCGCCATACGGAACTATGACAACTGGGAATAGAACATCTAGTTGTCGGTTAATAAACTAACACGTATAATAACCAAGTGAGTCACAATTTGCTACCTTTTCGGATAATGCAGATAATGTTCGGGATATATGTAAAAAATTAGCATTTTACAAATTTGGTTGCCATTTTGGAAGCCATCTTGAGCAATTTGGTCTATAAACACCGTAGTGTGACACATTTAAGATAGACCAAAACAATAAACACCTTTCAATCCAAAGATAGTTATATTTTACCTGAAAAAATGGTCCAAACCGGAAAACTGAATTTTTGCCACGATTTATGTCAAGTTTTTTAGAGAAAAGTCCAATATTTTTTACGATGTCAGTGGTGAAAATAACAACAATTAACCATGGTGCATCAGACATGTTAGTATTCAATGAATAGAATGCAGAATATCCAATTTTATACATCAACACAACTTGTAAGCGATTGCAGGACACGCTGGTGTAATATTTACCATTTTCCATATTTTGGCGGCCATATTGGCAGCCATTTTGAGCCAAAGTAAGAATTTTTGTTCCAGTGATTTGGAATATTCATAGGTAATGATATGCCTCACTTATATTACAAAGTTCTGTTAATTTCTTGTTGAAATATGACTAGAATCCCAATTGTGATTTTTTGGTGAAATTTTATACCGCATTCTGTACAATCGAATTTTTTAGGGATCGGAAGGGGTTAGGACCCCAATAATTGCATATTTAATTGCTCCATTGATCAGTTAATATACAAAACACAAAATAAAGTTGCATTACTCAACCAGTTCCAAACAGCATGAATTGATCTAGAAGATATTTGTGAAAAAATGTCATATTTTCAACTTCCGGCGGCCATTTTGGCGGCCATCTTGGATGGTGAGTTTCAATTTTGGCCCAAAAAAGGGTCATTATGTCTTAGCTTCACGAAAACATATACATTTATATAGATTTTCCCGCTAAAATTTTCATAAAACTGGCTCACTTATAGTTCTAGAAAATGGATCGGGTTGTGTGTGTGGGGGGGGGGGGGGGGGGGGGGTAACAAGTCTCGTTCTTGAAAAAACGACATGAATATATATTTCTTAGTTGATCGTATCGATTTGGGGATGTATTGGTTGTAACAGTGCAACGTTCCAGGGGTGTGCGCACATACACACACGTTGGACGAATGCAATCATGTAAATAAAAGTGATTTTTTACGTTTTGAGGGGTGACCCGATGACCCCCTTCTTATCTTAATCAGTATACTTAGGAGTATCATCAAACCAAAATTCATCGATGTACGCGGAAGTGTAAATAGAAGTGATTTTTGGCATTTCAGTTTGGGGTTCAGCGGCCCCTAAACCCCAGGAATGCGCAACTTAAGAAATCGGTTTTTCAGAATGTTCCATTATTGGTACCAACTTTAGGGGGGTCAAACCTTTTGTACGCAAAAGTGTAAATAGAACATATGCGGGCTCCCTAACTATATTCTACGTTAAATTTTTTTCGTTCTGAATGAAGCACTTTTCTTGGTCGCCCTAAATCCAATTATGCGATGCCAATTTGAGACTTTCTGGTAAAAATATCAATAACGCTGATTTTATGCCTTCGTGTGTGACTTCCCCAGCCAGCGGTGTGCCTCTTTCCACAATTTTGTGATTGTACGTTACATTTTTTTCATTCTAAATGGTACAGTTTTCTCGGTGACACCTAGATCATGCCATGATTCTCTACTCTGGCTAACACCGTAGCATTAGCCAAATTACAGGTTCATGGCATGATCTAGGTAACACCGAATACAATTTTGCGATGCCAATTTTAGACTTTCTAGTTAAAATTATCAATAACGCTGATTTTATGCCTTCGCATGTGACTTCCCCATCCAGCAGTGTGCCTCTTTCCACAATTTTGTGATTGTATGTTACATTATTTTCATTCTAAATGGTTCAATTTTCTCGGTGACACCTAGATCATGTCATGATTCTCTACTCTGGCTAACGCCGTAGCGTTAGCCAAAGTACAGGTTCATGGCATGATCTAGGTAACACCGAATACAATTTTGCGATGCCAATTTGAGACTTTCTGGTAAAAATTATCAATAACGCTGATTTTACGCCTTCGTGTGTGACTTCCCCATCCAGCGGTGTGCCTCTTTCCACAATTTTGTGATTGTATGTTACATTTTTTCATTCTAAATGGTGCACTGTTCTCGGTAACACCTAGATCATGCCATGATTCTTAGCCAAAGTACAGGTTCATGGCATGATCTAGGTAACACCAAATACAATATCGCTGATTTTATGCCTGCCTTTATGAATTCCCAACAGTATGCCATTTTGCACAACTTCGCCATACTACGTTATGATTTTTTTCGTTTTAAATGGTGCATATTTCTTAGATTATGCCACGATGAATCTCTACTATAGTACTCTAGCTGACACCGTCAGAGTAGAGATTCATGGCATGATCTATCTTTTATCAAACTACTTCAGAATATATACATGTAGTATTAAGGCCTAAAAAAAAAAAAATACATTTGTTTCCGCCAACGAGCTGAAAAAAATTAGGGCAGGTAGGTAGGCTTAATTTTTTTTTTTTTGTTAACTTTTGTTTTTCAGTATCTTTAAAAATAACTGTATAATACTTGTCAATAACCCAAACTATGCACTTCTTAGCCCCAATCAGGTTAACCCAAATGACAGAGGAACTAAAAACTCCAATTCAATCTTACATATGCTTCAATATTTACATATATACTAGTCTATATACTAATATAGTCTTTGATAATCCTAATATTTCCCATATAGCCTGGCGAAAACTAGTGTCAGTCCAGCACCACTGCAGTGTCACATATTGGAGTGACCGTCTTGTACCGATCTCTTAATGATGGCTTCACAACCACACCTTCTCCTCCGCATTCGGTGAAGGATCTATGTATTTTTCTGGGGACACCTGTTTTTGGGCAATGATATGCCAAAGACATAACCTGAAGGTCTGAGCGGAGGAAGGTTTGGGAGGGGTGACCCCCTGCTGATGGTGGGGGTTCTCCCCCTGGAAAAGTTTTGAAAATCCATCGCATTTAGAGCTAATCTAGGGCACTTTGAGTCAGTATTTTGAATTTTACTGAGAGGTCAATTTGATATGTATGGATTGGAAATGCTTATAACTTATTGTCCGATATCTTTTGGTTCAATGGATTATGCTTATCCTGCTTGAAATGAGACTTACCATTATCACTCTAATTCATATAATAGGCTATTTTATAAAATTCAAGTGAGACACATACATAATATACTACATGTAGTACACAAACAATGTCTAATTAGTTAGTATTTACTATTTATAGTACTAATCTCTATGTTAATTTTTCATTTGGTATTATGAGATCCCACCTGGTAACCAGGTTGATTCGATCAAATTGTTAATGTTCCTGTACTGTATTTGATTGAAATACTGAAGTCTGAAGGCTGAATCATAACAAACCTGAACTGAAACTATTTGAAGTTTTCACAGATGAAAGCTAGATAAAGCCAAACATACTTTACAGTATGATTCCAACTGTTAAACTTAAATCTTTTTGTAAACTAAAATTTCTTATATCAATATATATAAATGTTTTGCATCTTGTTATGATATGAATTTTTTTTTTTTTTCCAATTTTTTTTTTTTTTAGCAATGGCAATAAAAAGTTTAAGGTCGGGGGTTTAAAATAGGGTCGGTCGGGTTAGCGGAAACAAACGTCTTTTTTTTAGGCCTAATGTGATTGCATCCAGTGAGCACATTCTGGTATCCCTGCCCCACTCCTGCTTGGCATAATTATTTAATAGGAAGCGCCTGGTTGAATTTACAGTGGTATGATAGATCACTTCTATCCTCAAGCAACTTATGCCATTCAATGGCATTTTTTCTAATGTGAAGGGGTACTCTCAGGTGCCTAATAATAGTGACAGCACGATTATTAATTTGGAGAAAATTCCCAACGATCACTAATATTTACATTGAGACATTATTAAAATCAGCATAAATCCCTACCAATCACTATTATTAGGCCATCACGATTATTATGCACCTGAGAGTTTGGCTTGAGACCCCACCACAGTTCAATTCACACCAGGTTCTCAGCTTCCATTATTTTCCAATGTTTGAACACATAGGCATGGCCCTGATAAATGGCTTATTGTGTGGATACCAGTAATATATAGAGAGTAATCACTTCATTGAACTGGTGACATGAAATAATTCATGAGAGGTAGGGATGTTGTACAAACACAAATTAGACCCTGCCTCAATCGAATCCAGACTGACATCTCCCTGAATGAATGGCAATTCCAGAATTGTTAGCATCACTTACATTGAATACAGCAGCACAAATGCATGTTGGTATGTACATGTATTATTACCTTAAAGACATATTATGGACTTGTTCGAGTTTGTGAAGCTGATAAGTTGGTATTCAGGCGTTACTAGTATGCCAACCTGGAGAATGTAGCATTCTACTAACATCGTCGAAAATCGACCATACCATTCAAGTGAAAACGTTGTCAAAACAACGCTCAATTGTAAATATTTACATCTGAATATGGGACGCAACAATTGTCAACAAACTAACACAAATGATTTCGCCATCCAGAGTCGGGGAATTTAATTAATATATCAGAATGACGATGCGTGTTGGCAATTTGGATATTAATATTCTTAAAAAGAACAACTTTGAGCATGAATATTCTCCATTTCTATTGGATCACCCTACGGGAGTGTTTCACATCACTTTAATCCATTGCATGTACATTATTGTATTCGTTTGTTTCAATTAGGGCCCTGCGGACAAATTCGATGTGATTCAGAATCTTTCATCTGATTTGATTCAATATCGCGTGTCCTGATTCAAATTGTATGGAATCATTGGCACCAGTTGCATTCCAATTACTTCCAACAGACTGCATTGTTTTCTCTCTCAGGATTATGAAATCAACAAAAGACCAAACAAACAAATAACACTCACCCCTGATCACGAGTCCTGCTAGGCTGCTATGATGTTGGTCGGTCCTGCTGAATTGCTATGATGCTGGTAGGTCAAACTGATGCTGTCACACAAATATACAGGCTATTTTTTATAAAGTTGTCATTTTCACAGTGTTTGGTTAATCCGAGCGATTTGTGAAAAAGACAGCTCTGATGTTTGCAAATTTTATGTACCAACATTGAGTCCTTCACATTTGACTAAAAACAATTAATGCTTATCATTTATTATGAGAGCTTGGTGTAAAATGTTTACTATGGAGGTTTACGAGCATATTTTCACCTCTGCACAATACAAATAATTAATAACACCACACATGTACATGTATGGCATTAGGACAACAGTAGCTCGAAAGACGAGTGTGACTCGCCACACAGTAGCATTTCAACCAGGCTCTACTCATAATTCACTTTATAATATTGATTTTGATTTGAGAAAGGAAAACATGTCATTGAATTGTCCAAAATTTATATTAGTACACACATCTTTCAAAATATGTGAATGCATTATGATCATGAGTCTAAATCACTAAAATCAGTATTGACGCTCCAATGAGATACAAAATTTGTGGCAATAATAAGAAAGAGTAAAGTCCACAGGTGATTTTAAATGAAAAAAATGTAAGGCCCAATTGCAAAATTGTGGAAAGAGGCACACCGTTGGATGGGAAGTCACACACAAAGGCATAAAATCAGTGCTATTGATATTTTCTACCAGAAAGTCTCAAATTTGGCATCGCAAAATTGTATTCGGTTTTACCTAGATCATGCAATGAACCTGTACTTTGGGCTAACGCTACGGCGTTAGCCAGAGTAGAGAATCATGGCATGATCTAGGTACCGTATCACTGAGTAAAATTGCACTATTTAGAATGAAAAAAATGTAACATACAATCACAAAATTGTGGAAAAAGGCACACAGCTGGATGGGGAAGTCACACGCGAAGGCATAAAATCAGCGTTATTGATAATTTTAACCAGTAAAGTCTCAAATTGGCATCGCAAAATTGTATTCGGTGTTACCTAGATCATGCCATGAACCTGTAATTTGGCTAATGCTACGGTGTTAGCCAGAGTAGAGAATCGTGGCATGATCTAGGTGTCACCGAGAAAACTGTACCATTTAGAATGAAAAAAATGTAACGTACAATCACAAAATTGTGGAAAGAGGCACACCGCTGTCTGGGGAAGTCACACACGAAGGCATAAAATCAGCGTTATTGATATTTTTACCAGAAAGTCTCAAATTGGCATCGCAAAATTAGATTAATTGGGGCGACCAAGAAAAGTGCCTCATTCAGAACGAAAAAAATTTAACGTAGAATAGTCAAGTTGTGTAAATTGGCACACCGTTGGGTGGGGAATTCACAAAGGAAGGCACTATATCAGTGTCATGTATATTTTCGACTTGAAAGTGTCCAATGACCATTGCCAAATGGGGCCTGGGTGATGGAATAAAAAGTGAAAAGTTCAGAATGAAAAAAATCATATGTAAAATCATGAAGATATGGAACCACGCTACCCTTGGGTGCGGAATTGACTCAGGAAGACATAGGACAGGGGAAGTCTGGGTCTTCAGGTTAAAAGTTTGTCATTCCCATCGCTGAATGGGTCGTGGGGGCTAAAACGTCGAAAACGCAGAAAGCCATGTGCGCCGATTCAAGCGGCTGGTAAATCAAATTAAATCGTATTGGGAACCAAAGAACCAATCCGCGCGGTCATATTATATCATTAGTCGATGACTGCACCGAAGTTATTTGAAAACATTACTCAGTTTACTTACATTTGATGAAAAACGACAAGAGAAGTTTCGCTTTTGAAGAAAAATGTCTGCCGGCGTACAATCTCTTCCGGGTATGGATCACATGACCGGAGATAATGTGACCGGTCGAAATGGCGATTGTCCGAGGCCGTCCTTGATGAGAGTAGCGAGATTGGACGAATGTGGCGTCAATAGTGTGTGCTGTCTTCTCCCGTTAAAGCCACATGGCGATTTGCGCTCCAAAATACACATAATATTATTCGCTTTTGAATTTTTCTCAGTTTCGAAATAGGTCGATAAATATCTGAACTACCTTTCTACGAGAATTATGAAACCCAAAAAGACGCATTGAAGCAAGGAAAAATACAACTGTGAATACGGTGTTTGTGTCCCAAACACAAAACAGCCATTTGCGTGACATGTGACAGAAAAGAGCGTTTCGTGGTAGTCTATTCCTGATATGGTAGCAATAAAGAGCGTTTGTCTTACTTCTGGCGAAAAGTTGAAAACGGCTGAAAAATGACTGTGACTTTGACAAGTGTTTACCAAAGCATATGAAGCCGGTATATTTATCGTATCCGTCCCTCCAAATTTCGTAGTAAAAAACTTGGAGGTTCGAATGAGCCATGTCCCTTAATTGTTTATGAACGTTTATTTTGTCTTTACTGGATATGTTATTGTTTTGTCGTTTGCATTCAGTGTCGTTGCCGACAATTTGATTTTGATTTCTTGATATTAGGTCGCGTTCACAAACTCGCACATTTGCCTGTCATTTTAGCAGGAATTTCGATACAGAAATCTAGAATGTGCCCGAAAAAGAACGCAAACTTGCTTCGACACTTTTTCGGACCACTTTCACGAACTCGACCCAAAACATTTTCTGCCCAAACCACTTACGAATTTGGGGTCATTTGCCACAATATCCGATATTTTGCGAATAAAGAATAAGGAATAAGTAACGAAATTCTAGTTGCTAGTAAAGATGCAGCTGTATCACAGCTAACTCTGTGAGAAGTAAACGCTTTGTAATTCCACCCGTGACGATGTTACCGAAATTTGCCTATAAATAGCATTAAATTATCTCAAAAGAATCAATCATCAACATATAGTAAAAACAGAATAGAGTAATCTATCCCGAACGTTTTGCCAAGTTTGCAACAATTGGATTGAGTTATCGCTCCTGGCATGTAACGATTATCGCCAAGAGCTTTTTAACTAAAACCACAGATATCCACACTATCATACACAGCACACACCATATAACGTATATCGTTATCATGACAGAAGACTATTATATAAGGACATTCATAAATAACTCATTGTTTCATGTTACGGAAATGATGCCAAGCTCCACAGTTTCTTATTTTTGTTTACGTCATGATTGAATTCATGTCCCCAACCAACTTGCACAATTCCTCGACAAGGAGTCTGAAAAGTACATCGTTTGCTATATTTCTGTCCGTCCGCACGCGTGTCTGTCTTGCCATATTTCTTAATTTCCACAACGACGGCAGTTATACTAAACTCAGAGAAATTGAATGTGTATGTATGATTAACACAGAAAAACACACCCTCGTCAGGTTTTTCTTCGGGTTAAAGGCACGTGAGGCCTTAGTTGTCGAAAATATTCATATTTGTTCCAATCACCGTAAATAGAAAAAAACATTAAAACGCATACAGTTTCGTTCATATATACCATGACCGTCGCGTAAACAGCATGTTATCACAAAGACCTACTATATTTTACCTAAGCAAGAGCCTGATTGTGTTACATAAGACAGCACAATGCTACTGGCTAATCACACAAAAATGGCATAAACGCTCTTTATTTGTTCCATATAAGGAATTAACCAACAAAGAACGCTCTTTATGTTTACCATCATAATATAAACAAACACCAGAAAAGTAACTTTTTATGCTTTTGTTTACATAACAATGGTCAAACAGATGACACTAACATACTGTTTATGCGATATTTCTTATTTGTATACGGACAAAGTCTGTCTACATTTTGATGTTCTTTCTGTTTGTGGCGGTTTTTGACGGGTGTAAATATTTTCACAGGATACACACCACCAAGGCCAACCGTACCTTTAAATGCCTGAATGGGACCATAACACTGACAAATTGGCGAGAATCGACATATTTTATAATGATGGCCTATTGGCCTAGTATTCCTGTTTACTTGGTATGGAAATCCCTGTACAACATATAGAGTTAAGAATTGTTGCTTTTATGTCACAATACAATGCCCATGGAACTGTCACAAATTAAAACCTACATTCACATACACTCCGAACTTTCCCCCTAAGAACTGTTTTTTACATGAATACGTTTTTTCATTACATGTATGTTTGTTCTTTTATCATTTCTACTTATTTCATATCTACGCTGCATCTCACTGTATTTATATATATTAAATAACAACCTTGCCTCTGATAAACGTCGGCCCAAATGAGGAAGCCTGCCCACCAACTTTGTTTTATCGAAATGAGGTACCACAATGGTCACGGATAACCACCATAGATCACGGGTAGGCTTATTCTACATGTCGCGCGCGATACTCAAAACGTAAATACCGATTTGATCCATATACATCTAAACTTCTACTTTACTTCATTTTGTCTAAATATAAATGGTTTCGTGAGAAAAGCTAATCAGGTACGTGTATGTATAGTGGGCGGGAATATCAGGGTGTCACTAAGCCCGTATGGGAATAAGCGTTAATGCATGTACAAACCATGAGCCGAAATTTAGCAATTGATTTAATATGAATAACTATATATATTAATTGTGAAAATCTATGGATTTAAGAAAATATCTATAAGGGTCTGGATTGAAGGATTACATTGAAAGTTGTGCTTCATTAATCGGCAAGTCCGATAAAACCTTGCCATCGATAAAAAAATACTCTAATCCCTCTCCATATTATTATTATTATTATTATTATATCTTTATTTCCTCCAGATATTGAAGATTTTACAAAGAATATAGCATTGTTATGCACAACATAATGAATAGATATCATTATTAAATTTTATAGAAACAACACAAATAAATATGATAAGCAAGACGTATTTACATTTCTACAATGGTGGATATACTGACGATGATGATGATGATGATGATGATTGGGATGATGTTGAGAACGACGACGTTGATCGATGATGACGATGTTAATGTTTAACATGAGGAAGAAGATGACTATATTGATGATGATGATGATAATGATAATGATGATGATGATGTACATGATGATGAAGATGATGTTGAAGATGAGGAAATTAGATTATGACGATGACGTCAATGATGACGGTGGCGATGACGACGATGAAGATTATGATGATGACATGGACGACGGCGATGATGATGACGATGATTATGTCGATGGTGGTGACGACGACGACGATGATGATAATGATGATGATGATGATGATGATGCGCTGACTGATTTGTATTATTCAATGGACTAGGAAATATTTCTCTGCAAGAGTGCATTGTACCATATCCATAATTTGGCAGTAATCGTTACCATGAAGTCCAGAAAGACGTCTATATCATCAACTGCTGTACACATATCACCAGTAATATGAAGCAAGATCATTTCGTCCATTGAAAGATCATCAATCTTGATAAAACATTCTACGCCATAACGATCAATAATATCAAAAAACATATTATTCCGTAGTGATGTCAGGGAACTGCATTCAATGAGAACGTGCTGTAATTTATCAAGGTACATTTTATAGCAGTTAGGACACTGGATTAGTGCTTCGTTTAAGTACGTTGTTGCATCGATCACAAGAGCTGTGGTTAGATAGGAATGTTTATTATGTGAAAATTTTCGACAGAGTCGCCAAAGATCAAATATGTTTAGGTTGTCATGTACATTCCGAAACCGATTGAATGATGGGTCAATTTCCGTTCTAATTTTCCAATCTGACTCGGTTGTGTTTCGAATATTATTTCTCGTTAGCGCCTTCCACGACTCTTTCGAGAGAAATACGCCAGACCTGATGTACTCATATACTGCATCAGTCAAGTTGTATTTCACGAGTAATGAAAATACTTCGCCAATAAAAGTTGTTGTCGGGTTCTGTGAGTAAACGTAATCAAACAGCCTAGTTTCAAAGATTGTTTTACAAGCCTTTCCAGGCGTTAGTCGACAAAGGGCTCCAAAGAGTGAAATTTTTCTGGCATCAATACTAACTTGAAGTGGATATGTTCCTAGCAGGCCAGTAACGACATCGGTCCTGCATCGGGCAGGTAGGCCCTGAATACGCTTCAAGCAAAATCTGTGAACTCTTTCGAGCTTGATCAAGTTTGAGGCTGATAAGCCACAGAGAAATTCTGAACCGTAAAGTCCACGAGAAAGTACCACTGATTTATATATTACCATTGAACTCGGAGGTGTTATGCCTCCTGCGTACAGACCAGCAGTGCTTAACATAAGATATGTCGACCGAATTTTTGAGCTGACACTTTCTGTAAGAGTGTTTGGAAAGTCACTGTTGTGTAATGGTATGCCCAGGTGCGTGACTGAATCCGTTTTATTAACTGCTATGCCATTTAGCATCCATGTGCGATTGATAGAGGCGGATTTAGATTTATCATTGAAGATAATTACCTGACATTTCTGTTGGTTATACATAAATCGCCATTTTTTACTGTAATTGCCACATATATTACACATTTTTTGTATGCCATATGATGAAAGCGAGAGGAGGGTCATATCATCTGCCTGTGTGGGAGACGAGCAGTTGATATCTCGCAGCCTGAAACCAAAGTTCGAGTGTTCGAGCTCACTGAGCAAACTGTCTATGTAGATGGCGTAGAAAATCGGAGCGAGGGTACTTCCCTGCCATGTTCCCTGGCTAATAGATATTATACGTGATGTAAGATTTTCGTGACGTATATTGCAGCTCATGCCAGTTAAGAATTGGTTGAATAAACGCAAAAGACCACAATTTGCTCCCCGTTCAAAAAGCTTGTATAGAAGGCCGTTGATCCAGACAGTATCAAAGGCTTTGCGTTCATCTAGAAAACATGCGAAAAGACGTTAATTATTTTCCCCTGCAAACGAAATGCTTTCCTGAATTATGTATGATGACATAAGACAGCTTTTTTTTTTTTGAAAACCGTGTTGTAAAGGGTGGGTTGTTATCAGCTTAGGGGCGTTTCTCTCCATGCGGTTCAGAACGATTCTTTCAAGTATTTTGTATATGACTGGGAGTAAGGTGATGGCTCGGTAACTGTCGAACTTTGATTTCGATTTGCCCCCTCCCTTGTACAACGACACAATTACACCTAATTTAGCTCTTTTGGGGATATGTGAAAAACGAAGCATATATGAGAGTAGCTTTGCTAAGTGTATAATTAAGTGATGTCCACCATATATGATGTGTTCGTAACATAATAAATCTGAGCCGGCAGCTTTGCCTCTTTTCAGTGATTTTAAGACCGTTGTCAGTTCTTCCATGGACACAGGGTATGTCATTATGTCATCGTATGACCCACGGTCGGGGTCATTTAAGAGATCAGACACCAGTTCATTAATGTCGTTAAAGAAAGAGTTGTCAAATTCATCGGACCTAAGCGGGGAATATAAAGTTTCATAATAATTTGCCCATGCATCAGTTATTTCATTGCGTGTTCTAAGCGTGATGTCATCAACCACAAATATGCTGCTATTTGTCTCTTTTCGTTTAGATCTAACGGAATTAAATTTTCTAAAAAATAGTTCCTGGTCCATTTCGGCAGCTTGGTCTAATTTATTATTCTGGTCAGCTATGAATTTCGAATTGCATTTGCGTAATTCTTTTCGAAATAATCGCTTTGATTCTTTATACAACGAGTAACTTTGGTGCGAGTGCCCTCTAGGCCTTCCCTCTGATAACCATGTGCTGCGATAAGAGCGCATTTCTCTGTGTAATTGTTTTAAT
Organism: Siphonodentalium dalli; assembly: GCA_032622095.1. Classification (NCBI taxonomy): domain Eukaryota; kingdom Metazoa; phylum Mollusca; class Scaphopoda; order Gadilida; family Siphonodentaliidae; genus Siphonodentalium; species Siphonodentalium dalli. The sequence goes on from CP136069.1 coordinate 131,043,749, forward strand.
GAAGTATTCCAGTATGGTTTAAGAAAAGGCTTAAATGATTTTTTCGGGATTGTGAATTCAGCTGCAGTTTGAATTGCTGCCACTGTTCTATCGTAAACAATGTCAAGTATTTCAGTATCAGACACATTGCAAACAGGTAAAGTTGCTTCTAGATTAGAATGGTAGCATGTCAGCATGTTATTATTAGCCAGAAAGTTTCGCCAGTCCCATGTCGGGCACCGCGTTTCAGTATCTATATTTACTCGATCACACGTAATCTCCATAAGGATTGGCCTGTGGTTAGAAGTGTTTTCCCCGTGATCATCAAGCACTACTACTCGGCGGACTCTGTGGAATTAGGAGATAAACATACCCTGTTGAGTTGTACATTCTGGGATTCGAGCATGAAAACAGTTTGTGAACGAGCCGGCTTGCCGGCGAGTTCACAAACTGTTTTCATGCTCGAATCCCATAATGTACAACGAAACAGGGTACGTTTATCTCCATTGTAATTCAATCTAGCAAGGAATTTGCAAAAAAACTGTATAAATAGTATCATTTAGTCATTTTCATGACACGAATCGAGACTTTCATTTCGCCGTTGTCACCGTGCACAAATCATTGGGTGTGTCCATTGCGTTACTCGGAACACTGCTCCGTAACCATTTCCTGTGGGGCGGGTTGGTTCGTTTCGCTACTCCGTTCTGCGCCGATCAAATTGTACCGTACCACATTCAGATTTGATGCACGCTGAAGCGGCCGATGAACGGTATCTATAGACAACAACGCGCGGGTGTGCTCGTTTCGATACTCGTTCTGCGCCGATTACATTTGACCGTGCTACATTCAGATTTGATGCACGCTGAAGCGGCCGATGTCGGTGAATCGATAACGAAAGTTAGCCTCTCTCGGCCAATCAGAATGCTTGATTTTAGTGACAAATACTCAATTGAATTACAATTCATCATTATGTATTAATATATGATCAATGATAGTCCCACATGTTCCGTCCGCGGGGACAAACGTTGTGAGACGATCTTCACAAAGAATTGAGTTGTTGGCGGACATATATCTACGAGCATTCAGCATATCCCGAAAACATCGGTTACGCGAGTCTGTTTTCTCAAGATTTCCGTTGAAATCTCCAATAAAAATGACTTTACCTAAAGATGAATAGGCTATTATTAGATCAGAAACTTTTTCAAGATATTCTTTATAAAATTCGACCGAATAGTTAGTCGATGGCAGATAGACTTGGAAAATATAAAGATAGTTGTGTTCTGAGAGCTGGATTTGGATTCCAATTATTCGATCATCATTGTACTCTACAGTAGATATTACGCTATCGTAGCGTTTGTGCCAAAAGAGAGAGACGCCACCTTTGTACCTGCCACGCTGTAAAGGTATTCGATGTGAGAAATCGCAAACAGCGAAATATGAATAATGTTTGCTGATAGCCTCAAGAAATGAGACATTGTGTTCCGGTAACCAATGTTCACTAATTCCGAAAATGTCTATCGACTCGTCCGATAACAACCGACTGAGGTAACTACTGCTCCCTATTATACCTGTGGCATTCCATGTGCCTATTTTCAAAGAGCATCTTGTGGAAGACATTGTTAACAATAATTATTGTTATTTATAATGACAGTGAGTTATAAATATGATATTGATCTGAATAAATTAATATGTCTTGTATGTATTGATTTCTATGAGCTTAAATTAAAGTAGATTAATAATCTAGAGTTATTCTTCTTGTTCGGCAAAACCGCCACTCACATTGATACTATTTATATCAACACTGTCTCTGCTGTGGTATGAAGATCGCCTGTGATGCGTGTAGTCATCATGTCGATGTGAGTGCCAATGTGGTCTTCTATACGAGTCATTCTTTTCGAAATTTTGTTGAGACAGCCAATGTCGACAGAATGCATTACCATGCCAGAAATAGTTCTCGAATACCACAGACACATCATCGCGATGCACATTGATTCTCTGAGACCAGGCCGCTGCTGCGACGCCGAAACGCCGAGACCGGACACCCGCGTCGGTTTTGTTCTAATAAAAGCGCTCTTCCCGCCCCGCGAAGGGAGGGTCGGAGCTTGTTTGCACGTATTAGCATTGCCAAAATAGATGTTGAATAACTTCTCTTTCTTTATCACAGAAGGTACAGAGATCATTTGTTGTAATTTTCAGTTTTTTAATAACGCATTTGTTCCAAGAATTCTGGTATTAATACGAAACTGGAACCACCGGAAATTAGTATCGCTTGTGCCTCTGGAAGGATTTTGAAGTATATTAGACATTACAGTACTGGTCGTTAAAGTGTTAACATTTGTGTCCAATTTATTCATACGGGTGGGTATATGGTTTCAATTTCATTTAATGTCGAATATATCGCTTGACTATTAGAACGCGATAAGATAAACAGATGAAATGGCATTATCGGGTTCTGTAGCGGGGGTGGGGGGGGGGGGGGGGGGGGGGTGGGGACATTCTTCCGTTATCCAGAGTGCGAAGGAATTTTCTAATTGCGACGATTATTCGATTATTCTGTTAAAGGTTATAAAATCAGGTGGAAAATAATTGTGCTGACTGTATAGGGCATACCGAAGTATTCATTAATGTAAAGTGTTAAATCCAAGATGGCTGCCAGCGGCCATGTTTTTTATCAAACCCATTTAAACATGCCAGTAAATATTCAAAACAGTTTCCGATAAATGTGGGCTGCAGAGTGTGTCCATGGATTAAAGATTGAAACAAAAGATGGCTGCTTTTAAACGAATTTCGGAAAAAATCGATGTCTTTCATCTAGAGGTCACACAAAGATCCATATGAAGTTAAGTGACGATCAGATCATGTGTGTATAGCCTGTTTGGCTTAGCCTGAAGGATTTAGTGATGCAAGGAATACAATCCAAGATGGCCGGTGGCGGCCATATTTTAAAACAGAATTCATAAAAAAAATTACACCTCACCTCCCCAGTGGTCATCCAGAAGATCAATACGAGTTTGGTGACGTTCGGGTGCGGGATATGGTCTGTGTATATGGTACATGTATGCCACAGCATTTATTCATGCAAATAGTAAACTATAAGATATGGATACCGGCGGTCATGTTTTTCATCGAAAATCCTCCAATTTTCCCACCTACATGTATAGGGGTAATCCTAAACTTGTCTGTACATTTTAAAAACATTTTTCCGATATATGCGGGCTGCATTGTGTGACCATGGATTCAAATTTGAAATCCAAGATGGCTGGATGTGGCTATGTTTTTAAAAGAATTGCGGGAAATAATCTACCGCTCATATTTAGTGATCACCGAATGAAGTTTGGTGACATCGAATGATATGTGTGATATGCGGAGTGTGCTAAAGTAAATTGTTTTTGGATCACATACGAACTGACAGACGGACAGACGAACTACGGCGTGTTGATCGGGGTGGCGGTATTATATGTATGGCACACATGGTACGTGTATTATATGTATGGCATACATGGTACGTGTATACACATACAACAAACGTGCACGCGTGTATACTTATCGTGGAAACCCCCAACTCAGTCCAGATTAAAGTCGAGTCGCATCAATCGACCAGCTCAGAGCAGTTCAGATTAAAGTCGAGTCGCATCAATCGACCAGCTCAGAGCAGTTCAGATTAAAGTCGAGTCGCATCAATCGACCAGAACAGAGCGGTTCAGATTAAAGTCGAATCCACAATCCGCCCAGGCGTCACATCGATCACCGGACTGGTTCCGTGGACATGGAGCGATTTGAACACACCGCCGACCAACGCTCGACGATTTCGATGGTGATCAGAGCACAGGTATTAGGCACAATTTTTTTTTTTAATTTAATACAAATCTCGGAAAGGTATCTATCTCATTTTTGATAGAGGTCAGCATTATTCTCTACAAAAGCAACATTTTATTTTTTATTGATCTGTAATTGCAGCACTATGTGACCAAATAATCATAGTTTTCAAAATTTTTTGGTTCGCCGTCGTATTTGAGATTAGTGAACATAGAAAAACATTTAAAGTTGCTAAATCAAATTTATTTGGTTGGTACCCGAAACGTCCGTCCAATGAAAAATAAAAATATCAAACAACCCAACCCCTAAATCATCGAAATATATACTCTAATCATCAAACTAAATAGCCCTATTGTCAAACAGACGTTGTTTCACGAAGGACAGCTAATTTGGGTGTGGTACTCAACATACATCGAGTTTAATAACGATTTTTGTCTTTTTTTTCCCGTCAGTTTTACAGATTTATTTTCGCGGGAGGCCATTTTGAAAGTGCGAAACAAACTCGAGAAACGCTGCAGTAAATTACTCAAAAATAAAATAATTTTTATCTCGATAAAAAAAAATGTTTTATCTAATTACTTATCTAGTGGGTATTATATATCCACCGCATGATTTTTGTCATTAAGAATGCCGGATATAAATTAAAAGAGAGATGTTAAAATTAATTTAATAAAGTTCAAGTTACTTTCGCTTTTAGTTTTCCAAAATGGCCTCCCGCGAAAAGAAATCTGTAAAACTGACGAAAAAAAAGGACATAAATCGTTATTAAACTCGATGTATGTTGAGGACCACCCCCGAATTATCTGTACTTCATGAAACAACGTCTGTTTGACAATAGAGGCTATTTAGTTTGATGATAATAGAATAGATTTCGGTGATTTAGGGGTTGGATTATTTGAGTTTTTTTACTTTTAATTGGACGGACGTTTCGGGTACCAAAAAATAAATTTCATTGACAACTTAGAATGATTTTCTATGCTCACTTGTTTAAAGTACGACGGAAAGCTAAACTTTAACCAAAAATATGATTACTTGGGCACATAATGCTATAATTCCTGATCAATTTGATACAAATTTTTGCTTTTGTGAGGATGACTTTTGACCTCCTATTTTCACTATCAGCCTTGATACTTACCTTTATATATTTTTATTAATTTTTTTTTGGTGGCCAAATACCTGTGGATCAGAGCCTATGAGCTTTAATATGGAGCAGTATGACGCCCGAAGTGTCCCACGTTGCGTAGACTAATGTGCCGAAGTTACCGGGCCAGACGATGAGCTGAAATAAAGAGCGGCGCCCCTGGTGGTTTACTGAGTTTATGCACACAATTGACAGGGAAACTGATAAACAATTCATGTTGCCAGAATATAATACAGAGCTAATATTGTTTTGGTTGTATCGCTTTGAAAGTTTTATGTTGTATATTTACAAGCTGATAGCATATGCCTTTAATGTTATCTTACTTTTCCAGACAGCAGTTAACGGGACGTTACGCTATACTGGTTACTTCTATTCAATGTCGCCTTGTTTGTATTTTGTATACCGGTTAATGTTACCGTAAAAAAGATTATTTTATTTGCCCAACTAAGTGTGACGAAGACATGTATTCAAAACATTGTAAATTAAAAGCGACTCGCGGTATGAACACCGGATTCCGGGCGTTAAATTGTTGCCTTAACTTTGTGAACCGAAAACATACATTCGAAAGTACACGTGAGAGATCAAACGTAATATCAACTTACTATCGACAGGATGCACCAAATGTCTGCTGAGACATATATCTGCCCTAAGGTAAGTAAGTACTACGAGTTTGTTATCATTTTATACAAAAATCCAGTTTATGTATGTTAACGTTCGTTGCAAACACCGCGGTCGGGATCAGGGGATGAGATGGAGACTAAATATGTCAAATATATAGCTACACTGACACGACTCTCTATAATTGATGAAATGCTTATATATGTAAGGCATGCAGATCCCCTCCCATGGCGCCGGACGCGTAAATAGTATACATGGATATTCTGCAGCTTTTTCAACTAGGCCTATTGTGCTTTTCCAAACTCTCTCTTCACCACGATATCCCTCCATCCCTCTCCCAAAAATTAGTCTATCTCTCTCACGGTCTCCATCCCTCACTCTCCCTTAATTCGTATATTTATCACGATCTCCCTCCATTGCTCTCCATCCGAATATCTCCCACACGATCCCACTCCCTCCCTCCCCGTCGACTATTCTCTCATGATCTCCCTCCATCACACTCACTTCGTCTCACTCTCACGGTCTCCATCCCTCCCTCTCCATTAATTCGTTTATTTATCACGATCTCCCTCCCTCCATCTCCGACTATCTCTCACACAATATCACTGCATCACTCTCCCCTCGTCTATCTCTCGCACGATCTCCCTACCTCCATCTCCATTAGTCTATCTCCCTTGTGATCTCCCTCCCTCTCGACCTCCTTCCTCCCTCTCATTTCGACTATCTCTCTCACGATATCTATCCCTACATCTCCCTTCGTCTATCTCGCTCACGATCTCCATCCCTCACACTCCCTTCCCGCATCTATATCACTCACGAATCCCCCCTTCGGATTGGCTAGCTAGATCGTTTGGTTTTAATGATATATATATGTGGTACAATTAAATACGGGTTTTGGTTGAATACCCGGAATATCTCATGAGTGGCTACAAGGAAATTATGTATTTCCTTGTAGCCACGAATGAGATAATCCGGGTATTCAACCAAAAGCCGTAGGTGTTCTTTTCATTATTTGAGCTATACGTTATAAAATTCCCAGAAACCAGCTAATTTTGTTATACATTTCACTGCAAATTGTTAGAGAAGTTAGAAGTGGCAATGTTTATACATCCCATCGATTGAGTTGCTCACAACTAATTGACAGTTATCGACACACACCAAAAGATATAGTCCCCATTTTTTATTCCGAAAAGATGTGAGAAATGAATGTATACACAATTTAATGATAACAATTTGTTATAGTATAGGACAGATGAACAATCCAGTAGAAAAACGCTTTCTCTAAACGTCAAAATTCAATAATGTAAAAATTGCACCCAGTATTTCTGAGGTATAACAGCATTATACAATCGCTTTGGGGGCCTATTATTGTTCACGATGGAGTCCGTCATGGTTCTGAATACTTCTACGAGCATATCATGGACATGCATAGATAGAAATTACATATTTCGATCGAGGGTATGTAATATAACAAGTGGAAATAATAACCTGGATATACACCAAACAGCAATTTAGGTCCAGAAAATATTGCTGCCAAAATTATCGGATCTCGAGAATATTACAATGTCAGAAACGCTTGAATATTCGACCGAGTAAGAACGAACTATACACTCTTCTGCTCCTTAAATATAGAAACGCCATCCGAACATATCCTTCTGAAGGATTGCTGATATCAGCAACAAATAAAATGAAACAAATACCCGGTGTGTTTTAAAGTATGATTACGGCTTAAACCTATCTGCGATTTGGTCGAGCATGCATGGCAATTTAATGTATGACATTTACAAGAGAGAGAGAGAGAGAGAGAGAGAGAGAAAGAGAGAGAGAGAGAGAGAGAGAGTAGATATATATATATATATACATCCCTAAATACCCCAAATTTCATAATCAATTATGAAATGTACGTATACTTTCCGAATGTTCCCGCGATATTAACGACACAGTGCTGCGATCATCTGATTGAACCAAGACATAGTTTTAACTCGTGAATTTGTAACCATGGTAACGAAGGCCAGACAATGTCAGTGGCGTATTTTACAAACTGCTAAATTTCATTTTATTTACAAAGATTCTCTGTCCGATTTTACACAAAATTTGTCAAAATTGTCTAAATAAATGTTCAGCTCAAAATTTGGAAAAAAAAGAAAACTGAAAACCACTTTCAATCGCTTCGTTCATATTGAACACGCATCGTGAAATTACAAACACATAATATCCATCCGTTTTACGTTCAAACACGAAGACAAAACGCTCATAACTGTGAACGCTCTTTTGTCGTTTACCGCTTTTTATGAGTTATCATTGTAATATATAATAAATAAATAAAAAAAAGCATACATTTCTTGATATATACTCATCAGACTCGCGCTTTTTCCTTTAAGAATTATGTTTCCGAGGTAGATAAAATATTTCCGATTTTATTCGCAAAATTCGCGGATTAATAGTGATCAGTCTCTCGCCGTTGGTAATATATGTTCTGAAAAAGCATCGCTAATGTCACAATCTAGTTATATATGTTATGAAAAAAGCAGTAGTCGTAAATTAAAGTGATAAATATAACCATTCTCGTCATTGTTCTTCAAATGTGAATCGGCTTTTTCGCAAATGTGTTGGTACACTGTGCTCATATTTAGGATGCAAGAGATAACTCGTCACAATTATAATAATGAGAATCAATGAAACCTACACAATACTTAATAAGCGATAACTCATCACAATTATGATAATGAGAATAAATGAGACCTACACAATACTTAATAAGAGATAACTTGTCACAATTATGATAATGAGAATCAACGAGACATAAACAATACAAGATAACTCATCACAATTATGGTAATGAGAATCAACGAGACCAACACAATACTTAATAAGAGATAAATCATCACAATTATGATAGTGAGAATCAAAGAGACCTACACAAATAAGGATTAACTGTCATGTGGACTGTTTTTATGGAGATGTAACGGTGAGGTAAGTGGACATAACTTGTGTAAAACCCGAAGGGTTTTACATACAAGTTATGTCCACTTACCTCACCGTTACATCTCCATAAAAATAGTCCACATGACAGTTAATCCTTATATTTATATACATTTAGCGAAAAAGCCGCTTTTGTAAATATATTTAAATCGAAAAGTGTATCGTGACAAGATCCCCCCAAAATACCCAATAGCACCCTTGGCAAAAGTTAATAGGAACAATTTCTCTTCATGTTGAAACCCGATGATGTATTAAGTCAATCCTGCGCGAGTCAAAATGCGCCCAAAGCATTACGCGTTCGTCTTTCCAAACCGAATGACGTATCGATGGTGTTATTAGCTTGGTGTTATGAGGCGTTACGCATTCACCGAGAAATAACTGCAACTAGCCACGTGGGCGCCGACCAATCAGAATGGTGGATTTAGTGATGACAACACTTAGTGTGTAAATATTACTTAATAAGAGATAAATCATCACAATTATGATAATGAGAATCAATGAATCCTACATAATACTTATACTCAGAGATAACTCATCACAATTATGATAATGAGAATCAATGAGACTTACACAATACGCAATAAGAGAGAAGTAGGAGCAGAACAAAATGGATACATATGCTTTTCGAAACAATTACTGTCTGATGAAACCGGAAGTATATAACCAGTGCAGCTATATATAGTCACGCGATTGTATGCAGTGCAATATATCCCACACCATACATGTCGATATGCAGTCTGTTCCATTCAAGCAGGGAGCAATCAACTGGAAATAGACCACGGTGTTTATATATAATGGTCACATGACCTTGAACTCATCTCAGCCCAATTTGTCATTGATCAACATGCGTGGCATGAACATTCTCAAATATAACAAATATTTATGGGTGGCTCAATAGATTAATTTCTTGAATCAAGAAAAAACTAAGTTTGCATGTAAGTCCACTTTTGAAAACTGTTTTACAGAATCTGATCTTATTGGTGCCTGAGAACAGTGAAGTTAAAAATAATTCGCATGTCAACAAAGTTTAGGAAATCGGGTTATAATTTCCAAAATGTTGATAGTTCTTCAATATCGTGTCAAAGTAATCGACAGTACTAAATTAAAAAAAATTACAGACAGATGTTATATATACTCATTATCCCCACCCAGATTTATAATATACCATCGTTAATACCCCGTTAAGTAATCTCCGTTATATTCACGTACGCTATATATTCTACCCGTCATACCAAATCCTGATAAAAATCCAAAGTACATTGTTATATTCATTTGTTTTCAGAAAGACGACATGTTATTTTTATTCCACTCAAGAGAACTGAACAAAGTATGGCATGTCCAACATTGATAGGTGGATTAATAATGACACCATCGTCTTAAGTCGACACCCCAAGGGTTCGCCAGAGTAAGGTATCCATTTATTAATTATGGCGTCCTGGTCACGAAGTCGGTGCAGTGAGGACTCACATGAGCTATTTCCGCGTTATAACCGGATTCTGCTGCAAAGGGAGGTCAGTAGACACACAGCACGTTTCTCGTTTGATCTTTATAAAATGACATTAGTAGGGAGCGCGGCGAGCGGAGTTAATATTGATGGAAGTGATCAAGATATTCTGATCGAACCTCGAAACATAATAATAGATGAATGCAGCTTGAGATACCGACATGACCTACCTTGTTATGTCCGGATATCTACTGAGGGGTTAGCAGGGCTCGTACCCAACTTCATCTTGGGTGACGGGAAATACGTGTCGGCTGATTCTGTCAGAGACATGGATGAAGATATCTTTGGAAATGCTGATGGATTATCAAAGGTTGGTAAGATAGTCATTGGTCCACGCGGGACCATGGACATGGTTCCACAAATAAGAATGAGTAGAATACCACAGACAGCACGCTTATTTTCAACACGCGACCGATCATGGCCAACAGACGACATTGTATCGCTAATAAGCACCGGCGAATTTCACCTTGCGGCACGACCTGCTCCATCAGATCCGGACCCTGAGCACGATTTCTGTTTGTCGTTCGCTAAGGCAGAAGTCATGCTGTTGGGAACAATGTCAGTTAACCAGAAACTCAGTATAATGCATTTGAAGATAATCGGACGCGTCATTAATTTTGGCCGGGGAGTGTTGACGTCCTACCACCTGAAGACGTCAGCTCAATGGCATTTCGAGCAGACGGACGCTCGATTATGGGAAAGTGACTTGTCAGTAGTGGATATATTAAAGAGACTTGATCGGTATTTAAAAGGAAGATTCCTTCCTCATTATTTTGTTCCGGAAATGAACTTGTTGACTGGTGTCTCGGAATCTGATCTAATATATTTCCGCAGGCGTCTGTGGACTCTTCTCGGATTGTATCTCATCACTGATGATATCGCAGGAATGAGATCACGCACAAGGCTAGAGCTCGCAGTTTTTATATTATATAATGTAAGCAGACAACTCTCTGAAACAAAGCCGGCTGGTACGCAGACGGGTCATATGTCTAACATCGGGAACATCCTAGAAGCATCAGAGGTAATGTATGGAACGGGGATTGTAGCTCATGACTTGGAACAACGTGTATCCGCATCTGTAATGGCGAGGTGTCCAATCGATGCAGTCAAACGCCGTTATATAGACGAAGTTAAATCATTGCTTCCGTCATTTAATAAGACGATTGATCTTTGGATGTATTCTAGACAACATGAAGATTATCCATATGAGGTCTTTGTTAAATCTATGTCTAGAATTGTGGATTCAAATAAGGACCCTTTAGAAGAGTTCTTTGTGATAACATCGACAGGTAACAATAAAGGGGGCCGTCGTGCTGTCAGAAGAGCATTGCGAACATCAGAAAAAATTATAAATAAATGGTTGGTTTTTGTCGATGATATCATTAACAAGTTACCACACTACGGGAACATGGTTGCTGACCATGTGTTACGTGATATCTCAAATAAGTCACGTGGTGACAGCCGCGTGAGCGGCATTCGGTGCGAGGAAAATATCGACAAACTTCTCTATAAAATTACTAAAGAGTTGCTAACGTTTGCAGTCGATCACATTGAAACGCTCAGTTATCCTCTCGATAATAATGACACATATTCATTCAGTCCGGTGCCACTCAGCGACTTTCTGGCAAACATTCGCATATTGGACGATGTTACCGAGAGAATATTCCTTAACGTTGAGTATGCTCTCGTTACGAGCGCTCGGATCAAGGCATCTCGTGTATCAGGTGATCAGAAGGGAAGAATAATGCAAACGATGCATCCGGGGAGTATAGAATATCGATGTATCTCGGCGCTCTTAGCTTTGAGCAATGTGATGGATAAATTCCACAACTTGTGTTCGGCGTCAGATCAGTATCAAGGTTGGATGGAATTCATGGCCGCCACCGATAGCACTGTTCGTAAAATTATGTGTCTTTGAAGATGAATGCGAAGCATGATCACGCATAAACTCAATGAAGGTACGATTCACAGACAACATGAATGGACAGCATCACGAATATCGTTAACATGAATTACTGGAATACAAAGCATATTTTATTTCACCACAAATTTCTTACTCATATTATAACCCAATCACACGAGTGTTCTATGCTGGTTCGAGATACCTTGTAAATATAACAAGGGTCATATTCCACCATGTTTAGTTCCCTCTCACATCCAGCGTGTAACCATAGTTACCACACACACTGCATCGAGGTGGATACCAATATCCAGCAACACGTATCAAATATGGATGGAACACACTCTCCAACGCCCGCAAGCATAAAATACGTTCGTAAATTTTACTTCTTAGAACCTGGATATGAATCGCGATAACTAATAAACGAAGTGAGTAAACACAGACTCGATGTATGTGAATATCACTCTCAGCGACACATATCAAATATGGATTGAACTCCTGGGGTGCTATTCACCGGCTGGGTTTATAATATAGTCCAGGTAGTTTTACGAGGCGACGCTCAATGCGAAGCTATCGGTGGACATATCATGATATCGATGGGAAGACATCGCCGCGCCAAATAGGATATTCCAATCAAGGTGATTGGCGTCAATCATAGATTGACCACCGGTCACATAAACATGCTGCGTGTAGCAGTACACGTTTGTACACATTTCAACAATGAGCAACCGAGGAAAAGGACGTGGGGAAAAATATACCACCGACGACATGAGGGGGTCTACAAAAAAAAATCCGTATATAGGGCCGCGGTGGGTGGGTGGTCCAGATGCCGAAACAATCGTGCTTGTAATTTTGTTCTCCAAAATGGGTTTATTTCAAACAATTTACAACTACTGACCATGTAATGTTGTTTGTAAGCATGTTAGTATCATGTTTGTTGGCATATGGCTATATGGACATCTATATGTAGTGACTATTTAGCCTCAGATTTAGCAACATTCTGGATTTCACAGGATCCCGTCCCACTTCTCAGTGGAAAACCGTAATTTAGTAAAAAAAAAAATGTATTACCCAGTTGTATTACCCGAATAAAAGTAATAAAATAAAAATAACTGTATCACAAATACTACATGGTGAATACTCAATGATGACTAGATATCATTGACCCGATTGTTGCATAACATGAAATTGAAAAGGGTATCTCATAAATTTCTAATGTCTGAAATACTGTCTTGTTCTGGCAGGCAATCAATTTCATTCCTTCTGGTTATTTCTCATCTTTTTAATGATTGCAAGTAATGTTAATTTGCAGCACTTATCCAAATAAAACTGAATTGGTTATGATGAATGGCCGTTACTGTTTATTGTTCAGACAATCCCAACTGAAGGTGACGCTATTCTCCATGAATTTACGAACTTCATCTTGAAGCTTAAATACTGCTCAACAAGACTAAACTACAATACTAATTGTATACTCTTATCGCTCACAAATATATGAACTGAAATAATGTGATGCATTCAGATGCTTTGAGAAATGACATTCTTCAATGTCTTCAAAGTTCAAACTAAAATCAAGAATAAAATCTGACTGAGACTATACTGCAGACTCTAGTGCACAAATATACATACAAATGGTTGAGTTATAATGATGCAAAATGTGTTTACGGATGGAACCAAGTTGGTAGCTCTGGTATGCATCGACGGGCAAAACCTGTGATATGCAGTAATATCTGCACACATCATTCCCGTATCATTCAGGTCTATCACCATACCAAACCACTTCAAAATTCGACAACCGACACTTCAACTTATATGGCAAAAACTTTGTACGATTGAATTTCATAAACAGGGCCCATGGATAACTCTGGTAGGCATTGGTACTCACAATCCGTGATACTATGCATATTCGTTCCCCATTTCTGGTCCGTCACATGTCATAGAGCATCAAAATATGACAACCGACTCTTGAGTTATGATGCAAAATGTTTGTACGGACGGACACACGGACGGCTCGAGACGTCAACTATATACCCGCCGACTAATATCTGGGGTATAATAACCATATATCTATGTGTATACCTAACCAACACAATTCCCCTCCTCACCCACCCTGGTGAATAAGACTAAAGCGTTCTTTGACCATGCACAAATAATTGTAGAACCCCTGACCTGTTTACTACTATTTACACTGGCCAGTGTTCTCTGTCAGTCTAAACACGCTCGATATATTAAGGCTATAATGCGGTCTAGGGCAATTTGTGACATACAGTGTACCTATACAATGTTATTATTGTTGTTAGATACTGGAAACACCAGGAAACACCTGGAAATACAGTTTATTTTTCGTTTTTCTGACCTGTGCTTTACCGATTAAGGATGTTATTGCTTGAGTCTTAATTTTACACACTTTGCACCAAAAAAGGATAGTGGAATGGGATTGAAAGGCAGTTAACACAGTTATTGAAGAACATGAGAAAGGGGGTGGGTCCCTAACATTTGGAGGAACAAATTTGCACAAATGGGGTGGTGGGTCCCTCGGGGTCGGAAATTTTTTTTTTGGGCCCAATATGTGCAATTGTTTTCCAGACCCCCCCCCCACTGCCGACGAGCGTAACACTTTTTTGGGCATTATGGAGAGAAGAATCAAAATATTAAAGAACAAAGAAACCGGCACCATTCACCAGTGCCGGAAAAATGATGCATGGAAAGAAATTTCTTTGGAAATAGCAGGGAAATATCCAAACAGAACCAAAACACAAAAAAAATTCTTCTGAGACGTTATCTTATTGGCTCTTCATTTTCACACTGTGCTAATTAAAAAAACCTCATTAATATCATTGAAACTCATTCTGCAGATATATAAACGCAAGCATAAGTCTCCACACAATTATACCCAAATATTATACCGCTATACATGCTGATTGTGGCCGGTGAGTGCTCATGAATTAGTCGTAAGACGGCGTCAATTGACAGGTGACAAATCTGATAGATTGGATCAATCACACCATCGACAGCGTGTGTCGTTTGCGCAAAAGCAAAGATACCTTTGCGTTCAGCCGCTACCATATAAACTACCTGATTTATAAAATAGTCTCGCTTGGTGAATAGGACCCCTGGGGTGGTATTCACCAGCTGGGTTTTTATATATAGTCCAGCTAGTTTATACGAGGCGACGCTCAATGCGAAGCTATCGGTGGACATCGATAGGAAGACATCGCCGCGCGGTATAGGATTATTCAATCAAGGTGATTGGTGGCAATCATAGATTGACCACCGGCCACATAAAACATGCTGCGCGTAACAGTACACGTTTGGTTCATTTCAGTCATGAGTAACCGAGGGAAAGGAAGGGGTGCTAAATACATAGCCGACGAGCGAAACACTTTTTGGCCATTGTGCATTCTGCAGATGCATAAACGCCAGCATGAGTCTCAATACAATTATACCCAAAAATTATACCGCTATACATGTTGATTGTGGCCGATGAGTGTTCACGAATTAGTCGTGAGACGGTGTCCGTTGACAAGTGACAAATCTGATAGATTGGATCAATCACATCATCGACAGCGTTTAAGCGGAAATACCTTTGCGTTCAGCCACTACCAAATAAACTACCTGGTTTATAAATAAACCCGCTTGGTGAATACCACCCATGGTTTCCAAGTTGCGACAGCCGCGATCATAAACGCCGTTCGTAAACGTTATACGTCAATATGGAGGTTTATATTGAAAACAAATAATTCAAACTTCACACGCAAGGCATAACAGTCTATAACTATCGAGTGCCCCAGTCAGCTATATATTATTTTCAAACGAAGTCCGTGCGACATAACATAACGGTTTCGCTAGTTATCAATAAGACACGAAACGTCAAGCACATAAACCAAGAAAACCATAGTCAGAAATGGTAACGCCCCCAAGATCATATTATTAGCCATAAATATCAATTATAATATAAAATATATTGGTTACATGAATGCACCGCCTCAGAATTCCGTTAAAACAACTAGTCCTTCAAATTATTACAAAAAACTGCGGCTTATTACTGCAGGTTTTTCATACACCAAACCAGAAAGCTTTTAAATGCAAATCAAAAATTGTGTTCCCGCCATAAAATCTTCATGTGTGCATGGCCCAGCCATTGTTCATACCTAAACATCGAACGCAATTAACGCGGTCATAATAGTTACATACTGCAACTATAAGACATCCAGCGAATACACACCCCACGAAAACCCGAAATGTGTTGTCCTGCGAGATATCCCATCGCTATAGCTCAATTTGACACGGCCATATTAGCCTTTCTACAATATCCTAAAACAATAAAGCTTCTCAAATCATCGGCATAGTCAATAGAACTACTTTCACGAACTTGGACATTCCAACTACAGCTTTTACCGGACTCGGGGTCGCAGTACAACTTTAACGCGTACCAAAATAACCGGAAAAAACAATTATCTACCGGTGGCGTTAATGATATATATATATCATAACGTAAAAATGACTGGGCATAACCGTCTTACGTTAGGTTCTATTACAAACTGAAGACAACAATTTGCGCGAATCGTCATATTCTTCTCACCCTAAACATTATTTGACCATCATTCCGAGTTTCAAAGTTCACGTCTTATTGTATTACCCCATTCACAGGTATCAAAATGAGACGAATATCTCTGCTCGTAAGGTGTGAATAAATGCTGCCAATTATGTCGGCTTTATTTTTTAAAAATGACAATTTTTTCATGGGGTGCATCAAGAAAACCACGCTTTGAGAAAAAAAGGTCCGCATATCTGACAAATCCAACATGCGGATTCTGAAAGTTAAGTGTTTGTGCTAACCAAAAATATAGGTCTCATAAATTCCCTTTCAAGCGATACATATGTCCATATTTTCACAGACTATAATGAATATGTAGCGGTTAAGAAGAACTACGAAGAACGGACAAATTAATAGTTCATAAACTGCAGTGATGCAGGTAAAACATACACACACCCAGTACAAGAAAACTATTGTCAGAAATGGTAACGCACTCACGATCATATTATTAGGCATAAATATAAATTATAATTTATTGGTTTCACGAATGCATCACCTCAGAATTATGTTAAAACAACTAAAACTTCAAATTGTTACAACTACGGCTTATATTACTGCAGGTTTCTCATTCACCACACCAGAAAGCCTCTAAGTGCGGACCAAAAATCTACTAATCGGAATAAATACACGCCCGATACTTCGCACTACGACCTTTATTCTACATTCAAACTGAGTCATAGTTCATCAAGAAAGTTAGCTGTTATATGATGCATTGTGTTCCCGCAATAAAATCTTCAAGAGTGGCGGTCATAAAAGTTACATACTCCAAGAATGAGACATCCGCGAAGATACATCCGCGAAAACCAGAAATGTGTTGTCATGCGATATATCCCCATCGCTCTATAGCTCCATTGACACGGCCAGATCAGCCTTACTACAATTTCCTAAAATCTCGCATCGCGTGAAACCCGAAATATGTTGTCCTACCACAATCAATCACAATCAATTATTTATTCACTCAAATCGTCAAATATGACACAATAGAGCTCGGTGAAATACAGTGCATATAATTTCTGTGCAAATTACAAAAGTGGTGCGCGTTGAAAATTACACATATTATAATTATACAGTTGATTGAGAACAGACCATGGTTGTGCAAATGTCGGCTTTTAATGTATTACGTATATAGTATGCCTCAGGAGTTTTTGAATACAATCAGGACCCGTCTAATGAAAAGAGATAGGTTTTTCAAGGTTTTACGTCGTTTACTGTTAAAAAGTTCACTTAATTTGATGGTATTTGGTCGACAATAATAATATTTGTGTATGTATTCGACTCGCAGGTCTTTTAAACACGGACATTGCAATATTACGTGGAATTCGTTCCCTATATTTGTGCCGCATAGAGTACATAGTCTATCGGAATAATCTGAGTTAATCCATGAAACAGATTCGATTGGTAAGTGGTGGTTGCGGGTACGAAATTTCAGAAGTATTTGGACGGTGTCGTTTTTCACGAAAGAGAGGAATTTTTCTTTGGTGAAGTCGTGTTTTATAATTCTGTAAAAGGTATACTTATTTGAATTACATATTGTACCTCTCCATTCTTGAATGAATTGGTCTTCCAGCCTACACTTGACCGACTTCTTAAATATGTCGAGACTAGATAATGTGTGATTGATCCATATACCCCCATTCCAAGTTAATTTAACAGTTTATGCACATTTGCAATCCATGGGTGGTTAACATTAGATGAGTTGTAATAAGTGAGTAATATATAATACAGTATAAATGGTAGCCTATTGCAGTTCATTTGTATAAGTTTTCCCCAGTACGTTAAATTTCTTAATTTGATTTTCATAGTGATGGGGAATATGTCCAGTTCCCCATAAACGAATGCTGAAGGTGTAGATTTTTTCAGATTAAGCAAAAATTTTAGAAACCACAGTTCTATTTTCTGGAAGCAGGATTGGTTTTCGAATGACCAAATCTCTGCTCCGTATGTTAGGATCGGGACAATTGATTGTTCGTAAACTTCGAGTGTGCTCTCTACAGGTAAGCTATTGGATCTCTTCTTATTAAGTAATGCGTACATCGCTTTTTTAGCTCTTTCGCAGCGCATGTTTCTATCAAGAGAGAAGGAGCCATTTCTATGGAAGGTAGTTCCTAAGTATGTATAATTTTTCACTGTTTCAATGTTATTATTGCCGATTTAAAAATATTATTATGTTTTTTCTTGCAGTTTTTTCCAAATATTTGTACTTTAGTTTTTGTTACGTTGATATCTAGTTTCCACTGCTTACAGTTATTATGTAGTTAGATAATTTGTGAAGGGCATATTGGAGATCGTCGGCTGAATGTGCCAGTAGGGCAGTATCGTCCGCATATATCAGGATAAAGAGCTTTATGTAAAACTCGCTGTCGAAATCTGATATATCTATACCATTATAACCTGAGTTTTTTGTGAGCTTTCGATATCGTTGACGTATAGGGCGTATAGCAGAGGTGATAAGTTGTCTCCCTGTTTTAGGCCCACACTACTGTTGATGAAGCTTGATTCGTGCGTTTTCGTGCGAATACAGAGTTTCAGGTTATTATACAATTCTTTTATAACTGCAAGGATTTTCCCATCTATTTTATATTTAATCGGTTTCTGCCATAAAGCTGCTCGCCATACCGAGTCAAAAGTTTTGAAAAATCAATAAAACCAGATATGCCCATCGATCCATTGGCACGGCCAATACATCGAAGAAGTAAACACCATACTATGGGCGCAATGACAAAACAAAACAACATGACAACAAGACGAACAAGAAAGTTACACCCCACATTGTGCCCTAGACTACATGACTGATTATTTTAATGTTGATTGCCAAAAAATATTATGCTCATACATTCATTTTTCTGAATGCCAGTTTAATAAAAAGCATACTCTTTTCATCATGTTTAAAATTACAGGTACACAATCCGATTCGATACAATAAATACTCCACCAATTTGCTGCAAAGGTCCTATAATAACGTTTTTTCTTGACGGTTTGTTTTGATTTTCCAACAAGTAATGTACTTTATATGTGAAATTTGTTGTTTTAAGACCAATGCAGATCTTCCTACTTTTGGTCAAAATATTGGTTTTGAAATGGGCATCAGTTGGACAATTTTCAACCTTATATATATAGGTATTTCCAACACTTGGAGATCTGTATGCCAGTCCGGATGCCATGATTTTGCAATTTTCATATTCAGATTTCAGACTTTTCTCACACAGGGTCGGATCGTGATCGACCCAGTGGGTCCTGGTCCATCTCCGATAACGAATCAAGGACTGCTGATCAAATAATTAATATAAACAATAATCGAGGCCTAATATAACCATCGGGAGGTGGAACGTGTCTAATAGGGAACCCTACTTCACGTTTTCGTCTATGTACACAAATCCCATCATCACAACTTGGCGTAAATATTTTCGACAACTAGTGATCAGCAACTTAAGCAACTAGACGGGTGGGGTGTCAAAATAAATAGTCTAAAAATAAATAGTTTCTATTTTCAGATTGTGAACACACCTGAGCCAGGGTAATGTAAATTTATTCTGCAAACATAGCGGCCTTTCCGTCGCAATACAGTGGGATTAACAACAGATGCGTTTTTATCTATAAAAACAGTCGTTCGCTCAAATGGAGCACGCTTGCGGTCGGCAAATGTACATGTATGTACAATATATATTTACGTTTATAGTTGTTCCGCATCGGCGACAGCAACTTCCGATCAGTCGTTTGCATGGTTTGTACACTGTGAGTAAGTCACATGTGCATACCTGTAATTGTTTTGGTCGTTATGTGAACGTGCCATAAAAGTACCTCACTATAAGGCTGCCACGGTCAGTATGTTTTATCGAGAAGAGCGAGGTAAATGCCAACATTTGAATGGGGAATTCAGTGATAATTTAGGGGAAAAGATTGATCAAACTTTATAAAGCGCAGAATATCATACCTTTTTGGAAAGTTTGAATACTTACCAAGTGACAACGCGAATCGGAATTTTGATTTTCATCCCAGGTTTGATATTATTGGATATTATTAAAAAGTATGTCACCATGATCATTGTTTAAAATATCTCCATCAAATGTCATGTTACTTTTGTGCACCCACATATCGTCTGGGCTGACAATAAACGCTGTTTATTGATCATATAATTAATTAGTCCCCCTTTAAGTCATCGGAGGTCAAAAGCGCCCATCCCATGACAATCCTCTGGTCAGGTGACTCATCTGTACCAATGTTTCTACATATCGTCTAAGCTGATAAGGCACGCTCTTTATTGCTCATATTTGCCCCTTTAAGTCGTCTGAGGTCAACGGTATCTATCTCATGACACGCTATGGGTCAATCTATCCCCAACCAGATTGTAACCATTTTTGGTATATAATTAGTTATTTAGTTAAATTTATTATTTTTGCCATTTTAAGACATCAGAGGTCAACGGGATATATCTAATAAGATTCCCCGTGTCAAATCACTCATATGTACACATGTTCAGCTCCGATGGTCCAGTCGTTTGGTCGCATACAATCGGACAAACAAACAAACGAACAACAACATTGAGTTGTATTAGTATAGATATGTGCAAGATGGGAATACAGGTATATCAGTACAATTGTATTCTGACAGACGTGCGAATAGTAGGGAGGTTTCCCAATTCGCGGACAGAGTTACGACTATGTTTATCTTATTCGTAGTCATAAAATTCTTGATGGAGTTATCGTTATATATTATTTACATATGTGCGTTCCTTCTCATTCTACCATCCTTTGTATATAATCTCTATTCGATTAAATACAATCACAACTAGGCTATCACTTTCTCCAAATACTGAGTCTGTAGCTCTTCGGCGGAAAATGTCACTTCGAACATTATTGATTCATTGAAATTCAGAAGATTAAGAGGCAGCATTCTACAACAATGTCACTACGTGGAGTGTACTGCTAATATGTTTCATCAGAAACGCAAGTGGCGGCGTTTGATTCAAAATTACCTTCTTTTTGTACAAATGTCGCAGGCGAATTTATACCACTGAAATATTGTGCTGTCGTCAGAGTAATATATGATTACCGTGATCAAATCTGGCCACATTCTAAATTCATCTATTATAGGCAATATGATATAACTTCCCCGTCAAATGAATGTTGAGCTGAAGTTTCCACCATGTTGAATACTCAATAGAGCTCGCTACTAATCTCAGCCACTCAAGCGCTTTTGGTGTTGAGTGGGTCTCCGGTGTTTAGTGTTTTGCCTATCGCACACTATTTATATACTGTATGTGCAAGCTGACATGTTGGGGGGAATAACCGATAATATGATCGCACGTGACACGTAGTGGAGCAACCACACAAATACATCAAACTGTCACAACAATTTCAATCTATACACGTAGTTTCCAACTGTTGCTGTGTCACGGCATGGGATTTCAAAATGTTGAATATTTTCACCAAAGTTGGAGGGGCGGACTCCGCGGAACACTACAAGTACAACCACCCTGCCACCACATCTCTCGTTAAAGCAACTCATACACCTCCATGCCAAACTAAACCTAGCAATTTCCCGGTCGTTTATCTATATATGACAAATATAAATGACGAACAGTTTCATGGGATCTTGTCAATAGAAAACATCCCTCGTTTGAATCCATGCAGTCTGTATTTTTTCTAGAAAACGGTCTTTAGAGACGTCTCTTATTGCATTTAAGTGTATACATTGTGGAAGGCAGCTGAATTAGCTCATGCAGGTCAAAAATTCAAACTGATAGTCAAAAGGACATTTGAAAACATGATGAAGAATACAATCTTATATATACACACAAGGTCAAAAGAAGACCAAACAAAAAAGGAACAATGAAAACCAAACAAACAAACAACACGTTTGTAGGGAGGGATCCAGGATCCCATATTTATTGTGTGCATATTGTATATAAAAAGGTGTATATGTGTTATGCGTGTTACTCATTAATTTGTGTCGTAATAAAGCTTTGATTTGCGTACTGGTGACTAAAAGACTTATCACAGTCAAATATACATTATATACGCTGTTTCCTAACTTCTAACAAAAGCGATTATACGCTGATAGAGCCTCTATTTATGTCCAGTGTTAGTACGGTCAATAAAGCGTGTATGTGTATATATAAGGCCGTGGCTTAAGAGCAGTATATCGCTCTTTAGCTATATGGGCCTGACACACTATACCGTTCTTTAGTACCAAACACTAAAGAGTGGTATACCACTCTTCATCTTTATGGGTCTGATACGCTTAAGAACGGTAGGCTATACCGCTCTTTAGCGGTTGGTACCAAGGAACGGTATGGGCCTACCGCTCTGCAGTGCTGGCACTAAATAACGGTATACTGCTATTCAGTGACAAACGTCAAAGAACGGGGCACAGGAGTGGTGTACATCAGTGTTTACCAATATTTAGCTATACATGGTCCTGGTGCGATAAAGAACGGTCTTACATTATCATCCGTACTGCTCGATCTCCAGTGTCCGACTATAAAGAGCCGCATACCGCTCCTTAGCCCCCATCGCTAAAGAGCGGCACACCGTTCTTCAGCCATCAGTGCTAAAGCCACTTCGTATATATAATTGCGTCTATAGTCTAGTGATGTGAAATCAGTGTTTCCGGTAGAGACCAAATGTGTCTGGATTCTGGCCCACAAAGCCAAATGACATAAATGACGCCATGGACCATGTCATGACGTCTTCGCTGGTTTTCGTTCAACTAACCAACGAAATTGGTCAAAAATGAAACTAATCTATAGGCCTAAATCACATAGGAATTGTTCAGAAAAACTGAAGTTGGTAATTTCATAACCATCCCGTTGGTCCACTTCCGATTCTGTGATTTCACCATTTCTTTTGGGATATTATTGTTCCCAGGATGCTATGCGAAAGCGGAGCGGAAGTCACGTGATTTTTAACACATTTTTGTGCGCCGTTTTTCATCGCGTCGAAATTCTGTTTCATGGTATTGTAAAAATTAATGACGTCATTCACGCCTAAACTTGAAAAGCAACAACGCGCCTGCGGCGCGTTGTGGTTGCTATTACTTGATACCAGGAAGTTGTATTTGGAATCGTTATTTGCACAATGTCTTGGTGTCTTCGTTTAGTTATCGCAAATAATAGGCCCATTAGCTGATAAGCGCCTTCAAGTGCATTCAATCAGTTTGTGGATGGTGCTTTTCTATTCAGAAGCAAACTCATTTATCCACACCGTTTTCAAAATGTTATAAGGACAATACATATTATATATAGCGCTGTTATAAAGTTGAGGCTTTCGTCCAATTAATCGAATTCTCACATTCCATACGTTTTATCACTGAAAGTGAAAACGGGTATTGTGACTGTATACACAGTTAATTGTCCTGTTAAATGTTAGCACAATCCATTGCTTACGCGCAGCAACTATTCGGACGACGTTCTTATGTGCCTGTGGTGGATCAAGTACAGGTGTGCCGTTATCCAATGTACCCACACGAAACAAAGGGGATCGATTCGTCATCTCCAGTTGAAACAGGGTTTAACCCTTTCTTTACTAAATAGATTCTTCCACTCATTTATACTCATTCCAAAACTTATACATTGGAATTGTCTATTATTCACATGGAGGTGTTTGCAGGAACAATAAACAGACAACAGATAATAAACGTAAAGAAGGAGACTTGTTTATTGGAGGGAAATGCTGAGATAATAACCACCCGCTCGGCGCGCTTGCGCGCCCGAGCTCGGGTCGTGTGTAGGTAACAGGCGGACGTGCGTACTTGTGACTTCACATATAAATTACAGTATACCGTGAAGGAGAAATTTTTATTCACACAACATTTTTGTGGAAAAATCACGTGACTTCCGGCAGTGGTTTCACAAAATCGCGGAATCAGCAATGAAACGAATTTAATACTTGACAACTTCCGATATGTGGTAATGGACAACTGAAGTATTTATTTATTTGTAAACAGTAAGTTGTTATGAATATGTCCTGCAAAGGTTAATATTAAATCAGTTTCATTTGTTAGCTAAATGAAGGCAGTTGCGGCGTCGTGACGTCAAAACGTCATTTGTCTCTGCGGGCCAGAATCCAGACATGACTGGACGCGTTGTGTCGTCTTCGCTTAATCGCAGCAACGTACATTGTAGTCTATAGCATTCACTATATACATTGCAATATAGAGGCTTTTATTATCAAAGGCCGATAGGCTATATTTTAGGCATTATGAGTATTTTCAAACTATCGGGACTACTCGTCAATTGGTATTTAGTACAGTCTAATTTGAACTAATTATAACTAATTATTTTCTCTTTGCATCAATCGACACTATTTTCAAGGTTTTAAAAATGTTGTTGTTGTCATCATCATTCTGGGGCCCTAAAGAATTTCCAGATTTCTATCTCCGGGTATATAAGCACATTGAGTCATATAAAATGTTGTTGTTGTCATTCTATTGGATAGAATAACATTCATTTGATTTCTCAAATCGCTCAGAATTGCTTACATCGCTCAACTTTGAAAATAGAGAGATATTGAATCTCTTTCCGGGTATCTCTGATATATTGAGAACTTTGTATCTCCGGGTATTTTCAAAGAACTTATCTGAATATTGGGACTACTCGTCGATGAGTATTTAGTAATTATAACTAATTATAACTAATTATTTTCTCTTTCTATCTCTGATAGAATTAATTATCTCAGTGTTAGGACTACTCGTCAATGAGTATTTAGAATTATAACAAATTATTTCCTCTTTCCATCTCCGGGTATACACTATTTTCAAGGTATATACGCGCATTGAGTTATATAAAAATGTTGTTGTCGTCGTCGTCATCTTCTACTATATATTTTGAGAACTACGTATATAAATATATGTGTATATTTGTCCTCTATAGACTCTAAAACGGCTGGCTCGATGGAGCCCAAACTTTCAATATATGGGTAAATAACACGGGAATGTTCATCGCGGCGTTCTTCGGACCACCCGTTCACTCCCAATCATCAAAATCACCGTCAACGGCACGTCGGGGGTTAATCGGGTTGATAGTTAAAGAGCGTTCCTATCCGCAGTGTAATTGATAAAGAGCGTATATGCGTAATGTGATTCTTACGTCTGTACACGGGCGTCAGCATCGGTGAGCGTGTTATGTGATTCTTACATAATTGTGGTATCCAGACATGAGCGTGTTGTGTGATTCTTACGTACTTAGGGCTTCCTAGGAACTGGGATCGGGTCAGTTTTTCCGTCCTAGGTGATCTTCACCTTGAAACGGTTACCCACAAATGATATATATATATATATATATATGTGTGTGTCCTTTATAGACTCGAACCGATTGAGCTCATGGCCGGGTTAAATTGTGACCCCGACCTGACATTGACCTTCAAAATTATCTATTCAAGGTCAAATCGGGTAAAACTGGCGGATTTCGACGAATTGAAAAAAAAAGTTAATTTGTTTAATTAATTAAAAAAATTTAAAAAGCTTTTTCGAACAAAGCCATGAGACGAACCACGCCAGTGGCGGGCTAACCTGCTAGTCTACTATATATTTTGAGAACTACGTATATCCATATATATATATATATCCTTTATAGACTCGAAAACGGCTTTACATCTGCTCCCTTCATCTCATATATATTTTGAAGACCTCTGTCTGTATGTTTGTCTGTCTGTCTGTCTGTCATTAATACAAATCTACGATTCTCGACCGATCGGGACGAAACTTGGTACGTGTGTGTAGTTTGACCAGGCGGTCGTCGTTGTCGTATTGGCGAGCCCGTGCGGCGCCCGCTTCGCGCATGCGCAGACGAGATCTCGGAAACGGGTGGAGCTATCGACTTGAAATTTGCTATGTGAATGTATCTTGCCCCGGATACATATTTTATCGGGTCGCCGAGCCCGTGCGACGCCAGCTTCGCGCATGCGCAGACGAGATCTCGGAAACGGGTGGAGCTATCGACTTGAAATTTGGTATGTGAATGTATCTTGTCCCGGATACGAATTTTATCGGGTCGCCGAGCCCGTGGGACGCCAGCTTCGCGCATGCGCAGACGAGATCTCGGAAACGGGTAGAGCTATCGACTTGAAATTTGGTTTTTGAATAGCCCGGTCAACATCGGGCTGGGTAGAGCTATCGACTTGAAATTTGGTTTTTGAATAGCCCGGACAACGTCGGGCTCATCGGCTAGACTTGAAATTTGGTATGTGAATGTATCTTGTCCCGGATACGAATTTTATCGGGTCGCCGAGCCCGTGCGACGCCAGCTTCGCGCATGCGCAGACCAGATCTCGGAAACGGGTAGAGCTATCGACTTGAAATTTAGTTTTTGAATAGCCCGGACAACGTCGGGCTCATCGGCTAGTCTATTATATATTTTGAAAGATCTGTGTGTGTGTATCTGTGTGTGTAATCGATGAACTCAAAAACGACCGACCCGATTTCGATGAAACTTGGTACGTGGGGGTATTTTCGGCCGGGGGTTAACATAGGCCTATTGATTTGCCCGTGCGACGTGACCTTGACCTTCAAAACTCATATCTCGGGATCCGCAGTGCTATCACGCCGGATTTAGCACTGCGATGCAGGGAGGATAACTCTATATTCATACGTCGACGAACGTTAGCAATTTGCAGGCATGCAATTACGCATCGTGTATTTTCCCCAAAATTATAACATTTACAATATATATTGTCAATTTGCAGGCTATTAAAAATCGTGCATCTATCCCAAAATATATCATTTATTACAATTTCTGATATATAAATTTTGTTACAGCTAATATTCTTAGGTCTATTGTCGATAGATTTATTTTTTGTATATTCACACCACGCATAGGCTCAAGCTGTTTACATTTACCCCGCGGGTCTGGAATCTCATCCAAGAATCCATTTAGCTGAAATGATACTTCGTTGTTGCGAAATGGAATCTACCGGTGGCCCCAAGCCGTCAATGTCAACAACATCGAAATTGTTCAACTTTGACTGCGAGAAAATAATTAGTTAAAATTTACCACACAATGCTAATTTATCTTTACGTTGAAGCTTGATAATTAATGAGCGCGTGTATATGAGGCGCGTTTACATACTTTAGTGGAAATCAAATCGGGTAAAACTGGCGGATTTTTACGGACGAAATTTGATACATAGGGTATCTCGGCATCCGCTGGGCCGATTTCCCGGTATCCGCTTGCCCAATTTCCACCATTTTTGGGGTGTTGGTGTTGGAAAATTGCCAGACGGATTTTGACAAAATTTGATACTTAGTGGACCATAGTGGTAATTGTTTCCAGGGAGTGTTTTGGACGGGTCAAATCGTGACCCCACCTGACCCTGACCTTCAAAATGGTCAATTCAATGTCAAAGCCCGGACGAAGTCGGGTCACCTTCTAGTCTCATATATATTTTGAAGACCTCTGTTTGTTTGTTTGTTTGTTTGTCTGTCTGTCATTTATACAAATCTACGATTCTCGACCGATCGGGACGAAACTTGGTACGTGTGTGTAGTTTGACCAGGCGGTGAACGTTGTCGTATTGGCGAGCCCGTGCGGCGCCCGCTTCGCGCATGCGCAGACGAGATCTCGGAAACGGGTGGAGCTATCGACTTGAAATTTGCTATGCGAATGTATCTTGCCCCGGATACGAATTTTATCGGGTCGCCGAGTCCGTGCGACACCAGCTTCGCGCATGCGCAGACGAGATCTCGGAAACGGGTGGAGCTATCGACTTGAAATTTGCTATGTGAATGTATCTTGCCCCGGATACGAATTTTATCGGGTCTCCGAGCCCGTGCGACGCCAGCTTCGCGCATGCGCAGACCAGATCTCGGAAACGGGTGGAGCTATCGACTTGAAATTTGCTATGTGAATGTATCTTGCCCCGGATACGAATTTTATCGGGTCGCCGAGCCCGTGCGGCGCCAGCTTCGCGCATGCGCAGACCAGATCTCGGAAATGGGTAGAGCTATCGACTTGAAATTTGGTTTTTGAATAGCCCGGACAACGTCGGGCTGGGTAGAGCTATCGACTTGAAATTTGGTTTTTGAATAGCCCGGACAACGTCGGGCTCATCGGCTAGTCTCATATATATTTTGAAGACCTCTGTTTGTCTGTTTGTCTGTATGTTTGTTTGTCATTTATACAAATCTACGATTCTCGACCGATCTGGACGAAACTTGGTATGTGTGTATAGTTTGACCAGGCGGTCGACGTTGTCGTATTGGCGAGCCCATCCGGTGCCCGCTTCGCGCATGCGCAGACGAGATCTCGGAAACGGGTAGAGCTATCGACTTGAAATTTGGTATGTCAATGTATCTTGTCCCGGATACGAATTTTATCGGGTCGCCGAGCCCGTGCGACGCCAGCTTCGCGCATGCGCAGACCAGATCTCGGAAACGGGTGGAGCTATCGACTTTAAATTTGGTATGTTAATGTATCTTGCCCCGGATACGAATTGTATCAGGTCGCCGAGACGTGCGACGCCAGCTTCGTGCATGCGCAGACCAGATCTCGGAAACGGGTGGAGCTATCGAACTATCGAAATTTGGTATATTGAATAGCCCGGACAACGTCGGGCTCATCGGCTAGTCTACTATATATTTTGAGAACTACGTATATCCATATATATATCCTTTATAGACTCGAAAACGGCTGGACCGATTGTTCCCAAACTCCCTGTCTAAGGTTAAAATTCCACGAACAGTGCATAGCACAGCTTCTGAGAACGTCCAAGCACCCGTTCTTCCTTCCCTTGTCACCGTCATCGGCACTGTGTGTTTAATCGCGTTGATAGTTAAAGAGCGTTCGTATCCGCAGTGTCGTTGATAAAGAGCGTCTATATACACGACGAGTATAAATACGGCTCCATTGACCGTCTGGTGGCAAAATTTCGTACTTACTTTCGTACTTAGGGGTTCCAAGGAACGGGTGAATTTTTCATCGGGTCACTTTTTCCGCGTGAGGTGACCTTGGTCTTGAAACGGGTACCCACACATTATGTTTATGTGTGTGTCCTTTATAGACTCGAACCGATTGAGCTCAAACTTGCGACCTATGGATACTTTTGTGCGGGAAGTGTCATGAACGGGTCAAATTGTGACCCCGACCTGACCATGACCTTGAAAATTATCAATTCAAGGTCAAATCGGGTAAAACTGGCGGATTTCGACGAAATTTTACACATAGGAGCAGCACACGTATCTCGGAAGCTGTTGCAATTGCTTTTTCGAACAAAGCCACGAGACGAACCACGCCAGTGGCGGGCTAACCTGCTAGTCTACTGTATATTTTGAGAACTACGTATATCCATATATATATCCTTTATAGAATCGAAAACGGCTGGACCGATTGAGACCAAACTTCCTGTCTAAGGTCAAAAACACAGAGACAGTGCATATCACAGCTTCTGAGAACGTCAGAGCACTCCTTCTCCACCCCAGTCACCGTCATTGGCACTGTGAGTTAATCGCGTTGATAGTTAAAGAGCGTTCGTGTCCGCAGTGTCGTTGACAAAGAGCGTCTATATACACGACGAGTATAAATACGGCTCCATTGACCGTCTCGAGGCGAAATTTCGTACTTAATTTCGTACTTATGGGTTCCAAGGAACGGGGGAGATTTTCATCGGGTCAGTTTTTCCGCTATTTTGGGACTTCTGTCTGTGTTTCTGTTAGCTATGGCCGGGAAAACTGCCGGACGGGTTGAGCCCAAACTTCCCATCTAAGGGTAAAATCACAGATGAAGTGTCATCGCACCGCTTCTGAGAACGCCAGAGCACTGCTTCTCCATTCCCCGCCACCGCAATCGGAATTCATGGGTTAATCGCGTGATAGTTAAAGAGCGTTCGTATCCGCAGTGATAAAGAGCATGTCTGTGTCCAGACATGATCGTGTTGTGTCTGTGTCCAGACATGAGCGTGTTTTGTGATCGTACTTAGGGGTTCCTAGGAATGGGGGAGATTTTCATCGGGTCAGTTTTTCCGCCCGAGGTGACCTTCACCTAGAAACGGGTACCCACAAATGATCTAATATTCTGTCTGTTTGTTTGTCTGTTAGCTATATATGGGCGGGAAAACTGCTGGACGGATTTCGACGAAATTTGATACCTACGGGTAATTTTCTCCGGGGAGTGGTTTGGACGAGTCAAATCGTGACCCTCACCTAACCTTGACCTTCAAAATGGTCAATTCAAGGTCAAGCCCGGACGAAGTCGGGTCACCTGCTAGTCTAATATATATTTTGGGACTTCTGTTTGTTTGTTTGTCTGTTAGCTATGGCCGGGAAAACTGCCGGGCGGATTTTGACGAAATTTGATACCTAGAGTTACTTTTGTCCAGGGAGTGTTTTGGACGGGTCAAATCGTGACTCCGACGTGACCCCAACCTGACCTTGACCTTCAAAATGGTAAATTCAAGGTCAAATCGGGTAAAACCTGACGGATTTCGACGGGTACTTTTGTCGGATACTTTTGTCCGGGGAGTGTTTTGGACGGGTCAAATCGTGACCTCGACATGACCTTGACCTTCAGAATGGTCAATTCAAGGTCAAATCGCGCAATTCGCCGAAAAGCAGAGGGGAAACAGCCCGGACGAAGTCGGGTCCACCAGCTAGTAATATATACTTTGGGCACCATTGCATCGATTCTAGTCAAGTCAAATTCAAAATTTAATTTTGATAGAACATTTGTATTTAGTATATCAGTGTCCACATTGTTCTACAGTTTCACACCAGAAGGAAAGAATGAGTTATAAAAACTTTTTAGATTCCATTCGAAGTATCCACCCGAAACGAGTAATCACATGTATCGGATACAAGTCTTGGAATCTTCAGATAGAGATACTGTGGACAAAGCCTATTCACAGGTTTAAACATCATAATGGTTTTTCTACGTTATCGTCTTAAACTTAAAGGAGCAAAACCAGTTTCATTGTATATTAGATAATGACTGATACCTCTAACTGCACCACATATTGTCCGAAGACCATCAAGGTGTAAATTTTCAAACTGAGTACATTTTGTCAAAGAGCAATTGCCCCAAACTGAATCCGCATAATCAAATAGAGGTAACATGAAAGACCTGTATATGTTCAGTAGGGC
Source organism: Siphonodentalium dalli (assembly GCA_032622095.1). NCBI lineage: Eukaryota > Metazoa > Mollusca > Scaphopoda > Gadilida > Siphonodentaliidae > Siphonodentalium > Siphonodentalium dalli. Next base: position 131,075,352 of record CP136069.1, read on the forward strand.
CGATCTCGATAGGCGATATTTAAAACTTCTAAAAATGTTTATCATAGGTGCAACCTTGTTCACAATAGTATAAATATGGATGTCCCAATTTCCACTCCTGTAAACGTGAGACCCAGGTATTTGTGTTCATCTACTTCCTGTATTGGTTGATCACATAAGAACAATACTGGATTAGCATTACCATCCACTCCGATTGTCAAGGTTTTTCGTTTTAAATTGCCATTTCTTTACCCAGTCTCCAACACGGAGAAGGTCCCTATTTAGAATCTCAGCAGCCATAACTTCATTGTCTACAGGCAACAATAAACAGGTATCATGTGCATACAGTCTAATGTTAGATCCTATACCCAACACTATGTCGTTGAGGTAAATATTGCAAAAATATATACATGTACGTTTGATTGAAATAATATCATCCAGTTACACATATCTGGCGTAAATATAAAGTAAGTATAAAGTATTCCGCCCAACGATACTACTGCTGAACTTGTCACTCTTATCAGTTACCCAGACTTCAAAAACTGTTGAAGTCTTGATAAAGATATACCCGTGCAGGTTGGGGGGGGGGGGGGGGCGGGGGGTTGGAAGTGACAAAGTTGCCCATGCAGGTTCATAAAATTTCAAAATAAACGGGATTTGAAAGTACAGAGAAACGGTCGTTTGTGGAACAATTTTGGTCGTTAAATTCGAGATCTATATCAACCCGGAACACATTTTTGTTTATCTTCGACGAGAATGAATTCGTCCTGATTGAGAGTAATTTGTTCATATTTTTACTGGGGCGCCCAATTTGGTCAATCGAGATTTGATAAACCTAGATAACTTTATCAACAATTTCCCCCAACCTAGGTAAATTTATCAACAATTATGGGAATCGGAGTAACTTTTTCAACTATGAAAATGACAAATTCAACGATTATACTTGTATAGTGGGGACAACAAAATAAAATAGGAAAACATCCTTTCACATCAGTTTTGGATTATTTATATATACTTCCATAGTCAGCTAATCATGGTCATGGACCAGATGACCAGCAGAACGCCTGTGCCTGGAATAAGACGATCTCCATTTATATTTTTTCCCGCACGAACAGATATAAATTCGGCCTCTGTGCAAGCTGTTGACGTGATGTGTCATATTCTGAGAAGACGAGAAAGTTTCATCACATAGATAGCACTTCAATCTTGGACCGATACAGCTTTTCATGTGCCTAAAGAGACTTTTTTTTGGTGCGAAAGTCGCTCTGGCAGGCATCACATCTGTGATTGAGTACCCCAAGGTGTGCACTTCTGTGTGCCACGAGATCCGACTTGTTGTAAAAGTATCGCCCGCACCCTGGTTGGTTGCACTTGTAACACTCGTCAGATTTCGGAGCATCTTCCGTGTGCTTAACACGTATGTGGCCATGCAGTCCACACCGGCAGTGAAACGTAGCGGAACATTTATCACAGAGAAACTGATTTCCATCACCATGTGTGCTCTTGTGACGTTTGAGCTCATACGGCTCGCAGAACTTCTTGCAACATTCGCCGCACTGGTGATTTGGCGGATCATGCCTTCGCTTATGGCGCTTCATATTAGTTTTTAATTTTGTCTCATATTGGCATTCATCGAAGGACAAATATGTCTGCTTCTCGGTCTGGGGCACGTTGTTGACTTTGGGTCGCTCGGGTGTGCTGGTCGACAATGGATGAGAAGCCAACTTACATGACAGATTGATCAGCAGGTCTGAGTAGAATACATACTGAAAATTAGAGAAATAAATGTTATTACCTTGCGTAATTTCGACAGTTCATGTATTATACATGATGGGATGAGAAATGTTATAGCACCAACCATATATGGGCACGTCCCTAACCAGAAATCATCATAATTATTGTTATATGGTGTTACTGATTACTACTTAAACTGGAAATCAAATATGAGTCATTATACTCCTCCGATTCCGAATATGACAATACTGATCCCACAACTGCGACAAATAAATACGTACGGATTCGGAACTGGGGCATATCTGATCGGAAGCGAACCCAACTGTTAACATGTATTCGCAAGTGCACCTTAGCATTTTGGGGTCATTTTAAAAGTCATTGTTTGTAGCACAAAATTAAAATAATGTCATGACATGTGGTTTGGGAGCTACGAAATATACGGATCTAACTCTGAGCAACTGCACACCGAAATGTGGCATTCGCAATGGCTCTGAATTACCTTTGAGTAGTCGGTGAATATTCCATTGAAAATACGTCGGGAAACAATTTCTTTGTAGACATGTCAAAGTGTACATATTGTATCAAATAACACGTAATAAAAACAACTGATTCAATACTAGTAACGAAGGATGATACATTTGGGGATAAATTCTGAATAATCTCACCTTTTGTTGTCTTATGTTCAATTGTTTGCGAGCCATTAACTTTTCTTACCGGAAGTGCACCGTGACATGCGCGATTTAGCACCGTGACGTCTGCATATTTAGTACCGATTCTCACGTGGCAGATGAGACCCCGCGAATAATACATGTACAAACAAATCAAACCTATCAAAAGATGTGCATTTCAATAAATATCACAATGTGAGAGCATATAGTGTAAATCTTCATCCTATACCAAGTTTTACTCCCGAAAGATTATAAATCAATCGAACTTTTAAATAGTGTCGCAAATCTCACATCTAAAGGAGTTATAGATGCACCATTATAACATTGTTCTAGAATGGGTCGCTCGTCCGATTTGCCACAGCGTAAATTCTTTATAGAATCGATCTCTGAGTTCCAGGACCACATAGACAATCGTTTCAAATATCCGTGCTTCGTGTATGCTTTATTTCTCTCATCAAATGTTGCATGATTTTGAGCTACATGAGTGTATGTATATAAACGATATGTTCAAGCCACGCAAACCGGATTGCTGTTGAAAAGTTTGAATAGCTACCCCGGTCGATCCGGGTTGTGGTAGCACCGGAAACACCCTGTAGACTTGAGTGACAGTCGTGAATTTAATAATCGCCTTGGTAGCTATGGACTCTGTAGAGCATGGCAAGCCTCTGCGTACACGGATGTGACGATTATTCGCTACAGTATATTGTATTATAACAGTTCGGGGCGGTGCATCACGTAAGTTTGTCGTCAATAGACCTGCGTTGAAATTTGATCACAGGTTACGACAAAGTTAGCGCATCGGAGCTTTGTATCTAAGTTTCAAGCGTGTTGTTCAATTTATCGTTTGATGCTAGATGTTTTAGTTACTACATATTTCGCGCATCGAAGCTTTGTATCGATACGTTTCAAGTTTGTTGTTTAATTTATCGTTTGATGCTAGGTGTTTTCTCGATTTTCTCGTTCGCAATGAAATACTTTAATCCGTCGAAGATGTTGTTCCTGGTATGCATATCGGTTGTCAGTGCTGAACTCTCCTGCGATGGAGCGAAGACTGACATTCAAGACCTTTAGAGCAAGGTTAAATTCGTCAACAAATCAGATGTCGCCATGAACAGCACTAGTGTCACATTCTTGCCCAGTAGAGGGATGATCAGCTGTGTTTCTAGCTGCATGGCGTTGGGGGATTGTGGTAGCGTATTCTTTGACGGCGAGGAGAAAATGTGCATGCTCATTAACCTGGATGACAATGACGCCATCGGTGGAGTTCCGTTCGGGAGCTCAATGGCCAGAGGCTTCATGAAGTATGCAGAAATCAGAAAGGTAACATAAAACTATTTCACTGGAAAAAAAACTAAATACTATTTTTTGCTGTAATCTACTCTCTTCTTTAGCAACCCTTTTTTATGGAGGACCGAAAGGGTCATAATTCTAACTTACTATTTTAAGTCTAACATAACATTTTAATTATAATATTTAATGCTAACTTGATATATTAACTCTAACTTAATATTTTAACTCTAACTTAATATTTCAATTCTAAGTTAATATTTTAATTCTAATATTTCAATTATAACTCAACATTTTAACTCTGACTTATTGTTTCAATTCTAACTTATGATTTCAACTCCAACTTAATATTTTAATTCTAACTTAATATTTTTATTTCAATATTTTAATTCTAGCTTCAAAGTAAGAAGCTAATTACAAATCTACTACTAACAGATATAATGTTGGAATTAATATATTATAATTAAAAGTTGAAATTGGAATGAACATAAAATGGATCTCAGAATTAAAAAGTAAATATGAAAACAAACATAAAACGGATATATTGAGTTGGAATTGTGACCCGATTGGCCCATGCGCATGGTATAACAATTCTATCGAAAGCCGTCGCTGCGATCGGACCGCGGCTGGATGGTTATTTTAAAATTGCATCTATAGATACAAGGGGCGTTTCAGACAGGAACATAATAATAATTATAATATAATAATAAATAATTATGTTGATATATTTCAAGCCATATATGGTAGTAAAATGTTCGATTATATCTGTTTCCAAAGCATGTACTGAATATATTTCTTGTATATAATACAGAAATTGGTCGACAAGTGTTAGATCATGTCATGAATTTCTACTTGTTGTTCTGAAGGGGAACTTTATAGCATTCAACACACAACGCATGGAATATATTAATTGCTAGTACTTGTTCCTTAATAATATATTTCACAGTGGGGCTATGGTACCCACTCCAGATTGCATGATTTTTTTACCATGTTTGTGAGTCGTTGCAAGAAATTCCACAATTGTAAGGGATGCCAATCAGACTTGGTTCAACAAATTGACCTATTCTATTTCAAGCATGCAATCTCGAGCTGCATGGAAGCTACATTCACTGTGGAATCCAGTGCATAATTATTAACTATTATAAAGGAACAGGTATTATACCTAAGAAATATATTATAAACTTCCCTTCCCTGTCAGAACGTGAACAAGTTCCCATGATTTTCACTGGTGGATTATGAACTCTACGGACGTAGCCAGAATAAAGATTCACGACATGCATTGATCTAGCCAAATGTATATCCCCTCTGGTATCAAATATTGTTTTTCTTAATTTATGCACATCTCTTCAAATTGCACGTTTAAATGTTGAAATCAATTGAATACAAGACATACAGATTGGGAGAGTGTAACATTAATTGGTTAATTATCTATACTCCTATAATCTCCACGAATGCTATGCATCCTAACTTTCTGGTAGACCCAGTTATACCGCACGGACTGAAGATAAGTTAATTAAGGTACTCAATCCGATCAGACGGTCCCCATTTCATCAAGATACAACAGCAACAACAACATTTCTTCAAAATGCGGTTTAGTTATCAGAATCGATTAATTGCAACAAATAAATGCTAACCACTGTCAACTATGGTATCAAATTTCCCAAAATGTGTTATTTTGTTCGACGAAATATGGCCGTACTATCACGGAATTTGGCCGTATTACCACTTGATTTTAGAGTTATCCAACTTCATCCGCAATTTTGTCCGAGTCCGTCCGTTTGAAATGTTTTTCTGGGCCACAAATAATTGCACATCTCGAGAAATAACAAACTGCAAAAATCGATATCTGTTCACTCTCAGCTTTGATGGGTGGGTTCCTCGACTCGAATAAAATATTTTAACCCCGAAGCCAAAGAAATGGTAATTTAGGAGCGTCAATTCGGATAATGTATCTTTAATCTGTGGCAGGAACTTTAATATCGGCATAATTATTAGACCCCATGCTATAATTATATATATTTGAAACAATCGGAGTCGTCGATTATCTGAATCACCATGGGTGGAACAGTGGTGCAGAGAATGGCAGCTCCACATATCATTGCTCATCGCGGGGTTAACAGGGCTATACATAAATGTTATGATAATACCAATTTATTTTATAAATGCATTAATAAAGATCAATCCACCATGAGGAGATTGCTCTATATAAGCATATAATGCTTGTTGCCAAATCATCTTCTTGTCTTCAGGTTCATAGACATACTAGTGTCATGTTTCACAATTATATCTATTTTTTGGGGGAAATAAATATTGTTTAAACCAATCCACCACTGTTTCAGACTGACAATTTTGTATTTTCAGCATTTACATCTGGATCAGATGTCTGTCACCAGGAACGTGGCCGTTGTCAATATAGTCCCATATTATTACCCCCGGATCCACCCGGGTCATTCACATACTCGATTACTCCGAGTTTTTCAATTAAAGATGCATAATCCGATTAAGCGCCCCTCTATTACTATTTATTTGGATTCGGGGAAAAATATTTCATTCGAGTCGAGGAACCCACCTATCAAAGCTCAGAGTTATTAGATATCGATTTTTGAAATTTATTATTTTCACCATCGAGACTTAATAGTGGCCCAATATAAAGTCGACGAGTCGACGGTCTCGGACCAAATTGCGGATGAAGATGGATAACTTTAAAATCAAGAGGCTTTGTGTTGATAATAATGCCAAATTTCGTCAAACAACATGTTGATAAATAACACGTTTCGGGAAATTTTATACTATAGTTGACAGTGGTTAGCGTTTTTGGGCAATTAATCGATTCTAATAACTGAAGCGGCATTTCTAAAAATGTTGTTGTTGGAATCTGATTATATGGGGACCATCGAATCGGATTGAGTACCTTTAACCAGAGAGTTAGGGTGTATAGACTTCGTGGAGATTATAGGAGTATATATAATTAAGCAATTAATGTTACACTCTCCTCGTCTGTATGTCTTGTTTCCAATTGATTTCAACATATAAACGTGCAATGAAGCGATATGCATAAATTGTGAAAAACAATATTGTACATCAGGTAGGTTATATATTTGGCTTGATCATTGCATGTCATGAATCTCGACTCTGGCCACGCCCGTAGAGATTGTGGGAATTTGTTCATGTTCTGACAGGGAAGTTTAAAACATTGACAAAACATTGCAGCTATAATATATTTCTTAGGTATTATACCTGTTCCTTAGTTAATAATTATGTACCGGTATTCCACAGTAAGTGTATAGGTCAATTTGTTGAGCCAAGTCTGATTTGCATCCCTTTCAATCGTGAATTTATTCCGCGTAATCAATTCAATGTTTATTGCTATATCGTCTCATAAACGTGGCAAACAATCATGCAAACTGGAGTTGGTGCCATGGCCCCTACTGTTAAATAGATTATTAAGGAACAAGTACTAACAACGAAATACATTCACTGCGTTGTGCGTTAAATGCTATAAAGTTTCCCGTCAGAACATCAAAACGTTCCCATATATTTTAAACGGGGGAATATAATCTCTAAATGCATAGCCATAATAGAAATTCATGACTTCATCTAATAATGGTCGACCCATTTCTGTATTATATAACATAAATATATTCAGCACATGCTTTGAAAACAGATAATCGAACATTTACCAGTAGTATAGAGAACGTTTTAACAGGATCATTATACCAGTACCAGCTCGGCCCTCGGACCTGTATATAGGTCAAAGAGTCTAGGGGTCGTCCTTTATATTAGTATATTTACTTTTGTTATAGCCTTTTGTGTCAAGTAAAAGCCAATTAAATTTGAATGAATGGTATTGCTTTAAATCAAATATTTGTAAATCGGAAATAAGGTTAAGTTAATATCACGTGTTGTGAATGAGGTCACTGGCTATTCATTAGAGTATATGACCCAGAGGTGCGGTGAATAGATAACAGGTTCTTAATAGGTCAAAGTCTCAATGTCAACCGGTTTAATGTTTATCAAATATAATCTCAGTGTTCACCTGACCTAGTGGAGATATAAACTTGGTTGTAGTGAATTAATACAACCCTGTTTAATATTTGTTCAAATTGGTTACTCAGTCAATGTTTGTCTGTCCTAACTATTTGTAATTCGGAAATAAGGTTAAACTAATACCAGGTACTGTCAGTGACGTCAAAAGCTATTAATGGGGATATTTGCTTATGAGGGGCGTTACGGACTTTAAACTGGTTTCCGTACTAAATTGGAACCATAACTATGGATGGAAAACTGACTAATATATTGAATTATAGCTATATATTTATTCAGCCATAGAACCGCAACATTTTTTACACTTGAAGTACGATTCTTGATTTCCGTGTAAAAATGAAACACTCCCATTCTGGTATGGTATTCGAAACGCCTCTCTTGATAGATCTTATAATGTCAAATTCAGTCTCGTTTAAAGCTATTCCCTCCATCTATGGTCTCATATCCTCCTTATGTTTATAGAATTTTCCTATTCGTATTATCCAATATTTATTACAGTAGCACAGAAACCAGGCACTCCCAATATGATATTTCACCGAAAGTTTCTCTAATATGGCTTCTTTGATGTCATCACCATATGAACAGATATTGTACCATAAATCCTTGTCCATTGAAATTCCATATTTAATTGGCAAAATGCGATCTTCTAATTGCCATATGTTTATTTTTGTTTCACCCTTGTCTTCAGTAACTGTCAGGTATCTCTGTTCCCCATAAATTGGCTTCCCAATCTTCTGGCGATATAGCTCCATGCCTCTCAATGGTGTCTCAGACTGTGATGTCCAATGCATCTCATTTATATATCTTAGTATTAACCAATGGCAAATACCAAGTAGGTCATGTCAGAGGTCATGTCAGAGTTTTTGTTCTAACTGTTGGCTAAAGGTCAGATCAAAATGTCAGGTCACAGGTCAGGATATATATATACATATTAGTACTATAAAAGGAACATATAACGCGGTTATATTACGAACACCATTATTAGATGACAGAATAAATACAAATAAACAGTTAGTGTATCAACATATGCTTTACTCGACACCAAGAATAACAGGTTTATTGAAGTTAATCATTCATTGTCATCGTCGTTATCTTGCTCAGAGTCTTGAGAGGAGTCAATCTGTTTGTCCTTACCTTTATATCTCATGTACTCCATCAGGAGGGGTTTATATGTCCTCAATGAAATCCGAACGACAGGGAGTATATTATAGCTATTATCTAGCAGCTTATACACACGGTCCATGATTTTGATATGAATTTTCCCGCCACTAACTTCAAGTAATTTTTTTATAAATGCGGCGTATATGTTAAAAACACGCTTCTCACATTCTGGCCATATCTTCACTTTTGATTTTTCTTCAGCCTCTTCTTCCGTCAACCCTTTCTCCATATAACGTTCAACTAATTCATCTAATTCTGCTTTATTGTCATCTTGGGCCTGTAACCACACCTCTTCGAAATAATCATTTTCTTTTTCAGTCGGAAGCGTTAATATTTGTCTGTCATGATCCGGAATTGATTCTATTTTCTTTGTGTCAGTTTTCTGTTTTTTATTATTCACCGGTGCATCTTCAATTGATTCTCTTTTCTTCCTATCAGAACACCAATTTCTAATGGAAATACAATATCTGTTCATATGGTGATGACATCAAAGAAGCCATATTAGAGAAACTTTCGGTGAAATATCATATTGGGAGTGACTGGTTTCTGTGCTACTGTAATAAATATTGGATAATACGAATAGGAAAATTCCATAAACATAAGGAGGATATGAGACCATCGGGGAGGGAATAGCTTTAAACGAGACTGAATTTTGACATTATAAGATCTATCAAGAGAGACGTTTCGAATATCATACCAGAATGGGAGTGTTTCATTTTTACACGGAAATCAAGAATCGTACTTCAAGTGTAAAAAATGTTGCGGTTCTATGGCTGAATAAATATATAGCTATAATTCAATATATTAGTCAGTTTTCCATCCATAGTTATGGTTCCAATTTAGTACGGAAACCAGTTTAAACTAGTCCGTAACGCCCCTCATAAGCAAATATCCCCATTAATAGCTTTTGACGTCACTGACAGTACCTGGTATTAGTTTAACCTTATTTCCGAATTACAAATAGTTAGGACAGACAAACATTGACTGAGTTGTATTAATACACTACACAGTTCACTACACTAGGTCAGGTAAACACTGAGTTTATATTTGACAAACATTAAACCGGTTGACATTGAGACTTTGACCTATTAAGAACCTGTTATCTATTCACCGCATCCCTGGGTCATATACTCTAATGAATAGCCCGTGACCTCATTCACAACACGCGATATTAACTTAACCTTATTTCCGATTTACAAATATTTGATTTAAAGCAATACCATTCATTCAAATTTAATTGGCTTTTACTTGACACAAAAGGCTATAACAAAAGTAAATATACTAATATAAAGGACTACCCATAGAAAGATAGTTCAAGGTCACGACTCTTTGACCTATATACAGGTCCGAGGGCCGAGCTGGTACTGGTATAATGATCCTGTTAAAAAGTTCTCTATACTACTTTTACCTACCATATATTGGCTTGAAATACAAAGGCATCTCAACATAATTATTTATTATTATATTATAATTATTATTATGTTCCTGTCTGAAAACCCCATTATACTTTTACTATAGATGGTCACTTAAAAATAACCATCAAATTATTGTCAACAGGGACTATTGTTCTCACAGGGACAAAAAAGATAACAGAAACGCCGCATCGCGCAAAGATAGCGACGCCGGGAAAGCTTGCGAGATCGGCAATTCCCACGGTCCGATCGCAGCGACGTCTTTCGATAGAATTGTTATAGCATGCACGCGGGCCATTCGGGTCACAATTCCAACTTAATATATCCGTTTTATGTTTGTTTTAATTTTTACATTTCAATTCTGAGATCCGTTGTACGTTCATGTTCATGTTCATGTTCATTCCAATGTCAACTTTTTAATTATAATATTTTAAATACAACATTAAAACTTTTAGTAGTAGATTTGTATTTAGCTTCTTACTTTGAAGCTACAATTAAAATATTGCAATACAAATATCAAGTTAGAATATTAAAATATTAAGTTGGAGTTGAAATAGGGTATAATTGAAACATTAAGTCAGAGTTAATATGTTTAGTTAAAATACAATTGTTTCCGAATTTGACTCAATGAAGAAAATACCAGCCAAAATAGTCACACCAAAAGCTTCACCGGCAAAGCCTTCCCACATTAGACGACAATCACGCTCTAACCGAGACCGCCGACAGAACACAGGGAGGTCGCCTGACCACGATGAGCGCTTCGACAATCATAGTAATAGCGAGTTTGCGATTTAAAACGGGTACGGGTACCGGTACGGGTACTGGTAGCTACCCGTACCGGTACACGTTTTGAAATTGCAAACTGTTTTACGGGTAGAATTAAGCATATCGACGGGTAGTGTATGGTGAGCCAATTGCAGCACAATAGATATGATATAGAGAAATTGTTATCCGCATTCGCTTTATTGGCCGACGTTATACTTGCTGTTATGGTTATATGATGGGCATCTGCGTGGATAATGGATTGCATTAACCAGGGACGAGGCGAAAGTGGAAGGGGTTGGCGTCTTTCTTTGACTCATTTTGGTAACATTTTCAATAATTAGCTTTCATAAGTAATTTCCCAGACCGTTCGAGTGTCGTCTAGAACAGATGGAATTTTCTGACTGAGAAAATAGGTTATGATAGCACAAATATACAATTACGCTAATTTAATAATCCAACCATTATTCGGTGTAAAATGTGTTGGTTTAGACCCAGGGTCCAAGAATGTCCTACATGCATGCACTTTTAGTCAGATATAAGACCGAAATTGCCCCTTATATTAGTTGGGAAATATTTAGTCATATAACTGGTAATGGGTTGGAATCTTTCGAAGGGTCGGGCAAGGGAATATTCATCCCAAGAACTTGGATATTTGTCTGGGTCTAAACCCGGATGTAGGTAGAACAGGAGCTACGCTGGGCGTGCAAAATACGCCCTCTCTTGGGTCGGCGGAAACTGGTAAAAAAGGGGCATAACTCTGGTAAAAATTGGCGGACGGAACTCAAATTTGAACTTGACCTGTGTTTTGGTGGGAGAAAGTAATATACCAAATTATCATTGAATCCGATAAGCTCTAGTAAAGTTATCGTCCGGACAACAAATTTCAGGGATTTTCTAAGTCAAATTACGTCAAATAAGGGGCATAACTCCGGTGAAAATTGGTGGACGGAACCCAACTTCGAACTTGAGCTGTCTTTTCTCCTAATAAACCCACATACCAAATTTGATTGAAATCGGTTCACTCTAACTAAAGTTATCATCCGGACAACAAATTATTTCAGGGATTTTCTAAGTCAAATTACGTCAAAAAAGGGGCCATAACTCTCGCAAAAATTATCGGATTAAAACGAAATTCGGACTTTAGCTGTATTTCGATATATTTAATCCACAAAAAACGGGTTTTGCGTATAAACATTCCAAAATCGAGTTACCAGGGCGTGGATTTGCCTGGTGTTAGACCACTAGATGTTATGATTTTGCAATTTCCAGGTTCATATCTACAAAACTGTTCTCGTATTGCATGGTCGGCAAGGTGGACCCCCCCCCCCCATCACAGGACTTCTGCAACAAGACTACAGATCCATTTAGAACAGTCCACAATAATATTCAGGACAGTGAAGGATCAGTTGGGGGGAATCAGAGCCCAACGGGGTGCACAATTTGAATTACGCACAAACCTCTGTTTGGTGTGGTTTAAGGGGGTGTATAGTTGGGAATTTGAAGGTGGACACTCCTTCTCAACGCGGAGACCCCCTACAATTACGTCCCTGTGTCGAGACCGCGTATAGCACCGCCAGCTCACTCTCTTAATCATAACATGTCATTACTTGAGTGAAGACAGTTGTCAGTAAACAAATCGGCGTTCCATAGTTATCTTAGTGTTATAAGCCGCCTCGATACTTTGAACATAAAACATGGCTTAAATGACAAATGTATCAATGAGATTTGGCAATGAAATCGTGCAATAAATATATTAATGAATAGCTAACTGTTATTTCGTAGAACTAATGTACTTTTGAGTGAGAACACTTTAGCGAAAGACTACCAGTCAATGGGATACATCTACCCGTTCCAAATCCCTATCGCTTTATGTGCTGCATTCAAAGTACGCAAATGACCGTGACGATTTTCACCGATCTACCTGGATCTACCGGTACCCGTACCCGTCCGACGGGTATCGCAAACTCGCTATTAACTCTTTGCCTCATAGCACTGGCGGTCGTTCTCGTAACAGTTACATCAATGACAATTCGCAAAGGTACCATGAGAATTTCGTCAAAACAGAAATGGTAGCGATGACAACACAGTCTTTTATCTTCATAGAAACCCATATCCTATCAAATCTGTTCGCATTTTCTTGGGTAATTTGGACGAAAATGTCACAGCTCGAGAACTTAGTGACTATCTCATCGCATGCAAAGTACATTTTTCTCTTGTGAAAGTCATGTATAATCGCCGTACGCAGACTGCATCGGCCAGAATCAAAATTGAAGACACTAGCATGGAGACAATTTTAGATCCTGAATTCTGGGGTCCTGACGTTGTTTGTCACGAAATTCAATGGCAACCATATTCGGAAAGTCGCAGTGAATATATGTACGATACCAACCCACCACCAACACCCAGCTTTGGCAAGGGACACCATTCTTATACGTAATTCTCAGCATTTTTGTGAAAATTCAGATATTACATGTATTCCATGCATTTCTTCACAAACTTTCACATAACTGTATTTGTATGTATATCACTGTCTTCCTCGTGCATGTGTTTATTTCATATTCGGCAAAATAGTGGTAATGGCCCTGTACGTGTGGATATTGTTTAATATGGTAACATTTCTTATCTGGAATCATGCCACGGGCATAATGTCAAGCGCCCTATACTTGAGTAGGACACTAAATCGATAGAAGCTGATCTGGTGGACATAAGTGAGCACTGGTTATATAAGAAAGATGTAAATTTTCTAAATTGTATCCATCATAAATATTCATATCACGACGTTTGTGATTCTTCGCAATGTTTGCGAATGCAACGCGGTCGGCCCAAAGGTGGTTGCAATACTCTATAACAAGGTTAAATGTGAAGATAAATATCAAGTATTGATATAGATGACGACCGTATAATTGGTGTTCAAATACAACTTTCAAATACAACATACATGTATGTGTTTCAAGTGTATCTTCCATCATCTTGTTATACTATCCAATTTTATCGAGATTACATTGCTATTTTGAAAAGCCTTTGTGATGCCTATATTGTGCTTGGTGAAGTGGTATTCATGGGCGATTTTAACGCTATACAACTTAAAAACACGATGATCGTGGAAAAGAATTCAAGTCCTTCGTCGCATACTAATCATTTTTATCAGCCAATGAGTTTGTAAATTCCAGCATGAGGTTGAACACCTATGTGCCAAAAATGGACTGGCCTGGTTCTGTCATTGATCACATTATAAAACCAAAGCACAAACAGAACGATATTATATATGCCAATGTAATGGATGATGATGCTCTAGATTTCTCAAATCATCGACCGGTATTAGAGTCAATAAAGTACAATGTTAACACGGAAATACCGATGTCTGTCCGTAACCAAAGATGTAATTGGAAAGTATTTTCCTCTAATGCAGCAAATCAGCTGCAATACCAGTCCGATATAGCACTGAGGCTTCCAGATAAGAATGTCAATAGTCGTCGAGATCTTGACAACTATTATGACACTTTAATTGAATGTATAACTACATCGTCAGATAACAATATTCCTCAACGTAAATTCAAACAATTTCTAAAACCGTATTGGAGCAATCATTTGAATAGTCTTCACAATTCTATGAACTACTTTAGATTAATCTGGATATCAGCAGGACGACCACGTGACTGCCAAAATGTCAATTACCGTAACTATAAAGATGCGAAATGTTCTTTTCGCAAAGCTCATAGAAAATATACTAGATCATACATGGATACATTCAATGCTGACGTCGATATTCGGCAGAGGTAGATCAATAAACGTTTTTTCGTCTCTTTAACTCAAATCGTAAAAGTCGCAACTTTTTGTCTAGCTCTATTTTTAAATATAACGGTAACATACTGAGGAATCCATCCGAAATTGTCGGTGCATGTGCCTCATATTATGATTCTATTTTTTCATTTCCAATTGAGAGCTCAGAATTCAACGATTTACACATTATTGAAACAAATTCCTTCACCACACGAGAGTTATCAAAGTCGGACGTCAGCCCAATAGACAATATAGGCATGTACACCGTCACATCTCAAGAGATTAACTCACTTTTTGGACTCCTCTCTCTAAATAAAGCTGCTGGTTAGGATAATATCAGCAATGAACATATCATTTTGGTGGCGACGTCCTGTCAGGACATATCGCATATCTATTTAACCAGATATTTTTTCATGAGTACATTCCCATAAATTCTAAACGAGGAGTGATATTTTCCCTACATAAAGGTGGACGGAAGCCGAAGGACGACTTTGATAGCTACAGAGCCATTACACTTTTGCCGACATTCTTACACGACCGAAAAGAAAAGTAAACTGTATACATGTTTCCTGGACGTCTGGAAGGCCTTTGATACGGTTTGGATTAATGGCCTTCTTCTCAAATTGCACCAACGTGACGTCACGTCACATTCGAGGTAAACACTAAGACTTTTCAACACCTTACTTACTGGAATCAAATGCATCACTTTATTCAAGAACTCAACTTCTAAATGGATAGATATTTGTCATGGAACCAGGCAGGGATGCACCTTTTCTCTATAATTTATTCATTGACGAATTAATAAACATACTAGATGAGTTCGGATTTGGTCTACACGTGCACGAGATTAACTGCTCTTTTGTAACCCATGCTGATGATATGGCATTATTCTCCTTAACGACGTTTGGTCTTCAATCGATGTGTAATCTATGTATACAATACAGTAATAAGTGGAGATATCGCTTAACCCAATGAAAACACACTTTGTCGTCTTTAATGAAACAGACAATGAAGCCGCTAAAGCGAAAAGATCTTTGTACCTTGGAAAAAGCCAAATAATGGAAACAGATGAAGTAACACAGTAAGTCCCGCTTGATGAGCTCTTTCGTAGAAACCATTGTTGATCAAATCAAGATCAGTTTACTTTATGTTGTCCAATTGTGGCGTGTATTTAGGTGGTTTGCCAGTGGCTGCGGACACACGTACGACAGTAGCGATGGCATAGTAGGTGTGACAATTTATTATGTTGGAGTTTGGTGGTAATTGGTCGTCATAATTCTGTGCCATAGCAAACCATGCTGCCCATTGAATTTCCGCACAATGAGTTGACTGGACCAATTAACCCATTGCGTTTCACCATGTTGATCTCTGCTCATTACGTTTTGCTACATTGTATTCTCAACGATATATATAATTGCACGATCGATCGTCCAGAATTATGTTTGACCGTGGAAATCCATCATTCACTCCCTTATCATGCACGAAGTATTTTATTGATATGATCCCACTGCATGTTTATCTACTTTTAATTTTGCGACGTTTAGTTCTACGCATAATTCCGCTAACATTACCATGTGGGCCGATGAAGCTGTGTCGGAACTGTTGGGGGGAAATTCAGCTGAAATAAAGTATCTGGAATAAACAAAGCGAACAACATATACCAAAACGAGAAAAAGGCTGATCATAACGAGCTTTGGAAGACTCACTGTGGGAATATGCAGCGGGCGACATGTCTATCTATGACATATTAATTGTGACGACCAAGTGTCACCAAACTTCACCATAATAAATTGTCACACCTACTATGCCATCGCTACTGTGGTACGTGTGTTCGCAGCCATTAGCTCTAAGAAAATTTATGAATCAATAGTAACCTAAAGGGTTGTACGGTTCAGAAATACTCGCCGGTCTAAATTCAACAGACTATAATCGCCTTGAAAAAATTCATAGGATGTGTTTGAAGCACATCCAAGGTTTTTATACAAGAACCAGAAGTGATATGGCACTGGGTTTCAAAGGCATGCCACCACTGCGTATTTACATTGAACGTAGTTTCATCACTGTTATGTGCATTATGTCATGTTTCTCCTTATAAGAGAGTGAAAGAAGTATTCATATATCGTCTAATGGATGCACTGTCTGGTCTTACTTGTTCACAATTATTTTGCAATAATGCTTTGCATGTTTCGAATCAGCGTTATTTGACAGAACATGTTGTGTCTTTTATAGATACGTCCACCTTTATGAATAAGTCAACGTGGAAAGAACTTATTAAAGTTTCGGAAGTATCCAATCAACGCGACTGGGATAATAGAGTATCATCGGACACCGAATTTTCGCGTTTTTTGCGATCCATCCAGCATCTGTTCTCTCTAATATATGGCGCATTTGTCATAAGCATCCTCG
The DNA here is from genome assembly GCA_032622095.1 of Siphonodentalium dalli. Classification (NCBI taxonomy): domain Eukaryota; kingdom Metazoa; phylum Mollusca; class Scaphopoda; order Gadilida; family Siphonodentaliidae; genus Siphonodentalium; species Siphonodentalium dalli. Next base: position 131,092,588 of record CP136069.1, read on the forward strand.
CGATAAACATAAATATGTGTTTGTTGCGCAACTTAAATGTTCATCAAATAACAGACCTACTCAATGCAATAAATGTGAAGTGATCATATCAGATCTAGCGGAGCATCTCGTGGAATCATGCAGATTTCTCATATCTATACGAAACAATATATGGTATGATATCATAAATATATTCGGAATTTCATTTTATCATTTACTAGATAACATGAGCACGGATCAAATTATTCATGTGTTTTTGGGTCATATGCTCCCCACAATAGAACCATTCGTCGAAGACAAGCTTGACTATGTGCGTTTTTTTTATTAACGCTACTTATTCACTGTGGTGTCGATGGTCGGATAATGTATGTCAGTATTTATATGTCGCACGGTAACATTTGCCACATTCTCCGCTGAAGGTCCATCCGCCATATATGTATATCAACAGTTTTGTGGAATCTGGTTTGTTATTCCAGCCCGAGTACCCCCGGAACTCTGAATGATTTGGGGCAGTGCAGACCGAAATGGGGGCACACTTATATGCATCCCTGCGGCTTGCACAACTCCTTATACATCAAGTCTTCCGGGTGTGGCTCCGGGGGGGGGGGTGTATGCCAGGTTCGATCATAGTTTATATAATCACAGAATCGTGAATATAAACTATTTTTTCATTTCATTACATGTTAGTCTGTAAATATTTATTGCGTATTCCCTGTATATGTTTTTGTTTTCAGTTATACACTCCTGAATTGGAGGAAATAAAGATATATATAAATAGATTATCCCACTAAGTTATAAACTACACATTGGATTGGTCTATTTTCATTTGGAGGTCTGTTGAGGAAATATTATCAAACGGGAGACTGGGAACATATAATTCAAGTGCAGAATGATTCATAGTTAATTGTGGAAAATATTTAGACAATAGTTAGGTTCAGCCACAGGTACGTGTAACTTGTAACACGCGTTGCCACTGCCAACGACAGTCACATGAATCACGTGACCATTACGCCTACACGTACACGGTCAAACCGTTTAGAAGTTTTGTGTCAAATGTGCGAAAATTCCGAAACTTGCACATGTAGCAAAGCGGAATAATCTATATATATAAAAGAGTAGCATATGTCTGTCTGTCCAGCTGGTCTGTCTGGATTTTTCTCCCAGAACCCTTGACTGATTTCAACCAAATTTGGCGTGGTAATTCGGGGTGCACTCAGGGGGGTGTCTGGAAAAAAATTGCACATATAGGGCCCAAAAAGGTTTTTTCCGACCTCGAGGGACCCACCACCCCATTTTTGCAAAACAAATATTTTTTTCCTCCAACATTTTGGGGACCCACCCCCCGTTTCTCATGTTTTTATAAAAATTTCAGAGGTTTTTTTTTAGCCATTCTTCAATAACTGTGTTAACTGCCTTACTAATTGGTAAACACATATCAGAAAAAACGAAAAGTATACTGTATTTCCATGTGTTTCCTGGTGTTTTCAGTATCTAACAACAATATTAATTAAGCATTGTGTATACAATGTAGAGGTACACTATATGTCACAAATTGCCCTAGACCCCATTATAGCCTTAATATATCAAGTGTGTTGTGTCTGGCAGAGAACACTGGCCAGTGTAAATAGTGGTAAACAGGTCAGGGGTTCCACAATTATTTGTGCATGATCAAAGAACTCTTTAGTCTTATCCAACGGGATGGGGTGGGGAGGGGAATTGTTTTTTGGTTAGGTATACACATAGATATATGGTTATTATACTGCCCGATATTAGTCGGCGGGTATATATTTGACGTCTCGAGCCGTCTGTCCGTACAAACATTTTGTATTTTAACTCAAGAGTCAGTTGTCATATTTGATGCCCTATGGCATGGTGACGGACCATAAATTGGGGACGAATATTCATAATATCGCGGGTTGTGACCACCAATGCCTACCAGAGTTATGGGCCCTGTTCGACTTTATGAAATTCAGTCCATACAAAGTTTTTGCAATATAAGTTAAGTGTCGGTTGTCAAATATTGATGTGGTTTGGTATGGTGATAGACCAGAATGAAGAATTGAATGTCATTTCTCAATGCATCACATTATTTCAGTTCATCTATTTGTAAGTGATAACAGTATACAATTAGTATTTTAGTTTTGTCTTGTTGAGCAGTAAAGCTCCCAGATGAAGTTCGGAAATTCAATGAGAATAGCGTCACCTTCATTTGGGATTGTCTGAGCAGTAAACAGTAATGTCATTCATCATATCCAATTCAGTTTTATTTGGATAATTGTTGCAAATTAACATTACTAGCAATCATTCAAGATGAGAAATAACCAGAAGGAATGAATTTGATTACATGCCAGAACAAGACAGTATTTCAGACATTAGAAATTTATGAGATACCCTTTTCAATTTCATGTTATGCAACAATCAGGTTAATGATATCTACTAGTAGTCATCATTGAGTATTCACCATGTAGTATCCAATTTGTGATAGAGTTTTTTTGTTTTATTACTTTTATTCAGATAATACAACTGGGTAATATATTAATTTTGTTACTAAATATTTCTTCCGTTGATCATAAGTTTCCTGAACATTAATACGGTGGTCCACTGTGAAGTGGTCCGGGATACTGTGAAATCCAGAATGTTGCTAAATCTGAGGCTAAAGAGTCACTTTAGCTGCCTATATAGCCCTATACCAACAAGCATGGTACTAACATGCTTACAAACAACATTGCATGGTCAGTAGTTGTAAATTGTTTGAAAAAAACCCATTTTGGAAAAAAATTACAACACCATTTTTTCCGCCTCTGGACCACCCACCCACCCCGGCCCTATATACGGAATTTTTTTGCAGACCCCCCCTGGTACACTGGTGGTAATTCGGGGTACACTGGTGGTAATTCGGGGTACACTGGTGGTAATTCTGGGTACACTGGTGGTAATTCGGGGTACACTGGTGGTAATTCGGGGTACACTGGTGGTAATTCGGGGTACACTAGTGGAGGTTTTAACGGCGTCATTGTTTTAAATAAATACAAAAAAAACAATGTCAATATTTAGGTCCAATATGAACCTATTTACACGAGGATATATTGAAGTACATGTACCTGACACAAGTATTCATTTGCATCTTATATTTATAATGTTCATGTTTGTTGTGAAAATTATTTATTTCTTCTATTTTTATATACATGGCACCTCCGCACACCACACTCAAGTCGTGTCTTAAATTTATTCAAGTTAAACTTTGTTTGTTGATGAGGGCAAGTTTTTCTAACAGCTCTCCTTAATCAAATTCCGAAGAAGTTGTGGAGAACACACGAAATTTGTCAGTTGTGACAACAGGGGTTGTAAGGGTATAAGCTTTAGGGTGGTTGAACAATTTTGTCAACAAGAAATACAAATTTAAAATGGAACTATATTTGTTCTTGAGGTATCTTTACTTCCTCGTTGGTTGTGATAAGGAATTCAGTATTAATTTTGTTAAAAACCCCAACCATTTGTCCTTGATAAAAACGTGCTTATAAGATAAAATGGATCTCAAATTCGCCGCAATTCTATACGAAATTTAGTAACCTCGTCCACTAAATTGGATTCGAGACTTGCTAAAACTCGGCTAAAATCGAATTTAGTGCACTTGGTTAAAACATATTATGTAATTGTTCGGGTGCTTGAAACTGATAAGTTAGCATTCAGGTGCTACGCCAACTGGAGGAATGTAGCATTGTACTAACAACACCAAAACTCTGAAGCAAATCGACGTACCACTCCATAGAAAACATTGTCTGAACTACGCTAAATTGTAAATATTTACTACTCGAACCGGGACGCGTCTATCGGCGATAAACTAATGTAAACGATTTCGACATCTGTAGTCGCTGCATTTAATTAATATATAGGAATGACGGTGTGTGTTGTCGATTTAGATATAATATTTGTAAAAATAACTACTTTGAACAGGATTATTCTCCATTTATATTTGATCATCCTACTGGAGTGTTTCACATCACTTTAATAAATTTCCATTGTATAGAATTGCGAATCATTGTGTTGTTCCCAGAAATATCATGGGGTTCGATGTTGACCACACAATAGGGGTTTATCTTGAGTACCTATCGACCAAAGAAATTGAAGATAGCACACTAGTCAATAGATAATAACTATTATTCCTCTGGAATATAACGGCGGTAATCACAAATTAAAACGAAACATATATTTGTTAAATTCGTACCGGAGAAGCGTTTTTTAAAGACAAGTGCATATTTTGTTAATGAAATTTAAAAATAGAAGTCTTTTAAAAGACAAGTTTTTAAAAAAAGAAAGAAATTTAAACAGAGACTTTTTTGTTTTAAAGAGAAGTGTGTTTTTTTTAAATCGTATTGGGTGATGTGGTTTAAGTAGGGCAATGAGAGTCCCAAAAGGCCGCAATGAAGTGAGTTACTGTGGATGCATGGAGAGGTCAAGTTTCTATGTAAGATGTTTGAAGTGTTGACCAGGAACCAGTCTATTCAACACCATATATTGAGTTCGCGCAAATAAACAAACAGGTCTGATTTGAAACCAAGTTAGCCAAACCTTCTAGGGCTACCGCTTGGTGGTGTGGTGTGGAGGCATTCGTGGATGTTCTTTATCGTTGGAGTTATTATTTAGTTATCTTGCCAAACATTCTAAACTGTTATAAATTCCACTATTTAAAGTCGATATCGGATATAACACAATCAGAGTATCCTATAACTGGACTCACTGACACGATATATAGAGGATCTACAACTCATCCCCAGTTTATAGGTGACATTTAGAAAACTCGTCAGCAAATTATAGGTCTGGACTTGTTTTGTAAATTCCGCTATAGACTGGATACGAGCTGTATATTCTATTTATTACACACTGAAATCAACAAATGGGACGCGAAACTAACATCGGCTTCTATAAGGCATGTGGTGACGTTTCACGTGACTATGCGTTGTTTGCCCGCGTAAAGAAATAGTCCCACATAAATAAAGACTCCTTGGCATATTTAATGGCGTATATTTAATAACATAACTTTTCAAACTCTTCATTCATCATAGTTTGTGGATAAATATTGGAAGCCATAGTAATTTGAGACGTATCTACGGAATGCAAATAGACGACACACCGGAAGTTAAAGGTTACCTGGCACTATTTCCTGTTATTAAACGAACGTTTAATGTTACAATTTATAGAATGGGTTTATTGAATGGAATAAGTGTAGGATCATATAATAAAAAACATTTCTGAGATTCAACACGTACTAATGGTAGTTTATGGAGTCTATTTGGACCGTGGGTTTTATAAGTCGTGATAACGCAGTATATCCTTTCGTCTGTTTATACAGTGTGTCAGCTACACTCCAGCAACATCGACCACCAGCACAACAACATCAACAACAACAACAGCAACGACGACGACGACGACATCATCATCATCAACAACAACAACAACAACGGCACCCAGAGGTAAATTTACAATTATATGCCGGTATAACTTCTTAATGTTCTAGATGAGAGATTTAGAGTTTCTCGTGCAATCAAATATCTGCATAATAAATGCGAGGATACATTTTTCTCTGGACAAGCGATGTATAGTATATTTAAGAAATGGATGTTGATTTGCTTGCGTTCCATAGAGTATGGATGTAAGTTGGACTGACATTTTGTGTGGAATACGAAAGCGTTCCACACATAAAAATGTCACACCATACTATTATAAAGGGTGTACACGCGCGGGGTTATATTCATGCAAGGGTGGCTTGCTTGGTAAGGGGTGTGATTCTCTATCAAATGAATCAAATATAGGGGGATATGGGGTGGGGGTAATGTGTTCATGTATGGGATTGGGGGGGGGGGGGGCGGTGAGTGAATTGGGAGGATCAGTTAGAGCATGATATTAATGTTTTTCCTATACCACAAAAAGGGTTCCCTTAATGATAATTTTTTTTTAACGTTTTGATTTTGTGTTTCGTGTTTTGAAGAGATCATGACGTTTCATCGAATGATCGGTGTATTGCACAGTCGCATAATATAAGTGAAAAAAGCCATGTATCCCCACGTTGTTCCAATGCCAAGTGAACTGAACATCAAAGTCGTATTTACGTGTACATTCACAGTATATTCTCCTAACATAATCAGTTTTCCCTACGACATCATTATAGCAATTCAGCAGGACACACCGGGGTCATATAAACTTAACTGACCATTTAACCAGGGATGCTAATTTTAGATAATGCCGAGTAGTTAGCCTATATGAAATGTTCAGACCCCCATCCCGTACCGGAACCTGTTCCCATTACACCCACCCTTATATTATATCATTATTTGACAGAGAAGCACACACTCAACACTACGTCACTATAATTTGTTTTCATTATATTCGTTGACGCTTTCCCTAATCGTTGTTACGATTACAGGTTTGTATTTTCAACAAAATTCACAAATACATGATATAAGTTCGCAATCGTTTCACATCTCCTTAATGTGATAGATGATTCTGCGATTATGTCCTTAAATTGTGAACGCCATGTGGCCTTATCTTTTTTCTATTATAGTGGCAATCAAATCATTCATCGTCGTGAAAACGAGGTGTTTGCGAAACACAAAAACGCTAAGCTATGACCTGGTAACAGCATAATTAAGTACAAAATAATCACGGCACGCAGTCCCGTAATACACTTACTGCGAGTGGCAAACACGATTGTCTCACAAACGGAGTTGTCAATTCTGCGAAAAGGTTTTTGGACCGTCCGAAAATTTCGAATTAAACAGTTATTCGTAAATGTTAACACCACCGGTGTATACTGTCGGCCAAATATTAGAAAGACGTGGGCCCATGTAGGTTTTATAAATAGATTGGGTCGATTTAAAAGCTGTAGTGCTACCCCGAATGCGGTTATTTTGGGAATGTCCAAGTTCGTGAAAGTTCTATTGACTATGCCGATGACTTGAGAAGCTTTATTGTTTTAGAATATTGTAGAAAGGCTAATCTGGCTGTGTCAAATTGAGCTATAGCGATGGGATATATCGCAGGACAACACATTTCGGGGTTTCGTGGGGTGTGTATTCGCTGGATGTCTTAAAGTTGCAGTATGTAACCATTATGACCGCGTTCATTGATTTCTACGTTTAAGTATGAACATGGCTGGGCCATGCACTCTTGGCGGGAACACAATACCTCCGATTTTTTATCCGCATTTAGAAGCTTTATGGTGTGGTGAATGAGAAACATGCAGTAATAAGCCGTAGTTTTTTGTAATAATTTGAAGGATTAGTTGTTTTAACGGAATTCTGAGGCGGTGCATTCATGTAACCAATATATTTTATGTTATAATTTATATTTATGGCTTATAATATGATCTTGGTGGTGTTACCATTTCTGACTATGGTTTTCTTGTTATCTGTTGTCGTTCAGAATGAGAAAGGTGTCTAATGCCTTGCATTTGCGTCGCATTCAAAGCACTGAATGACCAATTATGCAATTCCGATTATTAAAATAATAGACTGGTCCACTGAGGTGAATGTCAAGTGGTCCTGCTAATATACTATGATGCTGTTGGTCCTGCTGAATTGCTATTATATGGTGCGGGTAGGGCAAACTGATGCCGTTCCGAAAAAAAAGTACCGTTACTTTTTCTAAAGTTGTCATTTTCGCAGTGTTTGGCTAATCCGAGCGATTTGAGAGAAAAAAACCAGTGTGTGTATGAAACATTCTAGAACATATATATATTTTGAAAAATATAATAATACCTGCGTTGGTGTTTCTAAAACGACGTGAATAACAATCTTGATTATAGTCGATTTTCAACAACTAATACAACAATTAATACAAATATTTCGCAATAGATATGTTTTTGAATGTTTGAATGGCTTTTCCTGGATATGTTCAGCTTATCGGAACACCGCGAAAAAGGAAAAAAATAGAAAAAATGTAACGGTACTGTCTGTTAACAGCATCAGTTTGCCCTAACATCATCATAGCAATTCAGCAGGACCCAACCGCATCATAGCAATTCAGCAGGAACTAACGGCATTATAGCACATTAGCATGATCACTTGACCAGAAGTGTAATAAGGGATGCATGTGATACAAAGTTTTCTTACAACAAGCAAATTCAGGAACCATGCGACATAGATGGCATGCGTGGAGGCGACCCATCATGCCAAATATTTAAACGTTAAGAATCTAAATCAGAACAGCTCGTCTTATAAATTAAGTGGAATAGTTACGCTGATTGGCGAAAATAGTGAAGACTTCGCAAGTTAAAATGCGAAAATTGTCAACCTTTTGACATTTTATGTTTTTTTAATTGTTTTTGTACAGATTGCAAGGATCATCTCGTCCTTGGTACCAGTGGGAACGGTGTGTACTCCATCAACATTAACGGGTCGGGAGAATTCAATGTTAACTGCGACATGACCACCGATGGAGGCGGATGGACTGTATTTCAACAGAGGAGGGACGACTCGGTTGATTTCTACAAGGGATGGAATGACTATGTGAACGGTTTCGGTGACGTCACGCCGACAGGCAACTACTGGCTCGGCCTCGAAAAGATACACAAGATGACCTCTGGCACTCCGAGTGAGCTCTATATTCGGATGAATACAACATACAACAGGGATAGATACACAATGTACACTACGTTTAGCCTGGGAGACGCACAGCAGAACTACGCCATTACCATATCCGGCTATACAGTGGTGATGCGGGAGATTCCATGATCCCAAAGCATGCCGGGAAACAGTTTAGCACGCATGACAATGACCACTCCCAATCAGGATGTGTCGACGGGGCCTGCTCACAGCGCTACCACGGGGCGTGGTGGTATGATTGTTGCTATGACAGCAACTTGAACGGACTATACGGAGCCGGTGATACCAGTATGAGATGGGTGTATGATTATTGGGAAGACTCCGTAGTGCATACGACTATGATGTTTAGACGAACCTATAGTTGGGGAGATAACAGTCTAAACTGACCAGCCCGTCAAGGTAGGTTGGGTCAATCAGTACAAAATAAACTTACAATTTGATTGATGTTCAAATATACAACATACCAGAACCCCTCTCTATATTATAGACACACTGGTTGGACGAATTACAATATATTTAACCTGATGGCAGAGTATAACATCTACACACATGGCGAATTACATACGATAGGCCGACACTAAAAGAATTTTTTGGGATATTGTGTTGTGGTGTGGTTCACTACCCTGTTTGCCAGCCATTTCTCTATATATATATGTGTGTGATCTGTTTTCGATATTAAATGAAACAAAGATAATTATCACAAAAAAATCCAACACACATACACCCACCCTCCCTCACATACCAACACACACAAATCTGTGTATATACATCCGAATTTTAACTTTATTTTCAATAAAAACACATTGATCCACTTTATTAGTAGCTATGGGCAACCATTAAATATTTGTGGTATATATAATCATATTATCAAAACAATTTATGGTAATAGGAAAGCATCAGATAACTTTTGGTATAGTAAAATTGTTTTTGTATTGAAAATCAGGAAACGTTTTAGTGCAAGAAGTGTGCCAAATAAAGCAAGATATATCTTGTCCGAAAGAAGAAACATATGTTAAGAAGGTGCCCCATTCGTTATTTTTCCACAAAAAAAAGAGCTCAATTTCAAACTATCAATTTGAAGGAAAAAATCATTATCTCTTATAACCAATGTATGTTATCGTAATATAACAACAATTATTTACCTTCAACATATGAGCAAGTGGTTTTAAAAAAACCCCGATTATTTGAGGTAGGTCGATAGAGTTTGACATGGAAATATTTGCAAAAACGACACTGAATTATCTAGACTAGGAACCCAACTAGCAACAAATAATTTAACTAGATAATAGAATGCGTGATATCAAATTTTTAGAAACTATGTAAGAAATTCGTATATCCCCACCCCGCCCCAGAAAAAACATAAAAAACAGACACAATTCTCTGTGATGTAATGTATATATATATATATATATATATATATATATATATATATATATATATATATATATATATATATAATTTGTTGCACTAATTGTAACATGATTCTATATATATTGTGTTATGATATATTGTCTGAATAAAAACATTTAAATAAAAAAAAGGACCCCAACTAGAGTATGCGCTCAGTCTACCATCTGACATCATGACTGCGTAAAAATATATCAAACAATTAATTGCATATTTTAGTTATATGGCAGCCATTTGTAGAACTATTTTTTTTAGGAAATATCACCATAAAGCTACTTAATATCTGAAAATATGAATCAGTATTGAGTGTTTATGTCTGCCAGATTATTGAAAACGTGGTTGAATAATATTTATGTTCTATTATGCTGCGTTGGTCCTTCACACGATAAAAATGGCTGCCAAGAAAAAAACTAAAATATGCAATGAAAAATATGTTATTTAATTTCTCGTGGACAGTCATGATTTCAGATGGCAGACTGAGCGCATACCCTTGGTGTGTATTGTTTTTAAATATAGTTCCTTTTAAACTCTCTACCGACCTACCTAAACAAATCTGGGTTTGTTTTAAAACCAACATTTGTTTACATAGTTTGAACATATCTCTCAAACGGTGAACATGTGTTGTTATCGTACTATATAGCATCATATATTGGTTACAGAGGATAATGATTTCCCCTTTTTTTGAAAAATCAATAATGTGGCGTCTCCTTAACTGCTCTAGTGTTTTAGTTACTGCATACGTTTGAAGATGTAACCTTGTTTATGGAAGATATTTAGATTTTGAAAGAAATTGCCATTGTTGCCAATGCTGGACAAAGCTATATTTGCTTCACCTTAATGGTACTCAATCCGATCAGACACTCATAAATTACTATTTCTTTGGCTTCGGGGGGGGGGGGGGACATATTTAATTCGAGTCGAGGAACCTACCCATCAACGCTCATAGTGATCAGATATCAATTTTTGAAGTTGTGTTATTTCTATTGTTTGTGGCCCAGAAACACGCCATCAAAAGGATGGTCTCGGTCAAAATTGCGTTATTATTACCATTTGATTTTAGAGTTATCCATCTTCGTTCGTTTGAATAAGTGTTTCTGGGGCAATTATTAGTACACATCTCGAGAAATAACAAACTTCAAAAATCAACATCTGAGCTTTGATGGGTGGGTTCCTCGACTCGAATCAAATATGTTTTACCCCTGAAACCAAAGAAAAGAAATAGTGGGGTGCTTAATCGGATTGAGTACCGTTAAGACATTTAGAATAGTTTGGTGTCAATGGGATGTGGTATCCTTATTTAGCTAGACAATGATGTTTAATGGCTTAGGCGATTTTTTATATGATTTAAGATTTTGTGTTCGCAAATTTCTGTTGATTAAATCCATGCATGATATCATATCAAGTAGAATGAATCTGATTTGATCATCAATGATTTTATAGACTTTCTTTATTATCTTTCTTCAATCCATTACATATAATATTTTAATTTACTATGAGACAAACAGTCGTGGCAACCCCCTACCATTCGATACTTAATTGTCAGCCTGGTAGCTTCAGTGATCATGTCTCGGATCGTTGTGCTGACACCACTGGGCTATAAGCCTGACCTTTAACTGTACTCTTATCACCCTTGATGCCATTTGTAACATTCATATTTGTTTCAGGAATAGGCTAATTTCAATATTACAAAAATGGCATTGTTATCTTGGGGCTTAAAATTACTTGCATACTGAAGATATTACACTAACTTTTATTGTTTGTATTCGCCTACCGACTCTCGTGTGCTGCTCAACGGAGAAAACAAATCTGAAGCGCCTATTTTATGTTTAATTTTATTCCGACCTACCGACCCAACCTTCTGAAAATAATTATCCGTAAACCAAATAATAATACAAAATCGCCTCATCGCGACTCATCACGCATATGATAAGCCAAATTTATGACCAATGGGTCCCTCCACAGCTGACAAGCAAATCATTATTAGCAGATATATTCTCCTAATCGGCTGCTCAGCCGGTCGTTTGCTGCATTGGAAATTCCGACGCCTTCTTTGTTCACAGGTACAAGTGCATACTTTCAGTGTTTAAAGGTACTCAATCCGATCAGTGGGTCCTATATTACTATTTCTTTGGATTTGGGGGTAAACATATTTGATTCGAGTCGAGGAACCCACCAATCAAAGCTCAGGGTGATTAGATATCGATTTTTGAAATCTAGTAATTTTCGGATATGTAGCTCACAAGTTGGCAGAACACGTGATGAAAACGGACAACTTGCGGGTGTAAGATGGATAACTCTAAAATCAAGTGGTTATTATTGTTAATAGTAAGCACTTGATTTTAGAGTTATCCATCTTACACCCGCAATTTGTCCGTTTTCATCACGTGTTCTGCCAACTTGTGGGCTACATATCCGAAAATTAATAGATTTCAATAATCGATATCTAATCACTCTGAGCTTTGATGGGTGGGTTCGTCGACTCGAATCAAATATTTGTTACCTCTAAAGCCAAAGAAATAGTAATATAGGACCCTCTGGTCGGATTGAGTACCTTTAATTGACTGTTTCTAAACGACCCTTTTATTGTCAAATCATAATGTACTGAACTTGTGATTATTGTTGCAGATTGTCTTATGACAATAATTTTTTATAACAGTGGCTTTCATTTTTGCGTCACCCATTATATTTCCACACTTAAAGATGAGAACAAGGCAAATTCTTGTGCCTGTAAACCCAGCGTATTCACATGAGGTAATAGCAATTAATTTATTTGAGTAGACGAACGTCTCATATTATAGAAAACGATGTGCCCCACCCCTTAATTATGACTTGCTGTGGAATTATCCATTGGTATAATTGTATTTTCGTTTTGCTTTATAATCGCACTATACTGTCTGTCATATATATAGGTATGTGTGCAAACCTGTGCCTTTTCTCTATTATTGTTGCTTAAGTGTGTATTATGACTCATGCGTAATTTAGTTGAAACCAGAACGTGGCTCGGCAAACTACTTGTCTTAAGTGATTTTGTCAAGTACTGACTGTTGTAGTCTTAAGAGTCCCAGTCTTCTCAGTCTTTAAAGTCTGGTGAGCGACCCACAGTCATTGACTGTCTTGTTGTTGTTTAAGTGTGTATTATGACTCATGCATAAGTTAGTTGAAACAAGAACGTGGCTCGGCAAATGACATTTTATTTGCTATACTAGTACATATATCCTCCTTCAAATAGGACTAAAATATTCACATAGTTTCATATTGGACTAATTTGATTATGTAATAAGGTCTTATAGAACTTATATCCGTTAGTCCGTTGAAATGCTCGGGCTGCAGCGAAGACACATTATAAAGAGTGTTTATTTGGTAAGTCGTGTCGATGAAAACAGTAGATTAAATAATGCCTATATGAGCTTATTTCGTATTGAAATAAGCTTCATACGCGCTTATTTTGAACGACTAATTTGACGCCCATATATAGCGTATTTTCTTCAAATAAGCTCTATAATGGGCATAGAACGCGACATTCAAAATAAGCCCGTATTGTTCTTATTTAAACGAGAACAGTCTGACTAGTAATACGATTATCACAGAATTATAAAACACTTTCACTATCCCGTATATTCCAGGGTTTAAAGTGCTGAAACATGATGGCGGTTGTCTATACATGAATCCAGATTGGATAACAGAAGATCACTCGGTAGCTGGTACACGAACGTCACTGGTGATAATGGACTGTATGGCGATGGACACAGCGGACACATATTGCGGCGAAGTGTACACAGTCTATATTGAATAGATATATACGCATTTGTTCGAGAGTCTGGGTTCCCAGGCTGGATGCATAGTGCAGTACCTGCCTTGTACAGGTGTACACTGAGTCGATCGTGTTAAATTTCCTAGACCTTGTTTTTAGTTCATTTACTTTGTTCTTGTTTAATAAATAAAGGATAAACATATACTGATATAATAGATTACGCCATTGAAAGGGATTTTACTATACAGCGCAAATATAACGGCCGCGCACGTTTGGTTACAATCTTCATTAATCAACGCGTATTAACTATATTAGTTAAAAGGTCCACTTAATCTTCGAACCCCAGATCACATTATTTAAAATATATGCCATATTATATACTATTTGAAACAGGAAGCTCCAAAACATTGTATTTTCAACTTATTCTATATAATAAACTATGAACATATTGTTTTTGTTGAGAAACCGACGTGTGTTCTGTGCTAAAGTTTCTGCATAAAGTATATTATTTCCAACGGAAGGGGAATAACTCTATATATTTATTCCCCTTCCATTGAAAATAAACTATAGTTTGAATTATGTTGCATTTTTGGAGCCATAACGGGGGAAATTTTTTATGATTTCAGCTATTTTCTATTACTCTATGGGCACCTTCTGAGACATAGACGTTCCAAATGGTGATGGATTATAGTATTTTAATCTTATTTTATGGCATATAGTTTTATGAAAACCGTACATGTATATCAAGGCACTATACAAAATAAAAAATAATAATCGGTGACTCGAAAATTAAGTGGGCCTTTAACTAAGCTATAAATTGATTAAACGGACTTGGGTCATTTGAACATCCAAATTAGAATTTGGAAGGAGGGATAATATAATACACGATATATCGATTCAAGGGCTTTGTCAATGGTATGTTACTTATTAAATCAAATTTATATTAAAGCCACATGGCGGTTTGCGCTCCAAAAAAAGCTTTTGAATTTGTCCCGGTATCAAAATAGGTCGATAAATATCTTAACTACCTTTCTACGAGCATTCTGTAACACAAAAAGACGTATTGAAGTAATGAAAATGCAACTGTGAACAATGTGTTTGGGTCCCAAACAAAACACAACCAATTCGACGACATGGAACAGAAAAGAGCGTTACGTGTTATTCTATTCCTGATATGGTAGCAATAAAGAGCGTTTGTCTGACTTCGGGCGAAAAATTTAAAACGGGTGGAAAATGGCTGTGACTTTGGCAAGTGTTTTTCAAAGCATATGTATGTATCGACCAATCGTATCCGTCCCTCCAAATTACGTGGACAAATTTTGATGGTTCGAATGAGTCAAGTCCGTTTAATTAAGTACGCGAAGTTGAATAGTCAAGATTATCCAGGATTATCCAGTAATTTTCAACTGAATTTCTATAGATAATCACCAATGAATATATGTATCAAGCGCTGCAGTCATTCTGCATTAGGCATGATATATTTCAGCTGGTTATTAGCTGTTTATACCATGACTCCCTATTGTACTGTGTACAAACATGCTATATATAATATATATATTTATGCTGTACACCCTATACTGTTTGTGAACAGGAGTCCGACCATTATATATTGTTTGATATATAGTATGGGCTGTCCACGGTATAACTTGTTGACGTATATATACTATTACATCCCTTGTTTTCCTAATATATTTGCCTCTATTTAATGTAATGTCCGGTTATATCGGGTGTGGCAAATGCAACTGTATACATCGTTTGTTCACAGTACAGCCCTGGTTTTCATAACATAATTTTTACTTTTTAGTGTAATGCCAGGTCGTATCGGGTAGTATCCCAGTACTTTGTGTAAAAAAAACGCTTTAGAAATGAGTCTGGGATCACTTAGGTTGTTTGTCTCTGTATTAGATTATTCGCGGACTGGCGTCAACCGAAACGGGACGAACAATTGTTGGTAAGCATTAACCCTTTCAGTGCCAAGTCCGATTTTTGTATCAACCCATATTTCCTTGATAATTTTTCAAATTTATTGATTATAATAATGTGATACATTGACGGAAAGAGCTCTAATAAATTTGAAAAATGATCAAGGAAATATGGGTTGATACAAAAATCGGACTTGGAACTGAAAGGGTTAAATAGTGCAATTAAACGTGTTTAGAACATATAGATAACGGTATGATCATTATTAAAATTAAACTTCCTGATTTCAATGAATAACCTCCATCAGTGTCTAGGTGTCAGTGTTCGGATGTGTGCCGTAAGCCTAAACTCGACGACCTTTGATGATAACTTTAATTATTCGTCGGCGTTATCGTATTTTCTAAAACAACGAGAACTGGAAACAATGTAGAAATAATCAATTCATAATTGTCCGAATACAACTTCCTGGTCTGAAAGTTTATCCGTTCTTTGTCTGTTGTCACCCTTGTAGTAAATTTTGAAAGTTTTTCAGGCACAATTGTTAGCATAGTTTGATTCATCTACACGCTCACGATGTTTTAAAACTATTCACGTCTTAGTTGCCTTTCTGATCTGAAAATGTCTTTCAATCTTTTAATCGATTTCGCCCTTCACTGGGATCGCATTTAATCGTGCACCAATACAGTATTACTGACACGATAAAAGGAAGCACTGGTAAACAACGGGACACCCAACTCAGATTCACAATAAGGAAATCGTTTGTAGGATTTGATTTTGGGGTGGAAGCCAAGTCCCGATTCCACAATGGCGCCGATGTATGTTTGAACTTAATGGGAATAGAACTGAGAATAATGCAATGCTGTATGGATATTTTAAACGGTCGTGCATGGAAGCAATGTAGAAACAACGTTTTGATAACTTCCAAAGAGATCCCTGTTACCTTAAAGGCGATACACAATCGTTGTATCTAATGTGGTTATGATCATTATTCGAAAGTAACTTCCAAAACTGTTCTTCTTGGTGGTTGACACGTTTTTACAGGCCAGTTGTCGTTCAGGTGTTGAAATCAAATGGTCGCCTAGTTGTCTGTTTTAATTACATAATTTCCGTCTGCAATATGTTCCATTAACTAATATAATTTAATGGAAGAACACACCGACAAAGTACATGTATTCCTTGCAAATGGCAGAAACACAAGGACTTGTAACACGCTCGCTGTTCTGCCACACCCCAACCGCACTACTCTTATGCACCGTACTGATATACACGCCTGAATTACTTCATGGTATGAGACTCATTTATAATACCATGATGTATATCAGGCACGTATATACTAGTTAGGATGGCACATACGGGTAGTGTGTGTGTTTTTTTGCGTGGGGGGGGGGGGGGAAGTAGTGGAGTCCGTTTATTTGAAGCCACTGTGGCAGAAACCGTAAATGAAATATATGTTGTGTAATAATTATGTTAAGTTCAATTACTCATATTTTACTTTTGTGGGTAGGTTCCATAAATCCATGGTCACATCTTCCCAAGAATGAACATCATAAATAATGTAAGAAATCTTTACAGGCATATTTCAATATTAATACCATGCATTAAGGGGGAGACGCACGTTTTGCATAAATCCAAACAAAAATTGAACGGAACCGCCATTGTTCACACATAACTGCCGGCCGGTTCCGCCAGGTACGCAACAAAAAATGGCACCGACCGGACACCTAGCTGTCTGACCACGGAAAGGGATAATATGGAAAACCGAAGGGGACATGCTGGTTGCTAATTGCTAGTTGCTTGTTGTGATACTGACGAATGAAATACAGCGTCACAAACTGAATGTTAGTTTTAACCAATCAACCACAATAGTGCAATACAATTAAAGTTAAACAACAAGTACGCCACGTTTGAATTCAAAGGCGCCATTTATAAATAATTCAACAATGTCTATCCCGCAATAGATCACAATATGCGCACAAGAGTGATATAAAAACCACATTTAGACACATCCTCCCCCGCCCCAGCATCGTCACCATGCATCTGACAGAGCTCGATTGGCCGATTAGTTATTCGTGTTGATCAAAGGCACTTTGGAATTTAATGGGAACTCGGGAGTTACAGACGTGACTGTCGTTCACATGCCTAACAGTATATGCTGAAACTAAAAATCCAACATTCCGCCATTTATCAGCAATGTTACTCTTAACAATAGACTACATCAATTTCACTTCAACATGCATTTGAAATGTAGACCTATAATGAGTATATATATAGGCCAAATCGCGTTTTGTGAAGTTGTGTTTCATTATTTAGTTCACATGTGCAGTCTGCAACAAACAACTAGCAATTAGATACTAGCAACAAGCGTGTCCCATTCGGCTTTCCATAGGTTAATATACTATCATGCAGCGAATACCCCTGTGCATCCACGAGCGCTAGAAAGGGCGGAATCAGTTATATTAACCCCAATGAATCCAATACTTGGCATAGCAACCAGGTAGTGCTTTCAATAAATACATGTAGCATACCAGAACCTGAATTTTTATCCTTACATTTCAATATATGGAGTTATATAGATATTACGGTTCTCATCTGAATTCGCCTGGCCGTCCGTATATCCATCCACGACTCTCAGATTATAAAGTGCTCATACTATAGTTTGGTATAGATGATACGGGTCTACTTTGCATGATGGTCCATGAACTATTTCGTCCGGTCTCATGGGGGCTTTTAATGGGACCGGTCCAGCTCGCTGGCATAAAACTGACCGTAATTATGCATGAAAATTAAGTTAGTCAATTTTGGTAAGTGATTTTGTTTTACAAGAGAGCTACGTTTCTAAGTTGTGGAGAAAATACCGGATGGTTCTTTAGCAGACGCCATACAGTCCACACTGAAAGAGGATCGCCATGGGCACACCGAACCACATGCAAATTACCATCTGCATTGACGTTGCGTATCCATTCATTTTTGTACGCGCTTTGGATTGTGGTCTTCACCAAATTCTTCCATGAGAATCTCGAACAAACCAGATTGAGTCCTCCTGAAAAGCTCCCATCTGTACAATTTCCATTTGAATATCTTAAGTCTGGTATCCTTCTGAAAGATGAATGATGTCGGAAAGAAAATTTAGCTTAAATGGGTTTATTCTCTGATAAAAAATATATTGAGAGATACAAGCAGAAGATATATACAACAGCTTGAGAATGTTGCAGTATATGTACACGAACTTCCCATCGTCATCATCATCATCATCATCATGGTAGTCGTCCTTGTCATTTTCGTCGTCCTCATCGCCATCGTACCCACGTCAATAAACATAGACTTCTTCTTCTCCAACAACAACAACAACAACAACACATATTATTCAATAGTATTTAAGTTTATCAGGTAACGTCGAAATCGTCATTCTGGCAATATGATGATGATAATGATGATGCTGATCATCACCATCATAATCATCATCATCTTCTTCTTCGTCATTGGCATATAACCACATCAACACCAACACTGCATATTGTTTAACAGCGATTGACTTATAGTTAATAATGTATAGTCCAAGTCGTCTTTACGGCAATATCATCGTCACAATCATCGTTATCTCATCGTCATCAGCATCATCAACAACTAAAACATCTCCAACAGCTTCCTCACATGCATCTCTCGTTGCAGAGGCATGGTGCCTAAAAGACCTAGCGATATATTAATCTAAGTATACGAACTGGCAGCGACTGCATATGCTTTGCACATGCTCGGAATGAACGTCACATAGTAAGGAGCAATGGCGCCCTCGACATTTGTATAGTTAATGATATGATCATAATTCAATGCAACTCCCAGTTTCCAAAGATTAACTGTAACAGTTCTTCCGGGTGTCCATAACGTTTTAAAGATCAGTACTCGTTAGTGTGTTGAAAGCACCAATCCACGACCTTTGATGATAACTTTAATAATTTGAGGGCGATATATTATTTTCACTAACAACGAGACGTGGAGCAGTGCCAACAATAAACGTTTGATAACTGTCCAAATACAACGTCATGATCTCAAAGTATATTATTTTTTCTTTGTGTGTTGTGGCGATTGTAAGTTTTGAAAATTGACAGACGCAATTGTTAGCATAGTCTGATTCATCTACAGACTTTATGATCGTATCAAACTATAAAAGTCTTAGTTGCCTTTCTGAATATGAAAATTTCTTCCAATCTTTTCATCCACTCCGCGTTTAATCACGCTACATATAGCTCGAATGTATGCGTGCGCTAATGTATAGGTTACACTGGTGTAAATGAGGTTCGGAGTGACATCTAGCGGATGATATATAGGAGAGAATAAAATAGACACTGGGCCCTGATTGGTCAATAGCCTTAATTTAATTGCATAAAAAATCATCACACCTCTTCCCTATGATTTCCCATAGGTAAAATAGCCATTGTCACAGGAATTAACCCTTTGTAGTGCAGTTTGAAGTTTTTGGTGTGGTCTAAAATATGACAGTATTTTTAGTGCGGTTCTGACACTAATTTAGTCTAGTTACGAAGACACAAGATTTAAAGGCGAATCCCATGCTAGACGGACGTGATCTTTTTGCGTAAAAAGTTTTCTCAAATGTCAATTTTTCAGATTTAAAAAATATTTTGGACCCAAAGTTTATATTGCCAACAGTATACGATAAAACGTTAGCACTGAGGCCTATGAAAAACATTTACACCAGTGTAACCTATACTGTCACAATATACATATAGCAAACCACCAGTCTTCGTTTGAAGCCATTCCGTGTGAAAATAACATATTATAATTGAAAATCAAACGTGTTCTCGCATTGTTCTGTCCACTGGTATACAATCTTGCTCCAACGCAGAACTGAGAAAATGAGCATATCAGTGTAAGAGTATTGAGTATGAATCGGAACCTTAACACCCAAAAGGAACCCGATCAAGCGTCCGATCCAACAGGGATAATACTATATAATTTGTTCGATAAGTGTATCTGCACTTCCGCAGACGGACATTAAGGCAGTGCTGATATCATCGTTGTTGTCAGCACTATGTGCATACACACCCTGGCCCCCATCGGAATGCAGTTCAACTATAAACTATCTGTCTATTTTTTCTCTATAACATAAGAAGCATCAGTAACCAGTTAAAATCGATATCTCATATACTTGATAATTATGATAATCTTTGTTTCTCGGAAACTCATATCGACTCTAACGTTGCCTCGTCGTCGTTGATAATAGATAGTAATCCTGGACCAATACGACGCGACAGAAATAGCTCCGGTAATGGATTATGTGCTTCCTTTTCATATAATATCGTATAAAGCCGATGTACATATATCGATAATGGTGACTCTGTTATGTGGTTTAGTGTTAGAAAGAAACGCTCTTCTTTGTTCTACTGTGTATCATCTACCGTTCCGAAAACTACACAGACACTAAGGTAATCGACTTGAAATCAGACGGCGCGACGGTGCAGGAAAAAAGTATCGAAATAAAATCGACCACACGACTGGATTAAATACATGTACAAACAATTCAATAATAAAGTCAATAACATGAACAAAATTGCGAAAAAATAGATATCTCAGACTCAGTTAGACAACACACATAATTGTAAATCATTTTGGAAAACCAGAAACCAGCTGCTCCATGAAAATACGAAATAATTCCTCCCCTTCAACCCAGCTCTATTGTTGCGCATAACGATAAGAGAAAAGCAAATGTCCTCAACGAAATATTTATTAAGAACAGTCGAATATATGAGTACGGGCAGCCTTTTACTTACTACCCGAAACGAACGTTTGGTTCAATCCCAATCACGCAAGATGACATCGACAAAATTGTCAAGGAATTAAAAGTCAACAAAGCAACTGGCTCAGGTAGAAGAAGCAATAGAATATTAAAATGCTATTATATTTACCATTTGCTCACACTACCTCTAT
Organism: Siphonodentalium dalli; assembly: GCA_032622095.1. NCBI lineage: Eukaryota > Metazoa > Mollusca > Scaphopoda > Gadilida > Siphonodentaliidae > Siphonodentalium > Siphonodentalium dalli. The sequence continues at coordinate 131,114,185 of CP136069.1, forward strand.
GCATTCTTTTTAAACAATCTCTGAAAACAGTCATATTTCCCCCTCAATGGAAGGTGGCCACAGTTATCACAATCTATAAAAAGGGGGATAAATCTGACCCCATCAATTATCGATAAATATCGCTCCTCTCGTGTGTGCAAATGTTTTAAAACTTTTTTTAAAATTTTATTAAAGCATACAATCACTTTTAGTAATAACTTTTTATACAAGCATCAAGCCGGACTCCACCCTAATCGCAGTACAACACATCACATTATCGTCCACATAGTACACCATCTTAGTCAAGAGAGAAGTGAATCAAATATAGCCACTGGAATATTTTTGCGACATTTCGAAAGCCTTTGAACGTGTTTGGGACACAGGTGTAATTCGGAAGTTCCACTCATGTGAATCGGATTGTGTACCTTTAAATAAATGGGAAATAATTTTAGTGAAAAATTGCAAATCGAATCTAAGGTAGATTTCTTCTTTTTTTTTGTGTGTGTGATACATTGGACACCTATACAATGTGTTTTCTGCATCTTTTACAGTTAGCTAAACTTTTGTGCTGCTGTTTGTAAATATTTGACAGACGGGAAGAATTTTTCAAGCTGATGTCCCCTTGTACACAATCCGATTCGATAGTCCCCGTATCATCAGATTCCAACAAAAAAACTTTTCTTCAAAAGACCCTTTAGTTTCGATTAATTAACAAAAATTAATGCTAATCACCGTCAGTTCTTAAATAAAATGCCCGAGAGTATCGAGAATATGTCGGCTCGTCGAATATTTACTTGGCAGCCAAATATTCCAGGTGGTGACAAATAACATATTTCAAAAATCGATATCTGATAACTCTGAGCTTTGATGGGTGGATTCCTCGAATAATATTGTTTACCCCAAAAGCCAAATAAATAGTAATTTAGGAACGCTAATTCGGATTATGTATCAATAAGATTTTGATTGGACAGAAGTCAACGTTCGTGATTGGATCACCAAGTGGTGTGTCTGTGTATCTTACTGTGAATCGAGCTGAAGGGCCAGTATTGCTTTAAACAATCGTAAATGTTTACCATCCTGTGTAATTCCCACCCCATATTTTTAGCAGATTTCTGAATCATATGCAGAAAACACAGTTCGGATGAACCTTTTTAAATGTCATAAGTCGACGTTCGACAAGGGAGCAACGACTCGACAATGGCGTTACTTGTGTGTTATTGTATCACGCATTGAACAGAACTGAGATGCCAGTGTATAAGGCTACGTTCATACGCTGGCAAGTTTGCACGGTATGTTTTTGCGGGCATTTCGTCGTAGAAAACCACATGGTGCCAGAATACGAACGGAACCGTGCACATAACATGCATCTCTATCAAAGCGAAATATATGAGAAGTATAGCATATATCTAATTCCACTTGTAAGAGTGCTATTGGAATTTGCCTTCAAATACCTGTATGATTGATTCTTGCGAGATAATTGCATGATATTTACAGGCAAATGCCGGTTGCATCCATAGGTGGAATTACAGAGATTTTACTTCGCACATAGATAGATGTGGTACATATGCACGTTGTGTGCTTGTTTCCGTTCATATTATGGCACCATATTGTTTTTTACGACAAAATGCTTGCAATCCATACCGTGCAAACTTGCCAGTGTATGAACGTACCCTAACACCCGACCGTAAATGGTGAGGTATTCACAGGCACTTGTGTTTCCAAATGCATGACGCGTTTGTTTGAAGTTACATGTATTATCTGAACATTTCCGTCCAATTAATATGGCTCCTTCTGTGTTTGTATTATTTGTCATCAGCTTAATTATCTTTCATGAAACCCTCCCCAGATGAATACTAGACCATTCCAATGTAATGTATTATAACTGAGAGGGAGACTACATTTAGTATAGAAGGGGCTAACGACAAACATACTGCTCGAACAGCCAAGCTATATAGATATACCTTTATTTGCTCCGCAAACGGAGAGTTTAAACATTACACATCATACACAAGATTAGTGTTTCAACATATAGGTGACAAAATAGATATAAACATATCACATAGTGTTATACACAAAAATATGCACGATACAACTTCAATGAGGTATAATCATTACACCTTTAGGCCTCGTGTATTTGTGCTGTCACAAAATACTTAATCTGGATAATTATACGAGTATGCTTATCTGCCGAATGGAGCTATCGTGTGATAGCAAATTGCCCTCTTCAGCTGGAAATACTTCCCTCATTTTCAACAGAGCATTTCGCGTCGCTTAAATAAAAGCTACAGTATGTGTTTCTCACAGCGATTAGACTCCTATATCTCAAATCAAGTACATAACCGTTCACAACAAACTACATGTACTCACCGCTGGTCAAGTGGTCATGCTATGATGCTGTTGGGTCCAGCTGAATTGCTATGATGTTGTTAGAGCAAACTGATGCTGTTAAGAAACACTACAGTCGTTGTTTGTGTTTTTTATGATGCATGTATGTGTGTATGACAATACGTTATTGTTACGTGGCTCCATGCAAGGGATATTCCTTAATTGCGTTTTGTTTGACATCCAGGTTTCACAAAAATTAGCCGGGATCCTCGAACACATCTTTAAATTGTCGCTGCTCGCCTCGGTCCAAGGGAGAATAATTACCAGGTTTTATACTTAATATAGATTCAACTATAGTACAGTTGGTTTAAACATATTTATTTATCAAATTAATATGGTGATTGGATTGTAGGACAAGTGCTATAGTACAGTTGTACTATTGTAGTTAAATGTGGCGATATCACACCGCCATCTCGTATTCAACGCGGAAGCTATGAGATCGCACATCCATTGTACAGCGACAGTGAATGATAAACAACAGTAATTGAACAGGATAAAGTTCGATTATTTTAATTTATGATAATGCCATAAGTATGAATGCATGACATACATGGGGAAGCACAACAGCTCGCGTATAACAACTATGGACCAATTGGTTTTACATGCAAATATGCAAGAGTGTGTGGGATGAAGGGAAATCTAGCTTACATGTATTCTCCGCTGACATGGAATGCCCCTCCCCACCCCACAACAATAATAATATATTAACAAATTAAAAATTTATGTTTTTATTATAATTATACAAAGTTCGATGCACAAGCAATACTGTATCAAACATATAATTTATACTTTATGTTCAATCGAATAAATCTCAAGATGTTGACCATCATAGTACATATATATGTAGGTGTGTACACGTATCTGAGATATGCATCCCAGGATCCTGATGCAAATATTGAAAAAAAACTATGGACCAATTGAATATTTATAGAATATATAAGCACCTCAACGAAATATTTGCATGGCGACATTAACTTTCATAATTTTACGTTACAAAATCAATTGGCGCAGATATTTGCGGAAGACGATTTTTAAATTACTTTTGTGACATTTGCTGAATCCGCGAAACGGCAAAATCCACAACCAATCATTGCAGTTAAATAAATATAAAATATAACTAAATATGTCTTATCCGATTTGACACATTAATACCAATTTAAGACCACTATTTGTACGTGTTCGTTACCAAAAAATATGAGGTTTTGATTACCATATATCGATTTTAGAGAGAGAAAGTTTTAATAAGTTTAAAATTGTCAGCCTGGAAAAATTCCAGTGATCGCCTCTTATAATATATGAAGAGCGTCCACACTTCCGTCTATCCGAAAAGCGGTAGAAAATACAGAGCGTTTTCAATTACATATACTTGTATATATGATTTTTTTTAATTGTTTGGAGCTATTACCTATTAATAATTTTGTCTATTTTCGCGATGCGATGCCTGTGTGATACGAATAATGGTGATTACACGTATTAAATTTATCTTTTGCCTGCTAAGGGTGGATACACACATGCATGTAATTTATGTAATTATCGTGTATTTTGGCGTTTTACATGGATCATACAAACAATGTAATATGTGTCCACTGACAACCCAATCATTGCCGACGTGTTGACCGCACTGAGTTCTAGTTCCAATTAAGTCAGAATGTAGAGAAGCCGCTATCTGGGCCGAGTCGCCAGGCCACTTAAAATAATTGTTCGTAGGATAACCCATATGGTGGACGTTCTATTTAAATAATTACCAGTCCTCTCTTGATATTTATAGCAGTGGTGGATCAGGATTTCCCCGACTTGGGGCTATATATGATCCCCGATTTGGGGCTATATATGATCCCGAAAGCTACCAGGCGGGGTGGCTAACTCTGAGCTATGTAAGTAAAACATATTATATTTTACCTTCTTGCCCATATTATTCCGACCGATACATTCAACTAAATCCCTTAGCGATTTGAAGCTTTCGAGACCCCACGCCAAACAAGCATCGTGGTCGAACATGTTCTATATCAAGCATGTATATGCCAGACGTGTCGCTTCTGGTGTTCGTGCATTAATAAAATGCCAGATATCACACAGACTTGACTAATTTCCCCACCTGTAAGAGAAGACATGTTTTGGACTGGCCTTAAATGTCCTGATAGCAGACAGTTTGACTTCGCTTATCACTACTCACATGTCTTGCCTGTTAACAATGTACCGCTCGCGCGCAGGTGATTAATGTTGTCAATTATTGGTGTGGCCATGTAAAATACATGTAATACATGAAGTTTAAATACAGAAATTACATGCATGTGTGTATCCACCCTAAGCGAATTGTTTTGGAAAATCTTGATTTTATATGGAAAATCGGACCATGAATATATTAATGGTAGCTGCTCGTCGCTTCGTTCCACGAAGAAGAGCTACTCCGCACTGATTGATTGGGGTTTATTGTCGCTTTAGCCACTAAGGCCATATCACGACATTGCCAGTTTTAGTGGTGGAGGAAATCCGCACACTTACGACTAATCTAACAGTGATTTCAATGGCTGATAAACTCGTCAACCATGTGCGGCAAACCACCGGCCATCGGCGAGTAACTGGTAACTCCACCAGATAACGATTTCGAGTTACAAAGTCCACGATGGAAACATGTGGATTTGAACCCTAATCGCCAGCGCTGGAGGGCGAAACGGCTTGGAGTTGTACCCCTAACCGATTGAGCCACCAAGGGACATCGCTCGGGACACATTAGTGGGGTTGTCATACAGTCCACGTTGACGTCTACGCCCCTGGTTAAGTGGTCCTTCTACTTTGTTATGATGTGGGTGGGACGTTATACTGAATTGCTATGATGCACGATGGTTGGGTAAATATATTAATTATGGCTGTTTGTTGTTGCAAAACTACCATAAGGGTGAGTTTACATTGCTGTATATCTGTATACAGATCTGTGTGAAGTCACGGGTCACAGATTGATGTGATCACAACATGATTACTGATAGTGAACGCGCGCTCATCAGTACTATGGTAATTGACAATTTGCTATGCGTCGTCTCAGTTTAGACCAGACAAAAAACTATCAGCAGACCAATAAGACATACTGTATAGTAAACACTTTACTTTAAGTACTTTGTCGCCACACGCACCAGCACACAGGTTCTCGCTTACACAGTGTGAAATACATGAGTTGAAGTGACAAAGAAAGATTAAGCACATTCGCCAAGCCCGAGTAACAATTAATCAAATCAGACTGGCCTGTCGCAATGCCTCGGCGTTGATCGTGCTGATAACGGATCTGATTTTTGCACACACGAACGAATACCGTTTTCTTTCTGTGTGCATTTCTATATCAACCCGTTTACACTAGTATGCGTATAGAACTGTATACATATCTACAGCAATGTAAAAGACCCTAAACCGAATGTCTATTGGGGTCGTTTTGCAAACACCAGCGCATTCAATATTAAAAAATATGTATGTTCTTCAAGTTAAACACCATGTACATGACAACTTTGGGGAAAAAATAACGGTACCTTTTTCTTAACATTATCATTTTGCGCATCCAACAAAATAGAATTTCAGCAGAACCCACTAACATCATAACACATTACCAGGACCGTTTAAACAGTATAGTGGTCTGTTATCGTCATGCGTGATAAACTTTTTCTTAATATCTCAGTTCATATTAATTCACGATTGAGTTATTACATAATTCAGAGTCAAATTCCCAACTACAAACTTGTTTGTGCCGACTTCGTTCAATCAACATCAATTCCCAAGATTACAGGCGAATGAATATTCTTGAGTTTCCGGGCTGAGTTTATATTGTGTTATCAGTTATGGGTAACCTTTCAGACGCTCGTTCAAACAATGAAGATGGCGATCCAATGACACCGGAATGTCTGAAACAATGTTAAGCTGCACCGTCATGTTTAAGATATCGATACGTTATCCGGAAATCGCACTTTTGTTAGGTGTCTTGCATTTCGAGGCGGAAGACATCGCTTCGTGAAAGGCTCCAGGTGTATTCATTCCTTGGAAGCCCACAATGATGTTCCATTTGGTTGCGGAAATCAATGGTATAAGGTTATGAATGGAACGACAGTAGCCACACCTACTAACTGTGTCGGGGAGCAAAGACGTTTTCGCAGATTATTTGATGCGGTATATCGTGTGTCGCGATCCAGGCAATACGCACAAGCTTGACTACCAAGAGATATCTTATCGGGATCCACGATATGATGGCTCTTGGTATACAATCGCGACCACGGGAGGCACGTGATGTTCGATTGAATATCAGAATGTTGGGTATCATATAATACCATATCCCATAATATGTCAAATATAGCGAAATATCGAAATATAAAATAAAACGAAAAAGCGAAATAGGAAAATACATCGAAAATCGAAATAGGAAAATACAGCGAAATAGCGAAATAGCGAAATAGAACGAAAACTCGAAATAGGAACATACAGCGAAATAGCGAGAAATATAGAACGAAATATATAAATATGAAATTATTTTTATAAACGAAATAACGGAGATATTTGAAAAGGTGTCTTTGACGAAATAACGGACATATTTGGAGAAGTGTTTTAAAGAGCCACTTTAAAATAGCCGGACAAAGATAATTTGTGTTTAAGTTACATCAGGAAAGTTATATTTATTTTAGTTTTAATTTTCTCGAAGACAGTTCACATTTCCAGTCGCTTTGATGTTTCATAATAACCTCAGTTTATCAAGAGAGATCTAGTTTATTTTAAATAGTTTTACATTTTAAAAGCTTTTTATTTTTTGCAAGAATGTGGAAGATCAACAAGAAACAAACCTAATTTATTTGAGTTATACATGTACATTTTATTAACCGTTTATTTACAAGATTGTTGAGGTTTCCACACTGGTATCCGGTCTATTTTGACTAATTTAAAAAAAAATTCCACATATCAGTATAATCACTAAGGTTTTTTCTAAAAATGTATTTTATATAAAGAGCGTTTACCATATCATCTGTTTGGGATTGTAATTAATTATTTACTAACAAAAACCTTATATATCATACACACAGATAAAATAGCCATGATGTGCGTTGGGTGTATATATGCTTGCTGTGGCCATTGTACGCAGTCTGTTGAGCTTATACATTTACATAAAGAGTGGTTCATCTATGATTTATTTGTTACACGGAATTAACGTGTTATCAAACAACGGTACCTCCCTTGATCAAGTAAACAAAAATAAACTTGCCACGATAGTGTGTGGAGAATTAAAAATTTGAAATTCTTTCAATGTTGATCTATTTTAATGGTCATTTGAAGTGGAAACTTTCACACCCAGGTATTTAATTCGTGGTTTACATGTACGGACATGTTAAACGCGCTTGTTATGTACAAAAGCGGGAACTCCAGACCCCAAATACGTATAAAGGTAAACGTACATGCATGCATATATAACTAAATAGCGTTGTTTGTTATACATATCGGGAAATCCAACTCCCCGTACAGTGGGTACACGCATAAAAGTACACGTTAATACATATGTATAATAATGTGGGATCACATTTTATGGCCGACATTCAATGTCTGCCATTCAGTCCGTCCGTCCGTCCGTCTGTTTGCGTCTGATTTCCGTGTGATAACTTTATAGGTCTCACCTGGATGCCATTACATTGTGTATACGGATATTTAATATGACAAAATACAGGTTAAGTTAGAATTTGGGTCCCCCCACCGGCATTCATGAGAGTTATGGCCCTTTTATTAAAATACCACGCAGTTGCGGTTTTGCCATGCCCTGGTTACGTGTATAGTTGGAAGTCATTCACTAAAGTTTTGTCTGGTGGGTTACCTTGTTTTTAATTTATATAACTCCATTCTGACTGGTTTATAACTGATATTGCTTACAACGGACATGGGCACCATGAGCCCAAAACAAATTCACATATATGACCCGCCATATCAAATCCAGTCGGGATTTGTTTACCCTGTGCCAATGCATTCTCTTATATATGCGAGTCGACCATAGGTCACCTCGCATATATAAGAGAATGAATTGGCCTAACAATTTTTTACAATTTTAATAATTTTTTCTTGTATTCTTTAACAATTTTATAATTTCACACATACAGAGCCCCAGACAAATGTGAGCAGACGACACTCTTTTATATGCTTCTATATATGTGTGGGGCTCCCTGCAGGGTAATGAATGTTTTTTATTTTATGTCCTAAAAATTGTAAGAAACATTTATTTAAAAAAAATGATAAAAAATTGTTAGGCCAATGCATTCTCTTATATATGCGAGGCGACCTATGGTCGACTCTCATATATAAGAGAATGCATTGGCACAGGGTAAAACAATCCCGACTTACGACTGGATTTGATATGGCGGGTCACATATACACGTACATGTACAGATGCTGTTAATCCAATTAAGGTATGCTAGGCTGTTATATTCTATTATTTTTGTTACCTTTATCTTGACATTTGTAAACTGCCGCAAGTTAGACTGCTCTGGACATCATTAGTGAAGTATCCATGTGCACTACCGAAGTCCAAGACAGGGGTGCCTCTACTGTCGGACCGGGATACGAGCATCCCCCTGCTCATAAATTATGGGCATCACAAAATAAAAAACAGTCTTTCCGAAGGGTTCCGGGAAGGAAATTCTTCACCTTACCCTCCCATATACAACATGTCATAGTGAATATCATCTCCACTAAGGCCTATATGCGTAACATAAATATGGCGCTGTTGCAGCTAAGATATGTTTATAATTGTTACGTAGCCTGTATCTGGGATTTTAAAGTCTACAGTAACAAAATTACGAGAGGGTGTAAAACATGTGTTTTTGGGCTGTTTCTACCACCACCCCTCGACATATCTTCCTGCGAAAATGTTAAGCCCCCCCCCCTGGTTCGGAGTAATATGCTTACAAAAAAAAGTTGATATTTGAAGGCAATTCGTTGAAACTATATATACACTCTGAAATTGTGGGGTCTCAGTTTCCAGACGTGTGCACGCGGTGATTTCGATGATTTTAATAAAATTCACTCATATATATACAAAACCCAGGCAATTCTTTAAGGATTGGCCATTTATAAATGAACAATCGGAACCCAAAAAGGCCATTAATATATGGTCAATCGCGTGGTCGATAGTCCATTTAGAAAGAACCATTAACGCTAATCATTTAATTTAATTTGTATTAACTAAATAACGGAGATATTTGAAGAAGTGTTTTTGACGAAATAACGGAGATATTTGAAGAAATGTTTTTGACGAAATAACGGAAATATCTGAAGAAGTGTTTTCAAAGAGCGTATTAATTAATGAAAATTTAGGTACGGATTGTCCATTTATTAATGGTCAAACGTATGCGCATTAGGTGACAAAACCCTATGAAATTAACATGTATATATAATGTGTGTTCGTGTTTGACAAAGGCTAACCCCGGAATTTTACATGGATGAATATTATAAGCTGAGCAGACATTTTTTTCAAATATCTACGCTACTTTCTAATGTTGCCAATGCAGCATAGTTTCATTATACATATTGTAGGCGAAAGGTGCTATTCAATCTAAGAATTATATATACCTAAGTATTCTTGAAATTTTCTTCATTTGTTCACTGGGAGTTTACAAAATTATAACTTGAATAAGGGAGCTAAATGTGTTCCAGAGTCGGGGAGCGAGTGCACCGTGGAATGCTAGAGGTGAAGGTAACTGACGAATGGCCACCACCTGATGCATGTGACACATTATTAAAGAATGAAATCTTGTTTATTTGAGTTGTACATCATATCTAAATAATTTAAAGTGGTGAATTAATGGTGGGAATGGATTGTTGTGAGTGGGACATTTATTTAACTAGCTGCTGTAGTTCTGCGTTTTGTTTTGGCTGCGAGATAGCCCTATCACACTTGGGGATTTGTTTTAAAAAGTAAACGCATGACCTATAATTTTTCTAGAATTTTCGTCACTAACTGATGTCAATCTAGTTGGATAAACATCACTGGTGTGGCATGCAGGATTCAATTCAGTGAAATTGGCTGAAACGAGAAAATTAACTGTCGACTATGGGAAACTATTTAGTTCAGTGATTCCAACTATCTGGTTATCATTCCCGAAAGCGCACACGCGAATTATATTCATTTCTGAAAACATATGGTATGATTATGAAAATGTGATATAATTATTATTTCTGAACGCACAGAGGCGTAGCGGCGATGAACCTGGTTTGGATTCAGATAAAAGCGGATATGTGATCCACGCAAAGAGGTATAATATAATGTGTGCATGTGGACATGTTTGCAAGTTGTTTTCCGAGAGGTTAGTGGTTTCCACGTGCAGTGAAGTGATTTCCAGATGATATAACCGTTCTGAGTGTGTTTCCTTCACCCATAACACGGACAACGGCCTAACCACTGAAGCGACGATAAGCGCAAATCAACCAAATGCAACGACGGGACAGACCATTTTAGGACCTTTAGTTATATACAAGTATATGTAAGATAAATAAGTTAGACGTCAAGCGATAACTGGCTAATAATTTTGTGTAATTGGTGTTCATGTATATTGCAGACTAGTAGGGTTACCCGCTTTGCCCAGGTTAAAGTGATGTGAAACCCTCTGCATGCTATGGATATTTGTTGGGAAATGAGTATACTCTTGCTCAAAGTGTTACACATATTCTCATAAATTTTATATTCAAATAGCATCACAAAACATGATTCTTACACAGTCATGGAAGATAAGTAGTGGCTCACCTTGTCGAATGTCATGTTGTTTATCGCGATTAATTCGTTCCACCAATAAAGAAGTATTTATGTATTTACAACTGCGTTTACATCAGACGTTACAACATGATACATGAACATCGTAAACACATTAGTTCGCAAAAATAAAAGAGAACAATTGGGTTTGATATATATAGATGTATCAACCAATCTAGTGGGTTGGACAAAGATCTTGAGGACACCTGGTTTTCATATATATCCATGAAGATACAGATGTTTTAAAGAAATGTCCAGATGCTCCTCGGTTGATGGTGCGACATGTATATATTGGCTAAATATCCTCAGTTTAAAAGAAAAGTTGCTGCGCATCTATATCAGCCACATGTGCCCGACAAAGAGCGAGATTTTGAGTTGTTTATGTTAGTCGACGAGTCAGTTCTAAAAACTCCGCCGTATCGGGCAGATATACCCTTGTCAGATGTCAGTATTGGAGGATCCTGAAAATTCATGTGCTACTGACTGCGTTTTCTTTTATATCAGAAGAAAGTATATTTGAATGCACACTGTGACCACTATTTTTGAACAGGCCTTCGATACATTTCCATATCTCTTGACAAATTGTAACTTTCTTTGTGAAACTGTATTGAATGGAACAGACTCAATTGTGTTATAATATATACATGAGCCATTCTATTATGCAATCCTCTGACGGTTCGAGGTCTCTCAGTTTGCAAGAATATGTGTATCTCTTAAATAGAATGATAAATATACTTTAATGCTTCTTCTGTGTATCTGTTTTTGCTGGCTCATTATGCGAATGCCTGATTCCCATCCCCACATAGATATGACAGTTGAGAAGATATAATTGTTCATGTGACTTAATTGGGTCACCATTTGTCGAAATTGTGAAATTTCATGCATGACTTTAACGGCGCCATATATTGACATAGTTAAACCAGGTCCATTAGACTCATGGATGCATGATATACTGAAGATTATTATATATAGGTTTGGTGGTAATCAGTATCTAAACAATTTCTTATCATAGTTATCTCTCACCCAAACGACAGCAATTTGGCGTCTTTAAATCACACGATTATATTCCTCATATCATGGGGAAGAATAATATATCAATATGGTGGATATCTGCGCTAAAATAGTTTATTATACGCTCAACAGTGAATTATAGAGAAAAAAAACGCGTTTAAATAAATATCGATATCACCCAGAAGGGGATATGGAAGAATATACTTTCACACTAGCTCGCGCGTGCGATCGATTCACTTGCGTGTACCAATGCGCCGTTAATGTTTATTTCCAGGTTTCTCAGAATCATAACGTTACAAATGAAATGATCCTCAATACAGATCCAAAGCGTTTCATACGTATTCGGGTCATTAACAGCGACAGCGATTGAATTTATTGAAACGTGTTTACAATTTCGAGCCGATGTTTCCTGGTGTACTGTTTCCGGTTTAATTTCTCATTCTTAGTTTGTGTTGAAGAAGGACAAAGTGAAAGAACCCATTGTGATATTCTAAATTATATAATATTCACTGATATTATTAGAGTTATAATTAAAATCTATTTTAAGTTGAAATTCGAAATATTTATGGGGGGAAATAAAGGGAAGAATACGGGAATTATATTTTTATATTCTGCGGATGATGAAGTAGCATTACTGACGTGAACAGGCAGCGATCAGCTGATTGCTTCAAAAATGATGCATCGACTGAAGACGATTGTGAGATCATTTATCGTCGTAAATAGTGAATTTCTTTGGAAATGCGTATAATAAAAAAGAATATCTAGTGTTTTTTGAGTGGATACTGAAAAATATGTCATTCGTGACAGAGACAAATGTTTATTTTCGCTCGCGGCAAGCTGCTCGCGAAAATAAACATTTGTCTCGCTCACTCATGACATATTTTTCGGTATCCACTCAAAACCACTAGATATCCTCTATTTATTACATCAATATGGTGGATATCTGCGCTAAAATAGTTATTACATAAATTTTTATGCCCCCCCCCTGCAACGCTGACTCGAACAGCGCCATGTCGCGAAGGCGATTATGTATGCGTTTGGTGGAAATCGGCGACAAAACTATTTCACCATATTTTTTTTTATTTTGCCGCCCTTCCCCCTTTTCTTCCCCTGACACCAACATCATCACTTTAGAAAATTTTAACCCGCACCATTATCTTCCTCATAAAGGTTACCCCTCTTGGACTGTCTTGGTGCCATTCCGTTACATATAGAACACATACCGACAGAAAGACAGACAGCACGATTTCAGAAGAACGTGTATGAATTTGAATGTAATTGGTATTAAAAATATTATTTATCAGTTTTGGTGACCCTCCCGTCCCTATTTCGGACTAAATCGGTGCCAATGTTGTAACCATTAAACCACACACTTAAGACTCATTATGGAGATGCATATATATAAAACTGGTGAAAATTGGCGAGTATAAAATTCGTATCAAATTTAAGGTCCCCATATCTCTCACCCAAAGGGAACCAATTTGTTGTATCTATACCACACGATTATATTCCTCGTATCACGGAGAATAATATGTATCAATCTGGTGGAAATCGGCGCTAAACATATTGTTATCATTTTTGTGTCCCTCTCACCTCTATCCACCCATAATTCTATGGCCCCACTTGTGGCATCCTTAGACCACACAATTACACTCCTGATATCATGGAGATGATTATTTATAAGTTTGGTGCTAATCGGCGACTAAACAAATTTTTATCAAATTTGGTGCCCACCCCTCCCCTCCCCATATTCACACAAACAGCACCAATATGGTGTCTTTAAATCACACGATTAGATTCCTCGTATCATGGATAAGAACGTGTGTCAATTTGGTGGAAATTGGCGCTAAAAATATAGTGTATCAATTTTGTTCCCCTCTCCCTTTCAATGGACCCCTGACTCGAATGAGGCCACATTTTACAGGTTTAAGCCACACAATTAGACTCCTCATGCCATGGGGATGATTTTGTATAAGTGTGATGGCAATTGGCGACTAAACCCATTCTTATCAAATTTAGTGCCCTACAATCTCTCATTCAAACGACACCAATTTGGCGTCTTTAAATCGCACAATTAGATTCCTTGTATCATGAAGAAGAATATATATCAATTTGGTGGAAATCGGCGCTAAAATTAGTTTGATCAATTTGTATGCCCCTCTCCCCTTCCGTGCATCCCTGAATCGAACGACGACACTTTTGACATATTTAAACCACACCATTGGATTCGTCATATCATGGGGATGATTATATGTAAGTTTCGTGGCAATCGGCGACAACAAAAATTCTGCCCCTCCCCCTTTTGGCCCCTGACAATAATGGCGTCACTTTAGCCCGCACCATTATTTTCACGTAAAAATTTACCCCTAGTAGACTCCTTTGGTATCATCTAGATGGTCCCCTGTGAATTTATATAGAACACACATAGACAGACAGACATTCGCAAATATAGATATAGATGAGCATAGGGGAGGCAGTTCGGCCCTATAACGTGTATTAGTAGATATTCGGTTGATTTTTGAGCTATGCTAGCAAATGCATAATATCGTCTCTTGGTTCTTTCAGCTTGTACATATTGACAACACAGTGATCGAGGCAGCACACTGTCTATACCACAAGTTACTATGATGGATGTACACAAGAAATTCTGCTTACTTACATTTGTGTTGATATCTATACCGAACATGGACTTAAGCACCGATCAATGCATATTGCCCCATGTGACAGAGAAACCTTCCACAGATAACTTGGCTATCTTGGAGGAAGTGAAAATCGGCAACATCATGAGGTGTGAAAAGCTTTGCAGCTACACAAGGGGGTGCGTCGAATTCGCATTCGATGCTCTGACAAGGACTTGTCGCCTTTTGAAACATGGATCAGAAATGACGCCGGAAGATCCCTCAACCAGATACGCAGCGGCGACGCCATTGGTAAGCTTGTATTATATATGTGGATTCAGATTCAGATTCAGTTTATTCTGTTCATCGATATGTGGATATTACAAAAACATTATTTATGACATCAAGATATTCAATTATGACATATAATAACAATAAATTTCACACGAGGAATCCATGAGTGCATTATTAGATATTTGGTAAGTTTCCGTTCGGGTGATGATTTCAGGTACTGTGTGCGGGGACTTTGTAGTTAGGGATGTATATAGGTCTTTTAGAAAATAGGAGTGGGTTCATGGAATATCAGTGTTATAGCCTCAAGTGGACTTGCCGAAAATATCCTGGACTTTCCTGATGAAAGTTGACAGATTCCTAATTGTCTTTATATTTCTAGTATTAAAGAGTTCTGAGAGTTTGTGTGCATTCGGTCTTCTATAGAAATATGGTTTAAAATAGGTCGATCTGAGTTCATTTAATTATACACTTCAGGATAACGTGATACTCACCGACTAGTTCTTTGGTACAAAGTGTACATACTCTGGTTTAATAATCAGTATTTTGCCAAGCACCTTGTTCAATTGGTAGTTTGTGATTTCTTGTCCGAAATCGAATTATATTATTGACAGTTCTATAATCACATATAGAGAGAAATTGTTGTTGTTGTGATTATGCAGCGCATATATCAAAATGGCATTGTGGCTTTAAAATATCAAAGATATTGCATCCATTTGTTACGGTAAAATGTGAGAGGGACAATGAAGAGCGCTTCGGACTATTAAATTAAATTCAATTTAGTTTATTCTGGTCGTAAATAATAGACATTACAGATGTGTATCCGTAAATACAATATAATATGGTCATTAGAGGTATACCTATATATATGTACGACATAAAAATAGGAATGGGTGATCGAAATGCTGACACGTTTTGAACAGTCTTATGATTATAGGGAGTTAAATTGAGCGGCTAGTTTATAAGCTTTAATTCCTCATTGAACTTTGTTCTGCCGCTTACTGAATATAACGCCACCATTACACACATAAATATATACCCAGCCCTTGTCCACACCCGGGACCATCCCGATGGGGTGTAAATTACATGTCGTCCATATCGATTCAGATTATGACCAGTATGACCCATAGAAACCCCCCTTATGGACCATGTTTCTGATTTCGATGAAGACATATACAGAACCATCGTCGCCGCCACACAAAAATACAATGTACGGCCTGTATTCTGCGGAAAAGGGTGACTTTTTTGACAGCAGATTTATGACGGAAGCTTGCAATCGAATCACAACTAATTGGACATATTTTCGGCAACTAATGATTAAACTGTTTGCAAGTAATCGGACAGTAGTTTCGAAGTAGGGTTGCCATTATAGAAAATAGTACATTTGGAAAACTGTGAAACTCCAAGATAATATTCAATATTGGTATATATGGGAAGACACGTATAGACGTATTTCGATGGGTATATTAGTTGTGTCGAAAACTGGCTGAAATAAATGATTGTGAAAAATTTCATTCTCTGTGATATTTTGGGCAAGAAATCGTCTCGCGAAAAAGGTTCAAATGCATTTTCCCCGCGATAGAACACCTACAACTGTCTTCAGATGATCTCGGGTTCGAATATTACTAATGAATTGTTTACCCACTTTCATCTGGTTGAAACTGGTGCCCGAATGCGTTTATTTGCAGAAAAAACGGCCCATTGCAAATGTCAATAAGCTTTCAACACAATTTTTGTCGCCTCAAACTCTATTACTTTCGTTTGTGTCCGATGATCCAATGTGATTAGTATAGTGGCAGTTCCGTAATTATATTAAACCCTTTTGGTTTTGACGTCACATGTGTCTTAGTTGTCTCTGCATCGTTAGTGTGATTCGAGATTCACCAAATCGTGCCTGTGCCATTATTACATCTTCCATGACATTGGGCATTGCAGGAAGAAACCAACTCGTGCCATGGCCATTCATGCAGGACAAGCATCGCTTGCTCAATCAGCCAACTGAGCGATTACGGACGTCGTTGTACCCGATTTTATACTAGAGGTACAACAATGACAACAGCAACACCAGCAACTACGACGACGACTACGACAACAACGATCACGACAGAAACAGCGACGACAACCACAGTGACAACCACGGCAGCTGTAACAACGACAACAACATCGACAACATCAACGACAACAGAAACAGCGACGACAACCGATACATCAACGACAAAAGAAACAGCGACGACAACAGAAACAGCGACAACAGAAACAGCGACGACAACATCAACATCAACGACAACATCAACAGCGACGACAACATCAACGACAACACCAACATCAACGACAACAGCGATGACAACAGAAACAGTAACAACACCGACAATTACATCAGCAACATCAAGTCCAACACCAATTACTATTAATAATACTACCACATCTACTATTACAGCAGCAGCAACAACAACTACGCAAACAGTAATCAACAAAGGTAATATACTGCAGTTACCACAATCGAAATACAGGCAATAGATATGCAAATTAATGTCGGGATTGTCTTACGATCTTGTGGTTAAGACGATGGGGTAAATTAGTATACATACTGATTTGCGCATTAAGCAGATGTCACGCGAACAAAAGCATGTGTCACCAGTCTTGTCACGTGCCTAACTACCATAAGGACTGCGTAATAATTAGCTACTGAACTCGAGGTATTCATGAGTTGAAAGGACATGAGCGCGTTCTGGTGACGCCGACGCCGTTGAGAGCAGTATGTTGTAATTTGACCCATCGTCTCAAGCAACCAATTCGTTACTGACTACTGCTCACTCTCGTCAGTGTCCAATTCAAGAAAAAACGATAGGTCTGTTCACATTTAATCTAATAACATTTCACAGAAAACACAAGAACCAGTGGTAATTGTCTGTTCATTGGAATTTTTATCAAGCAAAGATGAGAGATCGAACATATTGGTCGTTTCGCGAGAGTTTTTGTAGAAAGTTATCGAGTAATTATTTTAGCAGACTTTAGCAGATCATTAAAACAGGGAAGCTGTAAACTGTAGTTTGTGTATACTGCAGAGTTATATATCACCGTATTTGTCCATCAAACCGTTCTCACTCTGATGGTGAAGATTCACATGGACATCGAACAACAGCCACAATGGATGTCTTTTCAATACCGATGTCGGCAGCCAACAACACCACTCACACACAACAGCAAAGTGCCATTCTGATAAATGACTAGGTGAAATTAAAAGAAATGATTTTATGGACTGGACTGATCAGTGTGCTGGCTCTCGTAAGACAAAGTAGACAATGTTGGTGCTAGCTTTGTGAACATTCTAACAGATGCGCTATAGTATGTTGACGAAAGTCATGGCGCTCGAGGTAATCGTGGATGTTCTGTACCAGATGGACTGTCGCAGTAAAGGGATACAGAACGCCTGACTTGAAAAAAAGAGGAAAATAAACGAGGCATTCTGTTACTCTGCGAGAATAATTTTATACAATATAAACAGTAGAGTGGTATACGGCTACATATAATACAAGCGTTTAAACAAAACCTGAAAAATATCCAGACTTTCTGAAGAACCAAAATATGCGAATGAAAACAACAATGCTGTGAAAATAAACACAAGTGAAAAATACAAAATCAAGTAGGTCCATGTTTTACAATTCTTGTCAATGACTATGCACCCCCTAAAGCTAACATATGATTTTATCAGGAATATGATCGTGCCACAGAAATGCGTCAAGTACACATACACATGCGCTCGGGAGCACTTGACATCTGGGAGATCACACCAGACATGACCGAATGGGAGGTTATGAACAAGAACGCACAATCTCAGCATGCATTACTAAATGATCTTCCAACGTAGCATACACATTCCGCGCGCAGTAACTTCTTTCATTATTTCGTCGAGCTATTGTATAGTAAAGGCTTTTCTCTGTTCTCAGAGAAATATACAGGCGACTAACTGGTGACTCTTCATTAGCCTAACGTATATTGAATGTGGTGCTAACACAACAATAAGGGAACTGCAAGATGCAGAAAGCCCTGACTTGATTTGTGATATGTCAGTCAATAATGATGGGAGACCTGAGATGTATACATATATACTTCGAAGAAACATCCCACAAAGAAGTGGTTGAGGTATCGGCCTACTTGCCGAGGCACCGCCACTTTAAGACCGTATCAAAGACAAATGAAATGCAGCGTTAAAGATAGGTCTCGACATTATATAGGTTAAAGTGACGTGAAACACTCCGGTAGGTTGATCAAATAGAAATGAAGAATAATCTTGTTCAAAGTAGTTATTTTTACAAATAGTATATCTAAATTGACAACACACATCCTCATTCTTATACATTAATTAAATGTAGTGATTGCCAATGGCGAAATAATTTTCGTTAGTTTATCGCCGATAGAAGCGCCCCGAATCAAGTAGTAAATATTTACAATTTAGCGTAGTTCAGACAATGTTTTCTATGAGTGGTACGGTCGATTTGCTTGAGATTATCGGTGGTGATAGTAGAATGCTACATTCCGCCAGTTGTCATAGCGCCCGAATACTAACTTATCGGTTTCACGCATCCGAACAAGTACATAATATGTCTTTAAAATGTATGTGAATAATCGGCGTTCCAGTTATGCAAACCCCACAAATTTCCACAAGAATTATTTGAGACTTTTCATTTCATACCAGACCAAGAGCCCGATACAACAAGAAGTACATGTATACACCACTTGATGCTTTATATGGCATGTTTTTCTTCCATTGTGGAAATGTGAACGAGCTAAATGATCCTGCAGACATGACATTGTACCCACTGTGTGACGATTGCTCTCACAAACCGACAATAAGACAAAGAAAAATAAAAGGTCAGCCGACCAGTGTCCCCCGAAAACGTGACAAGTCGATACCGCTTTGTAAAAGTCGAAAAGGGTTATTAACTTTGTCAAAAAATAATTTTTCCGTCATCTGTATACATTTTGCACATCTCCAATGTGTGGGTAACTCTGAAGTTTCAAATCTCTACGATAAAAAATGTAGGAGGAGTTGATTACACCATGAAGGTACCCTCATACAGAAAATTATAAAAAATGTTGAAATTTTCTATGTTGAAAAGGGTTAATTCAGGAACGAAGCGACATATGTGGCATGCATGGGGGCGACTTTGCAAGTCAAAATGCGACAATTGTCAATCTTTTGACACTATGTTTTTTGTTTGTTTGTTTGTTTTTTTGTTACAGATTGCAAGGATCATTTTATGCTTGGTATCTCTGAGAACGGTGCATACTCCATTAACATTAACGGGTCAGGAGAATTCGATGTTGTCTGCGACATGACCACCAATGGAGGCGGATGGACTGTATTTCAACAGAGGAGGGACGGATCAGTTGATTTCTACAGGGGATGGAATGACTATGTGAACGGGTTCGGTGACGTCACGCTGACTGGCAACTACTGGCTCGGCCTCGAAAAGATACACCAGATGACCTCTAGCACTCCGAGTGAGCTCTATATTCGGATGAATACAACAGACAACAGGGATAGATACGCAATGTATACTAAGTTTAGGCTGGGAGACGCACATCAGAACTACGCCATTGCCATCACCGGCTACAGTGGTGATGCGGGAGATTCCATGATCACAAGGCATGCCGGGAAACAGTTTAGCACGCATGACAATGACCACACCCGATCGGGATGTACCTTGGAGGCCTGCTCGCAGCGCTACCACGGGGCGTGGTGGTATGATTGTTGCTATGACAGCAACTTGAACGGACTATACGGAGCCGGTGATACCAGTATGAGATGGGTGTATGATTATTGGGAAGACTCCGTAGTGCATACGACTATGATGTTTAGACGATCCTAGTTGGGGAGATAAAAGTCTAAACTGACCAGTCCGTCAAGGTAGGTTGGATCAATCAGTCTTTAAACGTACAATATAAAGGTACAATGGGATTGGTGTACAAATATACAACATACCAGAACCCCTCTCTATATTATATTCACACTGGTTGGTCGAATTACAATATTTTTAACCCGATGGCAGAGTATACAATGTATATACATGGTGAATTATATAATATAGGCCGACACTATAAGAAATTTTGGGGATATTGTGTTGTAGTGTGGTTCACTACCCTGTTTGCCAGCAATATCTATATAAATATTTGATCTGTTTTCGATATTAAATGAAACAAAGATAATTAAAAAAAAAAACCCACACACACACACACTCACACCATCCACACACACACCCTCACCATCACCCTCTCACACCCCCCACACACACACCCTCACACCCCACACACTCACCCTCCATAACACACACCCTCACACATCTACACACACATATGTGTATATATACATCCGTATTTGAATTGTTACGAGGCCTTCACACACAAAGTGGATTCGCTTCCCTTTAATCATTATTATACAACTTCGACTTCAATTAATTAACAAGATTTAGAGAAGAAACATAATCATTCCATCACGACATAATTATTATTGATTGTTTTCAATAAAAACACATTGTCCACTTTATTAGTAGATATGGGCAACAATATATATAGGTTATCACTACCATGTGTGTTTCTGAGATCCGTATTCAAGTGGAGCTGCCTTCTCTGGGCAGTCTATCGACGAGTCCACAGGACGAGTCGATAGACAGCCCAGAGAAGGCAGCGAGACTTGAATACGGATCTCGGAAACACACAGGGTGATGATAACCAATTTATCTTACAATTCGTCCATTAAAAATGCAATAAAACTCAATTTAAAACAGGAACTATTTTATTATGCGCAACACACAACGTACACAATTTCCAGCACGCGACGTTGTGATAAGTCAAATTCTGAGAAATTCACGTCACTATTCAATTTCACTTTGGCTGGAATCCGATTCAATGATGAGGTGACGATATTTTCGTTTCAAATGTTCGACATAATTGTCACTTTTAACAGGATGATTGTATTATTTTATGGTGCAATCTCCTTGGATAGTGATAGTGTTGGCGGGAGGCATTGGCGGAGATGACTGTCCATTCAGAGTTTTGCTTAATTTTGAACTTTCCGACACTTCAACAATCGAGTTCTGACTCGCACTAAAATCAGTTTAAATCACCCATTAAAATTCATTTAGAGGAAATGCAATAAATCACGGACTTTTCGTAAGTATTCTGATTTATATCCTTAACATAAGATAAAATTAATTTGATTTTCCCTTCTGTATTTTATCGAATAAAAAATGCGTTCGTTAGCTTTTGATCAAGACCGTACTGAATTACGGGGAATTCCCTACTTCGCTAAAATAGAAATTGTCAAAATAGTCCGTATTCGTGCGCGTTGTAAACAATGTGTAAACTTCGTTATTTTTTGGATTTCCAAACATTTTTTGGTGGTATTTTTTAGCTTTTTGGGTTACATTCGTATCACACGAGTATATCACTTTACGACTTTTAGTTGGTTATTTAGACGTTTTGTTTTGAAACCAAGCCAGTTCTCGAAACGCACGTGCATCAGCTGTTGCCATCCACGATATCCTTGTTGCCATCCAGGATACAAGATCGGAAACCGCCTAGGCGTTTTCGCGTGTATTTGATGAAATATAGCTATATTGTAAGATAAATAATGCTATAATCATATTATCAAAGCTATTTATGGTAATAGGAAAGCATCAGAGAATTTTTAGTATAGTAAAATTGCTTTTGTATTGAAAACCAGGAAAAGTTTTAGAACAAGTGTGGCAAATAAAGCAAGATATATCTTGTCCGAAAGAAGAAACCCATGTTAAGAAGGTGCCCCATTCGAGATTTTTTCATAAAAATATCCCAATTTCAAACGATCAATTTGAAGGAAAATATCACTATCTATTATAACCAATGGATGCTATAGTAATAACAACATCTCTTTACCGTAAACTTATGAGAGATATTATCCAACTATGTTAAAAAGAGGTTTAAAAAACCTAGATTATTTGAGGTAGGTCGATTGAAAGCCTGACAGGAATTATTTGCAAAAAAAACCACACTGAATTATCTAGACTATAAACCCAACTAGTGTATGCACTCAGTCTACCATCTGAAATCATGGCTGTCTGCGTGAAAATAAATCAAACATTTTTCATAGCATATTTTAGTTTTATGGCAGCCATTTGTCGAACTTGTTTTTATTTCAGGAAAAAAGATCACCATAAAACTACATAATATATAAAATTTAAAGCAGTAGTATTGAGTGTTTACGTCTGTCAGATTATTGAACACGTGGTTGAATAATATTTATGATGTTTTATGTTGTTTTGGTCCTAGACACCATAAAATTCATTCCGCAAATGGCTGCCACAAAAACTAATATATGCAGTTTGCCAATGCTGAAACAAGCGATATTTCCTTTACCTTAAGCCATTTAGAATAATTTTAATAAAGAAATTCTGGCAAATTTGCGAGCAGTGAACGTATCAAAAGGCATGTAGAATAATTTGGTGTCAATCGGATGTGGTAAATTTATTTACCAAGACAATCATTTGTTATGGCTTATCGCGACTCATCGCGCATATGATGAGCGAAATATATGATAAATGGATCCACCCACAGCTAACACGCAAATCATTATAAGCAGGTATATTCTACCAATCAGCGACTTAGCCGGTCGTTTGCTGCACTGAAAATTCCGACGCCATCTTTGCTCACAGGTACAAGTGCATACTTTCAGCGTTAAATTAACTTTTTTCAAAACGACCTTTTTATTGTCAAATCATTATGTACTGAAATGTACCGACGTTGGAAATGTACTGATGTTGGAAATGTACTGATGTTGGAAATTGTCTTATGACAATAACAGTGGCTTTCATTTTTGCGTCACCCATTATATTTCCACACTTAAAAACGAGAACAAGGCATATTATTGTGCGTGTAAACCCAGCTTTAGCACCAGCGGTAAAAACAATTAATTTATTTGAGCAGACGAACGTCTCATAGTATAGAACACGTGTGGGCCCTTATGACTTGCTGTGGAATCATCCAATGGTAGAATTATATTTTCATTTTGCTTTATAATTGCACTACTGTCTGCCGTATATATACACTGTGTATATACGACACCGGATATTATGCAGGAATTTTACCAATTTTGTCCTCTTGACAGTATACCACCGTTAGAAATCTATCAAATTCATTTATAATGCGTAATAATTTTGACAAAGTTTCTCGTTGACTGCGTTCGTTATACAATGATCTTGTTTGATTATCGATGACGAGTTGAATAGTCCAACGCGCACTGAGTACTGTTCAATGATAGCGTGTTCCTGCACGGGAAAATATAAATCATGAAAGATAAAACGCCTCTTATTTAATACGCTCTCTTCAATTGTCTTGAGTCATCAATGTGTACCTGAAGAGATTGTACCAACGAAGAACGGGTGGGAATTTGTATGGAAATTGCCAGCTCATCCGCACACAATCAGACTTAAACGTCAGGTGCTAGTGTACGGCGAATTACAAATTACAATATATTTACTGTCGTGCGAATTGCCGCTATCGCAAGCCAGAAAGAAACAAATCGATAGCCCAGAAATCGACATATACTGTTTTTTGGTTTTTGCGATAAAGGTGAACAAATGAGATAAATACGATTGACGGACTACATCAATGGTAAAATAACTTGTAGTCCGATACCTGCAGTTACTATGCGCTCGCTACAACGAAACATGCTTAAACGAAGTCATGTATGGTTTTGTAAGGAGATCAATTGCTCCAGCTTGACGTGAAATTATTTGTATATCTATAATATACAAAATGGGTCAGGGCAAAAATAGTTTGCAACTTAAGAAGACCTTCCACGATGCCCCAGTTCCCCCCGGAACCAGTATAATATTCAAATAGGGACGGTGGTAATTGCCCTTCTGCATGGGTTACACATTTCGCTGCTCTCAATTAACATTTCAATTAAGTATATTGTTTGCCTTTATAGTATAGAAGCTGTTCAACTAATATATGCATCATTCCCATTTGTTCAAATAATAAAAAATGTTGTTTTTTTTTCCAATAAATTTTAATTCTGATCATAAACTTGTGAACATGAACAATATTCATCTATATATAAATATTCATTTTTAAATATTTCATTCTACAAATTGTGCCTATATAATTCCTGGATATATGGGCTTATGGATCCCTCAAGGGGTGGGGTCAGCAATGCGACTATTCTGTAGTTGTAAAACGGGCAGGTCCGTTGCACCCTGAACAAATGTCTGTTTTTAAAATTAGACATACATGTAGATTAATGTAGGTTGATTCTTGAATTTACATGGGGTTATTCTGAAAGGACAAGTAACAGTTTTTTGGACATTGCGACGTATTTCACCAGATGGATAGCAGCGACCACAAATGTTAATAGTGTGGTCCAAATGATCTTTATATGGAGCGCGGTGGAGTTGGGAGGTGGTGGGATAATGTTTTCGACAACATATTTTTTTAATTCGCCGAAACTGGGGCGTGAAAATTATTATTATTATTATATCTTTATCTGCATGGGGTTGTGATGGCCTTCCTATTTGCAATCCAGCTCAGTAATCATGGAGATAACACACCACATGTCCACACCGTGATGTCCGTGCAAAGCACCGATCCCATGTATTGTGTGCATATATAAATGGGACAACTTGCGAATGCGGTATTCATTCTGTCCGAAATGTCTTCAGTGGAGATAGCACCCGTAGTGGAGTCTGTCCAGGTGGATAACGAGACTACATGTGAGATTTGCGGTTTTTAGACGAAATATAAATACAACTTGAAAATTCACAAATCAAGACGCCATGGAACCCTGCCAAGTGCTACAGTAACAACCACACCAGAAGCAGGCCACGTTTGTTACGTTTGTGGGAAGATTTACAAATCAAAGCCGGGTTTGGTTCTGCACAGGACAGGGAAACATCTTTTATGGTATCGGAGTTCTTCACAGCAGTGCTTGGTTGTGAGATAGCTGATGATGTTATCGAATGTTAGCTCCCGTTTATCACAATATGCACACTGGTATAGTTCTTCATAATCTGGAAAAAATCTGGAAAATAAAATGAGCCATTGTTCACCTGAAGAATAGCAAAACGCAATCATAGGGTGTTTAAAATGCAACGCGCAACCCCAAGGTTGCAGTATGTTATTTTAGTATGCCAAATCGACTGTCCCTACGTTACGCATTTAATTCCACGTTTGCGGAGATATTAGCCAGACACATCACAATTATGTAAAATAAAAGGACACTAGGCCACACGTCCCCCGAATAAGTTGGCTTTATTTGCCCGGGTTTTTTTTTAGAAATAATTATGCGAACAATCATTATATGTTTATGTAGAAAAAGGGCGATAGCTCCGACCAAAATCACCAGACCTGAACCATATTCAAACCTGAGTTGAACAATGTGATGGATATACCTCATGCATGTAAAGTTTCGTTGGAATTAATTGATATTAACTGGAATTATCTGGACAAGACGAAAATGGCAATTTATAGGTCGAAAAACGATAAAAACTAATAAAAAAAATCACCTGACCGAAACAATATTTGAACTAGATATCAATCTCAATAAGGCCAAAAAAAGATTGTATGTTTCCGCTAACGGAGAGAAAAAGTTAGGGCAGGTAGGTAGGGAATTTTTTTTTTAATTTTATTTTGATATTTTTTATCCAGCTGCAGAAATATTGAACTACCTCGACCGAAGTGATATAAAATGCCAACTCGTGTTGTAGGGAAAGTAGTACTTGATCAACGCAGTGGAAAGATTAAGATTAAGATTAAGATTGATACAAGATCAAACTTACTTCATGCTTAAAGGTACTAAATCCAATAAAACTCCTCTCAATTACTATTTCAATGGCTTCGGGGGTCAAAAATATTTGATTCGAGTCAAGGAAGCCAACCATCAAAGCTCAGATTTATTAGATATCGATTTTAGAAATCTATTATTTTTCATTATCGGGAATACTTTCTGTCCCAGAAGTTTGCCGAAAAAGCCGACCGACATACTCTCGATACTAAGTTCCATTGAACAAAATGTTGCTATACAACACATTTTGGGCAATTATATACGATAGTTCACAGTCGTTAGCATTATTTTTGGATAATTAATCTATTAACTAAAGTGACCTTTGATAAAATTTTGTTGTTGTTGGAATCTGTTGAGATGGGGACCCTCTGATCGGATTGAGTACCTTTAAGTAAGTTTTTTATTATTCACATACCACATTTTCATAACTTTGGCTATAAACTTGGTACGAAATTGATGTCACTAACTTTTTATAACAATTTTACCCATAATACTGCCATTATACCGTACTTGTATTGTGACGACTACATCCCATTGTCTGGAGGTAGCCAGTACACCCAACCTAGCATGCCTGGTTTTTGGAAACAGTAGCTGTATACCCCTAACATATGTGGTGATAACCTCTATACATGTATATATATACAGATACACACCCATCGTGTCTGTTGATAGTGTTCCTATGTTCCATAAATCCCAAACAAGGCATAAAGCAGGCATGAGATCCACTCTCAGGAAATTAAAATTGCAAATTTCATCATGCCCATCAATCCACAACCCATCACACATGCACAAGGGGCTTTTGAGACAACTGTGACTTCATGGTCACTTTTCACAGGGCTATGTTAGAAACCATGTGTTTTGTACACTAATGATCAATATATATTTTTTGTTATAGAAAATTTTGACTTTTTCTCAAAATATATAAAAAACATTAGGGTCGCCGGGTTATTTTTAGGGCCGGTCGATGTGCGGAAACATAGCATCTTTTTTTGCCTAATGTAATGTTTAGTAGTCGTACAAAGTCTCGTTCCGATCGGATATTACTCATCGGAGTTATTATCCTCACAGCATGAAAATAGCAATGGCTAAGTAAAATAAATGGCCATAAATCTGAGGAAAAAAATTCATCGGAATGAAACCATAATTGAAATTGACCTCAATAATATGACGGTTATTCATCATTTGAAGTGTCGTTTCTGTCGGATAATTTGAGATGGAGTTAACAGTCTGACAAGAAATCGGACGGACACACGGACGGATGTGCGGACGAACAAACGCCGCTGATTACAATAGTCCTCTGACAATATTAGGGACTGGGGTCAATAATACAAACTTGAAAGTGAGGTTTTATAACAAATAAATATATTTTCCATCTTCTCTTTCTCTCCCTATATCTGCAGGCAAATTGTAATTCTAAACTGAACATTGACTTGCTATTTTTATCGAGCTACATGAATTGTATAACGCAGATGTTAAAAATGTAATCCGGTTATTTACATTTATAATGACACGAAGACATCCTTTGCATAGTTTGCCGCACATTTTATTTTACATTTATAAGACCATTGTTGGTGTGCAGTTACTAACCAGTTCTGGTGTGTGAAGTCAGACTGTGTCTAAACTAAGACTGACTTCGAACATTAGTTAGTGGGAGGTCTGTAATAAATTATTATCATTAATGCT
Source organism: Siphonodentalium dalli (assembly GCA_032622095.1). Lineage (NCBI taxonomy): Eukaryota > Metazoa > Mollusca > Scaphopoda > Gadilida > Siphonodentaliidae > Siphonodentalium > Siphonodentalium dalli. The sequence continues at coordinate 131,142,725 of CP136069.1, forward strand.
TATTTCAATCTTTGGCGTTTCTGGGAAACAAGTATTATAACCATCGCCAAATATGATAGTTTGTGTTATATTTCAAAGAGGACCTTCAAATGTATCATGCCAACTATATTTCTGGTCGTTAGCAACCTCTCATTTTATTTTAAAACTAAAAAATAAGCCACCATTTAATTAGCATACAGGTGGTGTACAAATTAGCTGCAAAGCAACACAATGACATAATCGTCACCATAATGATGTGTAATGATACGACTCCCGTTTTGAACCAATCATTTGCCTAAAATTGGCAGATATTGTTTTGTGCTTGCAATATGGCGTACAGTAACAAAACATGGGAATTGCAATTTGCACGACAGTGCTCATGCAATACGCCGTACACCAAATAATTATGTCTTTCGGCAATAGTTTTAACAAACAGCCGAAAAACTCATCTTTGGTGCTATATAATTGATTGCGGACATTTCGTAAGTCATGTGTATAGCAATATTTAAACATACAAACGTTTTAAATACAAGAAAATCGGTGTTTAACAGAGCAAGTTGCAGACGATCTGCGGAATTTCACATAATAATCGTGATTTCTGAGGACGTACTTTATATTCAGAATGTATACATAATATAGTTTCGAAGTATAGCATACTCACCAATTATTCAGAGGTATGTGATATTCCTGATATGTCCTGGTTTTTCACAATCACGAATTTTCTGTCAAAAATCTCGGCATATTATGTAAACAAACACATTTGTCCTGCATAATATCCGGTGTCGTATATACACAGTGATATAGCTATGTGTTGAGACCTGTGCTTCTTCTCTATTATTAGCTCACATGAGACGAAGTCTCCGGTAGAGCTATAGTCATCACTTCTCGTCCTTCGTCGAGCCGTCCATCCGTCCGTCCAGCCGTCCGTCCATCGACAATTCTTTGAACATATTCTCCTCCAGATCCTTAGGACCGAATGGGTTCATATTTGGCGTGGATGTTCACTATGTGACTTCTATTCAGATTTGTTTAAATGAAGTCACCAGGTTAAATAGTTGCGAATCTAAGACCATAACTCTTTCCCACCATAGTAATTCTTGAAACGACTTCTTCTCAAATTCCATTGGGCAGAATTGGTTCATATTGGTATAAAGGGTCTTTGGGTGAATGTGGTTCAGATTTGTTTACATGAGGTCACTGTGTCGAATGTGGGCGGAGTGACATAACTAAAAATGAACAAAAAATAAATAAATTAAAACATTCAGATTGAACTCCTTGCTCAATTTAAAAAACAATTTGTTTTTTTTTGTTTAGTTTTAGTCATGTTATAAAATTTGAAAAACTAACACTACCATAACATCCTTAGAGTTATGACACTTTAATCTTTAGGGAAATCACTGAAACTGTCAATCACCCCCCTCCCCACACACACACACACACCCTGCCCCAACCCACCGTCCCCAACCAACAGCATATAATATCAGAACTTACCTCTCTCACTAGAAGCAGAGAGTTAATATCTACCAGAGGACTCACTCAGGTATTAGCTACAGAGAGACAGACAGTCATTGTCAATAATTGAGATTAGAATAACAGATATCGGACAGGCTTGTGTAAATAACTACACTAGCACTGTTGTCTGTTGTTATTATCAAATTAAAACAAAATTCTGTTCCCAAGCCTGAATTTAGTGTGTCTGACATTTGCAGAACGAGGTCCCCAGAGTGTGAATTTAGTTATGCTACCCCATACAGCAGGTTACCATCACCAAATACACCCTCCAGGGACCTCATTCTACTTAGGCATCATCTTTTGGGAAGTATCTAGAGTATCAAATTGAAATTTTTTGGTTACTTTTTCCCTTTTGTTCAGTTTCTATATTCCCTAATTTGGAAAATAAATTTGCATAATCGAGGTGCGCTTCGACTGGAGAACTTCAATATGTTGCTAGGTTCCCCATGGCAGTTGACGACTAATCAGAATGCGGTCCCCAGAGTGTGAAATCGGTGATGCTAGCCGCCTTGCGGCATATCATCATTAAGTTCACCTTTTGGGGATCTCATTCTGCAAATGAGATCCACACTTAATTCAGGCTTGACTGTTCCAATATTATTTTCTTAACCACCACTTATCCAGGTGAAATCATACCCTGATTTTTCAATGAAAAATTGCGGGTATATTGGATGGAAGTTCTCTGTTAGATTGTATGGAGGGTCATTGTGTTCAGATTGTTCAAAGAGGGTTATATTTTAGGAAACTTTTGAAGGGAATCAATTATATTTAACTCTTAAATCTACCCTTTGAAATTACTAGATGAATGGATCTCATAGATGGGGATTCACATTTGTTCAAATAGCGGCAGAGATAGAGATTTAACTCACTCCACCCTCCCTACCTGCACCTATGCTGTTTGGTACTAGTATAATAATATTGATGTATAGGCTACCTGGTGGGGGCAAAGTTTGAGGCAATGGGTAGGGAGTGTAGAGTGGGTGGAGTTTTGACCCCATACTTTTATCAAATGTTCAACGGTTGATATTTCATGCCCGATACAACATTAGTTGTATGTTAAATTTTCACACCAAAAAATATGTTAGAATTGTTCTCATAGTTTGATTTTATTTTCCAACCAGAATTTTTTTAAACCAACAGTTCATATGTTCCTACTTCAGGTTAAATTGTTGGACCGAATTAGCCACAAATGTTTACTTTATGGCGGATGTCAGGTTGGTAATTTTCAATAGTTTGAGAGCTTGAAGTACCGGTACCAGTTGTAAAATTGAATTTTAACTTTATGGGGGATGTCAGGTTGGTAATCTTCAAACGTTTGTGTGCTTGAAGTACCGGTACTGGTTATACAGTTCAACCTAAGATGGATGTGCAAAAAGATGTGTGTAAACTTAGTACTGTGGCATGGTTGTCTTCTATACAAAGGGTAAGGCGTTTGTGATTGGTCAGTGGTGTGCAATTAGAAATTCCAAGGTGAAGAGCCCTGTTCATCTGAGAACCTCCAGCTATGTACATGTTTAGAACTACTTGTCTTAAGTGATTTTGTCAAGTACTGACTTGTAGTCTTCAGAGTCCCAGTCTTTAAAGTCTTTAAAGTCTGGTGATTGACCCACAGTCATTGACTGTCTTGTTGTTTAAGTGTGTATTATGACTCATACATAAGAACGTGGCTCGGCAAATGACATTTTATTTGCTATACTAGTACATATATCCTCCTGCAAATAGGTTCATATTGGACCAAAATATTCAAATATAGTTTCATATTTGACTCATTTGATTCCGTAATAAGTTCACATATAACTTATACCCGTTATTCCGTTGAATGGCGCGGGTCGCTGTGAACACACATTATAAAGATCGTTTGTCTGATAAGTCGTGTCGATGAAAAAGGTTGATTAAATAATGTCTATATGGGCTTATTTTGAACGACTAATTTGACGCTCATATAGAGCGTATTTGTTTCTCAAATAAGCTCTCTATAAAAACGCGACATTCCAAATAAGCCCGTATTTTGCTTATTTTCACGAGAACAAGCTGACTAATAATAGGCTTAGCACCGAATAATAAAACTGTTTCACTATCCCGTATATTCCAGATTTTAAAGTGCTGAAACCTGAAACATCAGGTTGGATAACAGAAGATCGCTCGGTAGCTGGTACATGCACGTGGCTGGTGATAATGGACTGCATCGTGATGGACGCAGTTGGCATATATTGCGGAGCAGTGTACCCAGACTATATATTGAATAGTTACACGCGTGTGTTGAAGAGTCCGGTTCCCCCAGACTGGATGCAGTACCTGTGTAATACAGGTGAACACTGAGTCGATCATGCTAAATGTCGTAGACCTTGTTTTTATTTCTTTTTCTTTGTTCTTGTTTTATAAATAAAGGATAAACATATACTGATATAATATGATTACGCCATTCAAAGAGATTTTACTACAGATCATATATAACGGCCGCGCACGTTTAATAGTTACTATCTTGATTAATCAACGCGTATTAACTGTAATAGTTAAAGGCCCACTTAACTGTCGAACCCCCAGTTCACATTATATAAAATATATGCCATATTATATACCATTTGAAAGAGGAAGCTCCAAAACATTGTGTTTTCAACTTATTATATGTAAAAAATTGTGAACATGTTTTTGTTGAGAAACGGACGTGTGTTCTGTGCTCAAGTTTCTGCAGAAATTATATTATTTTCAATAGAAGGGTAATAACTCTACATATTTAGATATAGAGTTATTCCCCTTCCATTGAAAATAAACCATAGTTTGAATTATGATGCATTCTGGGACCCATAACGGGGGAAATGTTTTTATCATTTCAGCTATTTTCTATTACTCTATGGGCACTTTCTGAGACATAGACGTTCCAAATGGTGATGAATTATAGTATTTTAATAACATTTTATGGCATATATTGTTATTAAAACTGTATATCAAGGCACTATACAAAATAATCGGTGACTCGAAAATTAAGTGGGCCTTTAACTAAGCTATAAATTGATTAAACGGACTTGGGTCATTTGAACATCCAAATTAGAACTTGGAAGGAGGGATAATATAATACAGGAGATGTCGATCCAAGGGCTTTACCAATAGTACGTTACTTATTAAATCAAAGTTATATTAATTAAGTACGCGAAGTTGAATAGTCAAGATTATCAAGTAATTTTCTTTTGAATTTCTGCAGATAATCACCAATGAATATATGTATCACGCACTGCAGTCAATCTGCATTAGGCATATATATATATATATATATTTAGGGTGGTTATTGTCTATTTTCACCCACAGAACAAGAACAAAGGAATCGATTTATAGCAGCGCCACTAATATTACAATATATGCTGAATGCATAGATATTTACTGATATAACTACGACAGCATAGAGCCGCCACTTCATGATGATGATTGTCATATCAGTGCACACATTTCCAGAGTATATACGAGATCCATCGTCAGAGCAATATTGAACTATCGGGCAAAAAGAGGGGAAAAATAATTTTAAATTAACGATGTTTTATCTATTTTCACAATAAATCTCAGAAATCTTACCATGTGTCAACGAAATCATGGCGTCACCATACTTGGTATATAATATAAGTATTTAGACCCGCAGTTTTCTAAACTATAAACAAGATCGCCGGTAAAAGAAGTATTGATCTAGCGCCTATTAAGAGGGCCAAACAAATTGAAAATTTGCGCCTTTTTTGTCTACTTTAAAAAAAAATCTCAGAAATCTTGCTAACTTACAACGAAATCGAGGCACTATCATATTAAATATCTAGATGTAAACTACAATATTTTTCTGCAAACAAATCGTGTTTCTCTACTTTTATGTCTCGTGTTGCCGCATTTAAAAAAACAGCGATGCCTAAATAATACGCACATGCACGCGCTTTAAAAACACTTATCTTTAGAATAAATTGATCCAACACGATGGTACGATGAATTTAACAACAATGTTTTAATTTTTTTTTAATTTCTGAATATCTCCGTCATTATGTCAATATAATCGTTTCAATCAAGAACCACGATTATATATTGTTTGATATATAGTATGGGCTGTCCACGGTATAACTTGTTGACGTATATAATATTACATCCCTTGGTCCCCTAACATATTTGCTTCTATGTAATGTAATGTCCGGTTATATCGGGTGTGGAATATATGCCACTGTATATATCGTTAGGGTATAGTTTACGCCCTTTTGTTTCTTTTAGTGCAATGTCCGGTCGTACAGGGTAGTTTCTCAGTATATTTTGTAACACAATCGCTTTAGAAATGAATCTTGGAGCACTTAGTGGCCCGATTCGTCATCTCAGGTTTAAACCTGGTCTACGTAAACCTCTAGGTTTAAACCGCCGTGAGTCAGCAAACTCCGCGGCCGCAGGTATAAGTGACGCATTCGTCATATCTGGTTTAAACCTGGTCCAGCCAGACCAGTGGTTTAGCAGTAGTGTCTGTATCGTCGATATAATTAATCGTACTTTCCTATTGCGGACCGCCTCGTTTTATTGATTGCGAAAATCAATAATTACGACAGCAACCATATTTTGATTGGAAATTTATAAGCGAGAAGCACTCACACCTATAAAGCGTGTGGGGATAAGATTTTGTCAATTTCGATATTTTGTTTGCGTTTTATAAGCTTAAACCGGCGACTAAACCATCTAATTCGGCGGTCCAGCTAAACCAGCTTTACCGAGGCTAAACTTGAGATGACGAATCCGTCTTTTCTTCATCGCGGTTTAGAATTGTCGAACAATCAATCAAAGGGTGGAGCTGTAAATTATCTCGAGTGAGGGCATGTCTAAGTGGCGGCTGCCGACTGGTGTTGTCATGTCACAATTGATTCATTCGCACGCGAGCTTTGCTCAGATATGGACATGTTCCCTCAATATGATTTTTACAACTATCTTGTGGTTTTTTTTGGCTTGTGGCAATCACAAATACCTGTGTTTTCTACGAACTCATTTGAATGGTTGAACGTTTTAATTTTGAAACCAAAACGATGATACTGTATGACCAGATATTCTATACACATAGTTTGCAATCCTAAAATATGAGTCAAATTTGATAACTTATTTTGATGTAGATCATGCCACAAAGCTCTAATCAGGCTCCGCCCATAAATTCCCGTAATATTCCACCAGTTCAAAACCTGGGAACTTTTTGATTTTCTGCATAACGGAAAATTTATTACATTGAAAAAAGCAACGCATGTAATATATTTCTTTATTAAAAGCTGTGCCTCTGTATGGTTGCCCACTTCAAACAGTTCAGATGCCGCTTCTGGTGTGCACTCATAAGCAAACTGCTTTTACTTGACTGACCTCTTGGTCCAGGATTGACTCGATTGTGGAACTTTTATTCAGCGTCAGAGGGGCCTGCGGCCCCTTCGTGCGACAGGAGCCTGCTTCACATTTGCGCACATTTTGATCATTTGAACATTTTAATTAAAAAAAATATATATTTAAATTTAAAACAAACATATATTTTTCTTATTTTTAAATCAGTTTTAGAACAGATGCGAACAGACAAACGGACATACAGCTCCTATGTAGGTTTAATGTAGGTTTAAACCAGGTTTAAACTCGGAGGTTTAAACCGGAGATGACGAATCCGGCCAGTCGGTTTGTCTCTGTATTCGATTATTCGCAGACTGCCGTCAACCGAAACTGGATGAACAATCATTTGTAAGCATTAAATAGTGCAAAATAAACGTGTATAGAATATACAAGTAACGAGATGATCATTGTTAAAACAAAACTTCCTGATTTAAAAGAATAACTGCCGTCAGTGTCTAGTGGCCAGTGTGTTTAAAGCCTCAACTCGACGACCTCTGATGATAACTTTAACTATTCGAGACCTGAACAATGTAGAAAAAATCAATTCACAATTGTCCGAATACAACTTCCTGATCTCAAAGTTTATCCGGTCTTCTTTGTGTGTTGTGACCCTTGTAATGTTTGAAAAGGTTACAGGCACAATTGTTAGCATAGTTTGATTCATCTACACGCTCACGATGTTGTCAAACTATTCATGCCTTAGTTTCCTTTCTGATCTGAAAATGTCTTCTAATCTTTAATCGATTTCGCACTTTACTGGGCTCTCATTTATTCGTGCACCAATACAGTAATACTGACGCGTTAAAAGGAAGCAACAGTCTACTGTTACAGAAATCCCATGTGAAAATAACGCATTCTAATGAGTTATAATTGTAATGTCTGTCCACTGGTAAACAATGGGACACCCAACTCAGATTCACAATAAGGAAATCGGTTGTAGCTTTTGAAAAGTCATAAATTGGAATCTGTGATGGAAGCCCCGATTCCACAATGGCGCTGATGTATGTTTGAACTTAATGGTAATAGAACTGAGAAGAGTGCGATGCTATATGGGTAATTTTAAACGACAGTGGAAGCAATGTAGAAACAACGCTTTGTTAACTTCCAAAGACATCCCTGTTACATTAAAGGTGATACACAATCGCTGGCTCTAATGTGGTTATGATCAATACTCAAATGTAACTTCCTGCTTTCAAAACTGTTCTTCCGGGTGGTTAATACGTTTTTACAGGTCAGTGGTTGTTCGTGTGTTGAAATCAAATGGTCGCACAGTCTCTGTTTTAATTACATAATTTTCCGTCTGGAATATGTTCCATCAAGCAATAAAATTTAATTGAAGATCACACCGATAAAATACATGTGTCCCTTGCAAATGGCAGAAACACAGGTGTTTGTGACACGATCGCTGTTCTGCCACACCCCAACCGCACTACTCTTATACACCGTACCGATATACACGCCTGAATTACTTCATGGTATGAGACTCATTTATAACACCTTGATGTTTATCAGGCAAGTATATACTAGTAGGGATGGCACATACGGCAGTGCATCTTTTGAGGGGCGGGGGTAGCGGAGTCCGTTTATTTGAAACCACTGTGGCAGAAACGGTAATCCCGAAATGAAATACAAGTTGTGTAATAATTATGTTATGTTCAATTACTCATATTTTACTTCAGTCGGTAGGTCCCATAAATCCATGATCCCATCTGCCCAAAGATGTACATCATAAATAATATAAGAAATCTGTACATGCATCTTTCAATAGTAATACCATGCATTAAGGGGGGACGCACGTTTTGCATAAATCCAGACCAAAAAAAATCTCCAACATTCCGCCACTGATGTTAAACCCACTACTTGGACATTGGTTTGAAATGTAGACCGATAGTACTGTTGTGTATCATTATTTAGTTCACAGTCTGCAATAAGCAACTAGCACTTAGCTACTAGCAACAAGCATGTCCCATTCGGCTTTCCATAGGTTAATATACTATCATGCAGCGAATACCCCTGTGCACCCACGAGCGCTAGAATGGGCGGAATCAGTTATATTAACCCCAATGAATCCAATACTTGGCACAGCAACCAGGTAGTGCTTTCAATAAATAGCAGGCCAGAACCTAAATTTTCACCCAAACACTACAATGTATGGAGTTATAGATATTACGGTTCTCAACTGCATTCCCCTGGCCGTACGTATATCCATCCACGACTCTCAGATTATAAAGTGCTCATAATATAGTTTGGTATAGATGATACGGGGCTACTCTGCATGATGGTGCATGAGCTATCTCCTGGTGGCGGTACGGTCGGCTTTTTAGTGGGACCGGTCCAGCTCGCTGGCATAATACTGACCACATGCAAGAAAACCAAGTTAGTCAACTTTGGTAAGTGATTTTCTTTTACAAGAGAGCTACGTTTCTAAGTTGTCGAGAAAATGACGGATGATTCTTTAGCAAACGCCATACAGTCCACACTGAAAGGGGATCGCCATGGACACACCGAACCACATGAAAATTACCATTAGCATAGACGTTGCGTGTCCATTAATTTGTGTACGCGCTTTGGATTGTGGTCTTCACCAAATTCTTCCATGAGAATCTCGACGGGAACGTTCCGGTTGCCAGGAATGTGTCCAAATGGGAATGCAGATGATACTTGACATGAATTGATACAATACATGCAACAAATCAACATTAAGTCCTCCCGAAATGCTCCCACCTGTACAATTTCAATTTGAATATCTCAAGTCTGGAATCTTTATGGAAGATGAATGATGTCAGCAAGAAAAGTTAGCTTGAATGGGTTTATTCTCTGATCAAAAATATGTACAACAGATTGAGAATGTTCCAGTACATCTATATTTGCGAAAGTATGCCTGTCTGTCTATAGAAATCCACAGGGGACCATCTAGATAGCACCAAAGGGGTGTACTAGGGGTAACTTTTTACGAGAAAGATAATGGTGTGGGTTAGAATGTTTTAAAGTGACGCAGTTGTTGTCAGGGTAGAACAGGGGGAGAGGCAGAAATATATTTTGTCGCCGATTGCCACGAAACT